>CM068825.1:44972300-45572300 GCA_028554795.2 Sinohyriopsis cumingii
CGAATGAATTAATGGATTTCTCGTGAGCTATTGCTACCATCATTGCAGTAACAAGAGGAAGAATGAAAAATGCGTCATACAAATAACTAGAAGCAAAACAACAAGAAAAATTACTACTATTTCTACTACGACTAGTACTATCATGCTGTTAATTATCATCGTTGTCGTCATTATCATCATCTGTTTTGCTTGCTGCTGCTGATAATAATAATAATAATAATAATAATAATAATAATAATAATAATAATAATAATAATAATAATTGTCATTATTATCATCATCATTTAGGAGAAAAAGTATTCCATTTTTGTAATCTCTAAAAATGACAGGACTTTCCAACTATGCAAGGCAACTCACTCATCAAAAGATTTGTATCAACGCATGTACGCCGACAAACATTTGCTATGTTTGGTATGTTGTTGTATTTATTTTTAAAACAATGTGACGCTTCAGATATTGAATTTTCATGTTTGATACAACAGCAACCGTGCTGCATCACGAAAACAATGAATTAATAAACCTTGTCAAAAAACTGGACCCTCACAGTTACTTACCAGTAATGCATAGCCTTGACTGGAGCAGCAGTACATTTCTAGGTTGACCACTTATATATTTATACATATATCTAGAAATCACAAAATTCTCTCTGATTCCATGGATCTGATTAAATATACTGTACAACATCTATTTTGTTTCCGAGACGTAAAATTTAACAATTTAGTTAAATAACTGTGCATGTTAATTTTGTCTTTGTCATCTGTTTGCTCTTGATGAGTTAGAGCGGTCACTAAACTGTACATAAATTTGTTTAGTTATAAATCATACACTTAAATAACTAAAATTTCTTAACTACTAAAAATGTTCGCCATACGGTATTCTACCAGATTAGGGTAATCTGGAACTGTGCGTATAGTTTTTCACACCTCTTTTCATGTAAGTACACTATTACGTTTTATGTCATTCCTGTAGATACAGTATTGTTAAAAACTTGTAAATATTTGTATCACTAAGTAAGCATACACAAATTTGTCTGAGTAATAATCTGAAGATAACATTTGAAGAAACAGTAGCTTTAAAAACGTTTTCAAAATCTGTAGGAGAGCGACCCCACGGTATGTTAAAATTTTCTCATTTATTCCGTTCTAAAAAAATTAAATTTTTATTGTGAAATTTCTACATTGTATGTATATCTTTTAAAAATACCACATATACACATTTAAACAAATACAGAAATCGGCTTTATTTTTTGTATGCTAATAATGTCTACAGTATGCAGTCTTATCCATTGTCCAGTACGGTAACCGCATTCACTGCAATGGATATCTTCTGTATAAAATAATATCATATATATGTAAGGGTTCCGTAAGGGATGTTTTCAACTAAATTTGTTATCAGTTTTAAATTTTAGGATAATGTAAAAAAAATATATATAAAAAATAAATAAGAACCAAAAATCCCTATGTAACTTTGTATGCCTGACCAGAATCAGCTTAACGTAAAACCACAAAAAAAGCTTTAAAACCTCCTAACAATGTGATGAGGACGGATCATCTATCTTTATTTCTTCACGTTCGAAATGTGTAACTATTCAAATAATTTTATGTTGACGACCCATGCCCCTAACCGCCATTTCATTGCAACGGCCTGCTATTATTATTCCGTAATAAATTCAATATTATTTTCAGTATTTGTATTGCAACGAGTACTTGTAAATTGCCCTTCTCCATTAATTGTATTTCTGTCTAAAAGCCATATATGGGAAATAATTCAGACAAAATACACCATTATTAGCATAGTGTCCTAACGTCTTAATGGGTCTGGGGTCAAAAGGATACCTAAGAACAGTGAATCTTTTTCCACAGAAGAGTTTACATCTACTGTAATAAGGAATAAGAACTATGTGACCAAATTAAAACGAAGATTTCATTTACTCACACAGACTCTCTCTCTCTCTCTCTCTCTCTCTCTCTCTCTCTCTCTCTGTGAATGGTTAAGAGACATTGATACATTCGTTTCTTGACGGGGAAATGTCATGAAATATTAACGAGAAAAGATTCGTGGAGTGTTTATTTTTTTTTCATATAAAGATTACTGAAACAAAAATAATCTGCTTAAATGAGATGATAGAACATCGAGTTCATAACAACATTACTGATATGGAAAACTTCCTCAAAGAACCTCTAGAAAATATCTCGATGTGTTCCTTGCTTACTAAGCTCTCTCTAGTTGGCAGCAGAAGATATACAATTTCTTCAAATTTTTATTCGCTGACATCGAGCAGTGGATCAAGATAAAATTTCTTTTTTGAAATCCGTGTAGAGGTAATCAGTTTATCTGCCAAGCAGGGAGTTTAAGAGGTAGGCCCCAATCTACACTACCTTCGTTACAACATACGATAATTACACAGGGAGAGAGCGCAGTCACAACAAATTCTACTTTGGTGGTCTAAAAAGCTTCCCTCCTGTCTTGCTCATGGTTTAGCCCACGCATGCCAAGATTCAGAAGTAACAGTAATTGCAAGAAATGTCACAGAAATCGCTTTCCCAGCAGGGGTCATATTCAAATCTATCTCCAGTTCTCGTAAATATTATATACTAACTACTTCGTCCCAAAATAACGCATTCTTAATGGACTAGGGGAGACAACCGCTGATAACTTAGCCGGCATAATATATCACCAGACAAATGATATCAGAATAATTTTCCACAAGATATTTGTTGCAAATAGTTATTATTAGAGACTAAAAAATGAGAACAAGCACTCCAACATTCGGATTAGGGAATCTGAAAGAATGTTTTTTTTTTTTCTCTTTCTTCTTTTGTTGTAGTAAAGTGTGGCTTCATTCCTTTCCGGAACAGGGATTCTCTCTCTGTCTCTGTCTCTCTCTAGTTATATATATATATATATATATATATATATATATATATATATATATATATATATATATATATATATATATATATATAGAGAGAGAGAGAGAGAGAGAGAGAGAGAGAGAGAGAGAGACATACATACATGCATGCATGATACATACATACATACATACACACACACACACACACATATATACATGCATGCATACATACATACATACATACATACATACATACATACATACATACATACATACAACGAGTTACATTCGTCCATCTGTGCAAGCTTGAGTGAGAAGTTTAAAATGCATAATATAACTTCTCCATATTTTCACTAAGTATAAATAATTTCTCTTGTTATTGCTATTTTATGATAAATTTGCAATTGTTGTTTTGTATTTTAAGGGTTGTTGTTTTTTTTAAAAATTAGTTTTCAATTTTAGATTGCATATCACAAATAGTTGTCTTCCTTATTTTATTCAACATTAATTACTTTGTACATTCTAGTTGTTGGTCCCCATTAATTACTTTGTACATTCTAGTTGTTGGTCCACATTAATTACTTTGTACGTTCTAGTTGTTTGTCCCCATTAATTACTTTGTACATTCTAGTTGTTGGTCCCCAATGCCGAGTCCCAGTCGTTATTCAACCACTTTTTATACATGCTCTGTTGAATACAAGCATATTATCTTCAGTCATATGCATTTCAACAGAAAACAATGGTGTGAAAAACAGCTCAGGATGTTTTTTTTTTATATCAGGATTGTAATTGTCTCCATTTACTCCAATAACATGAGATTATTGTTGGAATGAGAAGCTGTACTCGCTGCATCGGTAAGACAAAGTTAAAATTGCCATAAAAAATATCATTGCAAACATAACAGAGAGTATAAAGATAAAACGATGTTTTGTCCCAATTACCAGATTTTCCCCTAAAGTATCATTTCGAAATGCTCATGAAACAACACGGCGGAGTTTAAATACCACACATATCTTTGTTAATATTTTTAAGAGGTGATCTATAAATCCATACATAAAAATTTATTGAAGAGGCAATTAAAAAGAAGTTAATTAATACTGGATTAAGAAACCACCATCGATTTTTATTTTTAAAAGTAAGTATATATCCCCTTATAATGAAAACTTGAAAATGCCTCTTTATGAAGAGAATCTTAAATTATTAATTTAATTTCTCTCCCCATCTCTCGTTAATGATAAACATAAGTAGCCAATGCACTCTCGAAACATATATTTTGACTTTAATCATAGTTTTTATATAATTGTATTGTCTTTGCATGTGCATATCGATTACTAAAATAGCCAGCCTGTGGAATGTGCAAGTTTCATTGCCCAAATGATGATGTGGGTTTAACTGGCCATTCTAATTATTAGTTACAATTTGAACTGACACTTTTTTATTTGACTAGTGATTCCCAGTAATCGTGACATTTCGAAAAAGAAAAAGGCAAGTAATATTTTGTAAGAATTGTTGTCATAATTTTCGAAAACAAAAACATTTGAGATGTATGCGTTTCTTAGCCTGAAATCCACATTAACATTTATACATATGTTTTGCCCTTTCATAATGCTTGTCCACTTGATTTAAAGAATTACTGTCATTATCTTCGTGACGTTTTTCTAAATAAAGATTATTATTGTTATTATTATTATTATTATTATTGGTGGATTTTGTTTCCATTTTTGTCTGAAGCGTAGGACACGTGTAAAACATACATCTTTTATTTTCAAGGCAAGTTGAACTTTGTAATTTGTGAATGCCAAATGAATAGGAATTTTCAAGCAAAGTTGAGACGTGGATCTTTTCGAAAATATTGATGACAACAAATACAATGACTATGAGCGTAATATGGACAAGTTTTTGATGACAACAAAGACAATCACTATGAATGACCAATGGACAAGTTTCTGTACGTTCCAGAGAAAACAATCCGCTCACTAAGCATATTTTGCTTTATATAAAAAATATAAAAGTGAACTTATTGTTTTCTGTTAACTGCTGTTGTTGCTGCTGTTGTTGATGTAATTATTATTATTATTATTATTATTATTATTATTATTATTATTATTGTTATTATTATTATTATTATTATTATTATCCTTCTCCTCCTCCTCCTCATCATCATCACCACCATTATTATCATCATCGAATGAGCGATCAATGCCGTCGTACATACAATAGTTGTTTTAGGATTCAAAGAGAGTGATATATCGTTTATCAACTGGTAACGTGCATGTATTGATTTTTATGCCGTGTACGTATTTGCTTCAGCAATTTTGTAAATATATGGAAGGATATTGAAAAAATAAGGATTTTGTTTTCATGGTCAAATTTTAAGCTTTAAAGCGACCATTTCCTCGAATCTCTGAGTCTAGTACTTAATATTCTTTAAAAATGTTTCTGGTATTTAATATATTTCAAGCTGGAGGAATGAATTACAGATCAATTAATTTAATAATTTCAATGACTCATTTTTGTGTCCAATTTTCTTTGCGATTTCTTCTAAATGCGGATTTTAATTCTAAACTGCTGATAAAGGTCATGATTTTTTTAAAAATTTTGTCTGATTGCATTGTCATATTCTACACAAATTTATACACATATATTTTTCAAGAACTTTCTGACAGAATAAAGCAATACACAAGATTAAAACGAAAGCGGAAACGAAAATGCTAGAGCTGCAACCGTATAATGTAAGCATGAATACTAATCAATTTGCATGTGAGTGTCAATAAGATGCAAAAGACTGGAAAACCTGGTTTCTTCAAATATTAACCAAAAACGTATCATAGAAACTTCGATATTCTTAATGCATTCTTAAGAATAGAAGCTTACTTTTCTACATCAGAATCTAATATACAAAGTAAAATTGTATATTTCAGCATGTAGCTTTAAGTTGTTAGTATTTAGACAGGAATGGTACAATTTACGTGATGTCTGTGACAGCCATCTTGTATTTATAAATCATATATTCGTCATACTGCCATAATATACAGCTAGTGAATAAATACATAACAATAGTATTGTGTTTGTATTTTTCATATGGACATACATTTATATAATGGTGTTTCCTATTCTATCACTGACTCACTAAGCCTATTTTGTTTTGTATGTAAAATAAAATATAAAAGTGAACTAATTGTTTTCTGAGTGTTCTTTCTTCTCTCTTTCTATGCAATGCTTTTAAGACTCCGTGTGAAAGATTTCTTAGAACAAAGATTATTGTCAGCATTAGAAGTATTTGTACCTCACATGACCTAACTGGAGAAGAAAATATCAAAGTACCATTTTGGATACACTATATAATTGTAGTTCAACATGGTCGAATAGGTATATGACTCCAATGTTCCTTAGGAAAAATACACCGCAAAGTACATCACAATTACATCACAGAAGGAATGATGGCGACCATAACGTTTCGAGCCAATTTGATTTTTGACCATTAAATTAATTATATTTTCCAGGTAGAAAAATCTTACATGTCATTTTTCTGTAGGGCATTATGGGTATGACTGGTATTCGGTTATTATTTGCGAGAGTTTTCATTGATATACTATGACTGGTATCAGGTCATTATTTGCGAGATTTTTCATTGATGTACTATGACTGGCATTAGGTTATTATTTGTAAGAGTTTTCATTTATATTCTATGACTGATATTGGCTTATTATTTGCAAGAGTTTTCATTGGTATACTATGACTGGTATTGGGTTGTTATTTGTAAGAGTTTTCATTTATATTCTATGACTGGTATTAGGTTATTATTTGCAAGAGTTTCATTGACATAAAGGGAAACCTAATTCAAATAGAACATTGTTTTAGCGCTAGATTATTATTTGTAAGAGTTTTCATTGATATACTATGACTGGTATTAGTTTATTATTTGCAAGAGTTTTCATTGATATACTATGACTGGTATTAGTTTATTATTTGCAAGAGTTTTCATTGATATACTATGACTGGTATTAGTTTATTATTTGCAAGAGTTTTCATTGATATACTATGACTGGTATTAGGTTATTATTTGCACGAGTTTTCATTGATATACTATGACTGGTATTAGTTTATTATTTGCAAGAGTTTTCATTGATATACTATGACTGGTATTAGGTTATTATTTGCACGAGTTTTCATTGATATACTATGACTGGTATTAGTTTATTATTTGCAAGAGTTTTCATTGATATACTATGACTGGTATTAGGTTATTATTTGCACGAGTTTTCATTGATATACTATGACTGGTATTAGTTTATTATTTGCAAGAGTTTTCATTGATATACTATGACTGGTATTAGGTTATTATTTGCACGAGTTTTCATTGATATACTATGACTGGTATTAGTTTATTATTTTCAGGAGTTTTCATTGATATACTATGACTGGTATTATGTTATTATTTCCAAGAGTTTTCATTGATATAAAGGGAAAGCTAGTTCAAATAGAACATTGTTTTAGAGCTCGCAGAAAATTTAACCACAATGACTTGTCAAAAATTCCATGTTTGATGTCGGCTGCAGGAAGTCACCAATCTTCCTGAAATTTAGATTCAATTGTGCGGCTAAAAATAAAAATTGGGCTCAAGTGTTGTCAGGGCTTAAAGTTATAAAATGTAATATGGTGAAATACTTTTTGAGAACTGGAGGCAGGTACTTATGTGAGCTTGTTGAGCTAAAGTTAAATATTAGAAATACTTATTTTTAATTGAAATGTTCTAATGACTAATGCTACCTAATAACTTAATTTATTTCATTAAATAAAATATATTAAAAGTAGCAGAAAGTCATCAAATCTTCTAGTAAGCTATACTCTCTCGTCTTTTATAAATTTACATTGTATCCTAGCTTAATGCTGTGTTAAAATGAATAAATAATATAAACTTATATTCTTCGTGATTTCCTTTCCATAAATAGATCCCTTTCTTTGCATTAAATTGAATACACCAACTATTAAAATGCACTTTGCAGGAACATACAATATACAAAAAAATACTTTTAAAACAATATAACACATAAATACAGAATCCGTTGAGAGATGCTTTTTCATGGACAATACGACGTCATGTAATTTGAGATAATTATCCGCGTTTCATGACTTCTGATTCAAAGGCGTTGGCTGACACAGTGAATTGTTTGCTTGTTGTCAGGTGGTTAATGATTACGGAGGTCCCAAATAACATTTTTTTCTTCTATATAACATGACGTCATAATATTACATCGTGATACAACAGTAAGTCAATACAGATTATGTCACAGAATGTATTTATAAGCAATCCAGTATAAACATTTTTTTAAAAGATTTGTTTTATAGGATATTCACGTCACTGAATGTTTTTCAGAAAGCATTTGTTACAATTTATTATTTAACCATAGAGACAAAGCCCATAGCAGAAGAAGAAAAAGAAAAGAAAAAACATGCCCCGGAGAATGTTTGTCTCAAGTAATGGCGCAGATGAATGTCAGTAAAAATTGATGTCGATATACCATTAACTGACTTGAGTCACGTGATATTTGTCTTAAGTCTTACGGGTTAAGGAGCCTACGCAATATTTAAAATGTTCTGGAAACTCGAAAGACGACGTGGGTAGTTGACTAAAATAAAGCAAGTTGGTAGTTGGTGCCGGATTCAGACGATAGCTCTGTGTGAGTGAAGATGGATATATATATATATATATATATATATATATATATATATATATATATATATATATATATATATATATATATATATATATATGCCATAAAACTGCTGGTAAATGTTATTATTATTATCGTCAATTCTGTGTTCTGTGCATCACTCTCTGTCTTGGAAAGGACCATATACGCCAAGCACAAGCAATTTATTAAACGTTATTATACACATACATGTAATTTATTGAACGTTATTATACACGTACATACAATTAATTAAACGGCTCTGAAGTAATGTTAAAGTTATTAAGAACCATTAACTCATTAAACCTTCTGGGAAAATAGAATAATATACTCCCATAATATATTAGACCAGTTTAAAACGTACAAAATTGTAACTTTCCAGAAAAATGTTCTTTAGAGGAACAACTGTCTGTTTGGATTAAATAATTAATACAGTTACAGCGTGTATTACGGTACAAGACCCATGCAGTTGGAATTATGAATATATTTATTAAAATTAAAAATAGTTTACTGCGCTTCTCCAGTATAGGGTTTTATCAATTTATTTTATATCTCAGGGTGCTAACGTCAGTTATAATGATACGATCAAGACAAAAACTAACTAACTAACTAACTAACTAACTAGCCACCTAACTAACTAACATAAGAAAAACTATAAATAAACTAATTCATATATAAATTAATAATAATAATAATAATAATAATAATAATAATAATTAATAATAATAATAATTATAATAATAAAATAATAATAATAATAATTAATAATAATAATAATAAAATCAATTCTCTCAATTAACTAAATTTCGAAATAACTTTAATTTAAAATCGAATCGGATACACATTTTTGTTAATACATGTATTTGGATCCGTATTTGGATAGCTGTGGAACATAATCATGAATCCACGTGATGTATGAAATACGATAATATCGTCATCTCATGAAGACAAAAATTGTATGATACCCGCGCCGGAAATCCACAGCTCCATTAGCTTTCAAAATATTGATCGTAATTTTGCTACCTTTTCTAGGATTTACTCAGTGCTCGTAATCTTACCACACAGAGAGACCTACACACACAAACAGACACCTTACAGACAGACAGACACAAACACACACACGCGCATGCATATATATATATATATATATATATATATATATATATATATATATATATATATATATATATATATATATATATATATATATACATACATACATACATACAGACATACATACATACATACATACACGTCACTTACATAAAGTTCATACATGCATCTGCTGAAAATTAAATATTCTACATTCCTTATGGATTATGATTCGCAATACCAAAATTAAGAAGTCAAAAGGTGAAAAGAAAGGAACGATACGTGAATTTTTAATACAGTCAACACACCCACTCTTTGAAAATGTTCAGATTCTTAATTATCTTCTGTTGAACATCATTATTGAATATCTTCTATTTAACATCATTTGTTATTTATATTAAATTTCATATGAAACTTCCTTGCATTGATATATCAAGCCCTTCATGTAAAATACTCAAAACGACATGCGTTTTTGTGTTCATTCGAAACCTTTTGGTATTGGTATTGTTATGTTTTCTCTGTACTATACATGATCATTGCTAAGATTCTCTCTGTAAAAGTAATATGTGTACCACAATAGGAATGCTTAGTATGACACTCGTGTGTAAAAGTAATATGTGTACCACAATAGGAATGCTTAGTATGACACTCGTGTGTAAAAGTAATATGTGTACCACAATAGGAATGCTTAGTATGACACTCGTGTGTAAATGTAATATGTGTGCTGCATTAGGAATGCCTACTGAGACCAGCGTGTGTAAAAGTAATATGTGTACTACAATAGGAATACATAGTGGGAACCTCGTGTGTAAAAATAATGTGTACTACAATAGGAATGCTTAGTATGACACTCGTGTGTAAATGTAATATGTGTACTGCAATAGGAATGCCTACTGAGACCAGCGTGTGTAAAAGTAATATGTGTACTACAATAGGAATACATAGTGGGAACCTCGTGTGTAAAAATAATATGTGTACTAGAATAGGAATGCTTTGTGGGACCCTCGGGTGTAAAAATAATATGTGTACTGCAATAGGAATGCCTACTGAGACCAGCGGGTGTAAATTTAATATGTGTACTACAATAGGAATACATATTGGGAACCTCGTGTGTAAAAATAATATGTACTACAATAGGAATGCTTAGTGGGACCCTCGGGTGTAAAAATAATATGTGTACTGCAATAGGAATGCCTACTGAGACCAGCGGGTGTAAAAGTAATATGTGTACAGGAATACACAGTGGGACCCTCGTGTGTAAAAATAATAGGTGTACTACAACAGGAATATTGAATGGGTTCATCGAGCGTGAAAGTAACATGTATACTACAGTAACAATAACTTTTTGTCCTCTTCAGCATTTCAGAGAAACAACACATATCAAAACTGCAAAGAGAAATATCAACATGTTTCATTAAAACCAGAAACTCAAATAGGTTATTTTTCAAATATAAAGAAATAAAGAAAAGACTAAATGAGTCAATTTATAAATTTATAAAAGCAAGGAATGGTGAAGGAAAGAACACAAAAATAAGTGGCAGAAAGAAAACGTTTACATATAATAGAACGATTCAAGGTGGGATAGACTCTGCCCCACTGATTGGGATTCTCATTACTTTTAGCATAGCGTAAGAGATGCGAATGACATTTTAAAACAGACATAAACTGAATAATTAGATCAGCTCATTAGATTGTCCCCATATATAACCATTTATATCCATATATAACCATTTTTATCCATATATAACCATCTGTATCCATATATAACCATTTGTATCCATATACAACCATTTGTATCCATATACAACCATTTGTATCCATATATAACCATTTGTATCCATATATAACCATTTGTATCATATACAACCATTTGTATCCATATATAACCATTTGTATCCATATACAACCATTTGTATCCATATATAACCATTTGTATCCATATACAACCATTTGTATCCATATATAACCATTTGTATCCATATATAACCATTTGTATCCATATACAACCATTTGTATCCATATATAACCATTTGTATCCATATACAACCATTTGTATCCATATACAACCATTTGTATCCATATGTAACCATTTGTCCCTATCTATAACGATTTAAAGACGGAAAATCGAGAGGAATGGAGGAAGCTGGTTGTTCGGTCTTGTGCGGTGCCCCAACGGTCTACCAGACTACGTGACTGGTTATGATGATAATGATGATAACGATTTGGAAACTTGCAGGTACATATTCTTGTTTGAAAGTGAAGAGAAGGGGTTATAAAGCTATTTTTCTAACCTCTTTAGAGTTACCATTTGCTCAACAAAATCCTTTATGTGAAGTTTCCCAAAACCGACCCCACCTCTAAAAGATATCCTCTTTTATAATCGCCAACTGGTCAAAATTCGTTTATTTATACGAAGCTTTTTTTAATTATAAAAAAAGTTATTTACAGATAACAAAACAATATCCTGAAGTAAATTTCTCAATAAACGATGTTTATAGACTTACTTAGCAATATTTTTGCTATTTTAAACATAAAGTAAGACATACATTTTGAGCAAATTTTACAAGAGAACTGTAGTATTTTTCAACATTGCGAAACCCGCAAAAGAGGTTCATTCAGTCAGAAGAGTCACATGCGTATCTTCTGCTATATACTTCCAGATTAAAGCTTAACGTCTAGACCTATAAGCTGCCATAAAAAAGAAATTATCTATTATATCTGGTCATTCTCAAAATGCGAAATCCTCAAAGTTTTGTTTACACGTTGATTTAAGAGGGGTTTGGTTTGCTTGTTTGTTGCTTCGAGCATCGAAGGTTTTCAAGTCCGGGCGATCGGCGCAGTCTCTGGTAGCTTTATTGCCGGAAATCAGGAATATGACAGCAAAAAGAAGCGCCCAACGATCTCAGTAGCGTGTCGTCTGCTGATTCGAAACCTGTCAAAATCTGAAAAATCCTGCTTTCTCGGAAGGTGTGATCTCAAGGGAAATATAAACAGGTAATAAACCCCCAAAACTGTTATTTGTAACCACTAATTTTATTGTCTGCCTTTTCCAATAATTAAAGCCTTCCCTTGATAGCTATTTTAACACAGTCTCAAATCCGCCTTTGCCATCTATCAAGCTTTGATTTACAATCTGCCACGTTACACACACAAAAGCCCATAATTTCCTACCAGACTCAACAGTCGACACAATAATTATGTTTTTTCATCACATATTTTTTAACACCTAAGAACCGCTGCTGGGCTCCTCTCCGTGCCTTAGAGTATCGTGATCAGTGTTTAACAGACATGGATTTCATGGGCCAGGCATCCATGATAAGAATACCCTGTAAGTATGTCATGTGATCAAGTATTCCATTTACATAGTCAGGAAAGTATGATTGGTTTGGATTGTGCTAATGTGCAATGTTGGCATGCCTAATCACGGCATCGTTCGTGGAGACTAATAAAGAACTGTTGTGTTTATAAAACTTTTTGCATGTTTTCCCTAAATAATGTATATATTTCGTGGCGGTTAGTGTACAAATAGCCATCATAGCACATATGGTTTGCTCATTTCAGATGCTTGCGGAAGGAGTCGGGAAGGATTTTAAATCCTCGAACTCAAACTCTCCCCTGGTAGGTACTGCATGCATTCGAACTGAAAAGTACTAGGATCTCTAAACTGTTCTCATTTTTCCTGCGGATATGAAATTATCACACATATTCGCTTATAAGTCGAGCCAGACTACAAACAACAAATACACTGATCTGCCGTATCATAAGGTGCCTGCCGATCAGGGTCTGTGTTGTTTCTTCGGCTGATTACTCCTAAAAATTGCAGAGATCCAGATCTGCCAGTGCATTATGCGACGACAGATCTGGGTCTGCGTACTTTGGAGTTAAATTCTTCTTATAAGTGAGTATAGATGGTAATTATATATATAGTCCTGTTTTACGAAATTGTAGTTTATATGAGGGAGATATTTGATAAATTCATTGAAAAGGTAAAATTATAGTGATTCAGTGGTGCGTCTCATGAGAGCGAATTTATCCTAAAGACCTTCATTAAAGTTAGGTCTTAAAATATGATGTAATCTATTTGTAAAATTGTACTGTATTATTAAAGCCAAGAACTGATTAAAGAGTATCATGTAATAACAGGAATAAAGCAACTTAGATGGCGCCGCTATCTGTATAGTGCATATTTTTCACGCAATTTGAGCCTTAGATTTAGACCAACAATCCTGTTCTGGTATGCTTTTTCTTAAACTTTGTTTGATGATTGTAAATGAAATTTATCCCAGTGAAAGTAATGCGACACGCAAGTGTGGAAAGCTCTTATTAAATCTATTAGGGTTTGAACAGCCCGCGTTTGTAATGTGAAGGAACCATATAACGAAGGATTATGAAAGAATACTCAGGTTCCTTTTGTTTTTGCGATAATTGCGTGTGTGTGGCCTTAAATTTAATTCTCAGGTGAAGAAAAAAATGCAATAACGTCATCTTGGCAGATGTATGAAACAACCAAATTAGAGGGAACATTACGCGTGAAAATAGAGTTTAAGAAATATAGTTTGCCGATCAGGTTTCAACTGGTTTCACCCCTACCCCACTTTCGCAACAAAAAAAGTTTTGCGAGATATGGGAAGGGGAAAATTATCTATCCAAAAATTATCTATCAAAATTATATATATATATAAGGTTTTGGTGGTGTGACTTTTACACGCTGACGAAAGACTCATTTTTTGTACACTTGGATCATTGAGACTAAATTATTTGGAAATCCTCTTCAGACAGTTTTCACAGATTCGCATAATTTGACAATGGATTTCCTGTTTATGTTAATTTGTACCTTCAACACTACATTTTTTCATTTCTTTCTTTCTTTTTCCTGTTTAAATGATTCAGAGTTGCATATTTCCCGTTAGAGGGCGCCAACACATTTCTTTATGTACTCTTTCAGAATGCGGATGCTACATATTCTGACACATCATATACAACTATCCCTGCGATTTTAGGACACTTATATTTAAAGCACCGGCCTAGTATGGGTATTTATGAGCCATGTTCTTTATTTCATTATCATTTGCAACCTTTGTATAAAGGGCAGTTGTTGATAAAGGACATTATGTGATCAATTAGGTGAACTTTATAGACAGGTTTCACAGCATTCTCTTTCGGCTGCATAAATCTTACTAAGTGTTCGCTTAAAACACAAAAAGACATTTAAAAGTGCAAAATATTAATGATTAAATTATTAGCTGTTTGAATATTCGAGCAGGCGATGTAATTCATTTGGACACTAAATATCATCACACAGGATTCGTTATTAAAATAAACACATATCGAAGAAGAGAAAAAAAAAAGGTGACCTTAGATTTAGGTATTCCGTGCGCATGTCTACATTTCTATCAGCAACAAATCTCAATGTGCCTAAGAGCTGATAGCGTGGTTGCCTTGCAAGGAGGAGACTAATGGAATGATTTACATTTTCGTAGCAAGATGTATTTAGTATACAGGTAGTTGAAAAGTTCTCACGCATCTAGAAGCCAACGTGCATGAATGATGATTTTTATGCTCGATAACTGCTAATTTGTATTACCTTCTATTTGCCTCTAATGTGACAGCTTAATGTTTTTCAAGGGCACCTTTAATATTCATGCTCAACTAAAAACATTTCATTGAAAGCAAACTGTCATGTTTAATTTGTATTTTTAAATATTTTTTTATTCTAGTCTTTAAATGTATCCAAAAACCGTCATTGGCTATTTTATACCCGGTGTGTGTGTGTGTGTGTGTGTGTGTGAGAGAGAGAGAGAGAGAGAGAGAGAGAGAGAGAGGTCTAACACTAAGACCTTAAAGGAAGAAGAAAATAATTGTACCCTAGAGGTTTACTTGCTTTGAGTCCATTCAGATAGATGAGTCATACACCATTATAAAGACTGATTGTATAACTGCTATTTACAGTGTAAACTGAAATTATTTTAACTAATACTTACGTTTATAACAAAGATGTGTACCTACAAAAAAGAAGATTGTAACATGCCCGAATCACATGAATTTATACTAATATTAGGGATGTTTTTGGTCAAAATTGAATTTTTCTGCAATTACTGACGGCTTCCAAAACAACTGCTCAAGAACGAATTCAACTTTGATCGGATGTCTTCGAAAGCAGCTCTAGGGTTTTGCCAGTAATTAAAAAAATGACTGGAAAGATAACGATTATAACTTCATTATGACTCGATACCAAGGTGCATACCAATAATAATAGTTCATTTTCTTTCTGATATATATATATATATATATATATATATATATATATATATATATATATATATATATATATATATATATATAACATAAACACGACCATCTCGTGCATGGTGGTAGTTGACTAACGAGATCTGAACGTCAGCTGCAACATCGCTACCGCTCTGTCACGGGTCACGTTTAGCACCCATACGTGTATCGTAAATCACACCAAGACTTGATTCAGTTTCACCATAATTAGATTTTACAGATATCATAAGAAATACGTCAGACTAAATATTGGTTAAATACCCGCAAAAACCATAAAACATTCAAATTCCAGTGATGTTTTACTATGCTACTTGATATAAACGTATCGTTATACCCCAGCACGTGGGAATGTAGGGCGAGCCCTGCACGAGATTTAGACCCTTTGAGCCCCGCTTGTGAGAGATTCCTATAAATTTTATTATCATATTTCCACACAGCTGTCTTCAGATGTTGGACTCACACATTAAGACACCAAATCTATCTTTATTGCTCTTTCAAAGAAGCCTTTTTGGGATCAGTTTACATAAGCATTGAGTGAGATTATCAGTATGGACTATACAATATACGTACTACCGAAATAGAATAAATTGCTGGTTCAAGAAATCGTTATTTTTATATGAGAAAATCTTTCGGAGTAAGGCCTGTCTTTGATTTAGATAATTGGTCAGGGTTTGAAATAGAGGAAGAAGATAAGATGACATAAAATCAGGCAAATGCCTTTATGCAGCTGCGGATGAAATGAGTGCGTTTAAAGGATCTACACGAAATGGGTGTGTTTTACAGGATTTCCAACAATTGGGTATGTTTCCAGGATCTACACGAAATGGGTGTGTTTTACAGGATTTCCAACAATTGGGTATGTTTCCAGGATCTACATGAAATGGGTGTGTTTATAGGATCTACAGAAATATCCTTGAATCAGTATTTTTTCAACTGACACTGAGTCGTCGATCGACGTCATTGTGAAAAGAACCCACATGCACAAGACATCCTATTTTCATTAAATTAATTTTTCGAATATAGATAAAAACCACAATCCAGTATAGTTCCGAATACGAAATGAAACTACAAAATCCATTATAGTTCCGATTCTACTGGGTTTGATCTGTTAAATAACTGTAAAACAAATAGTGTTTAGCACTGGTTTGCTATTGAAAACGGAACACCTATTTAAGTAAATCATGATTGAAGGCTAAAGAAAACTTTAATTTTACATTAGTTTTGTTAGTGCATATCCATTTTTAGCACGATATTTTAAAAATATTATCTCAGAAGAGTACTTAAGTATCATATAATCTGACTAGAGTGGATTTAAAAATAAATTAATAAACATCGGCCCATGGAAAATAAAATTATTTTATATGAAAATTCAGGTAATCATTAAAAGCCGTAAAAGACAGTAAGTAGTATATACATTAATAGTCTGGACCACCCTAGAGTGAATATGACTGCACATCCTTATAAATACGTTAAAATATAACCCCCAAATTCTCAAAATGCATACTATTCTAAATATTACAATACCGGCTAATCTTGTGTTGTATTACAAATCATTCCAAAAAAAAAAAACGAACGTCAGTCATATTAACAAAACATTAAAAGTATCACCGTATGTCAATCCAGCCATGACACTTGCTATCTATTGACCGACGACCAATACTATCATCGTGAGGCATCAATTGTTTTTGTTTTTTCTTCAGGCGTAATGGCAGCGTATCAGACACCCAAAGTCATCTGGCTCATATGTACGTCGTAACACCAATATTATTCAACTAATTTTCAGAAGCTTTTCATCATACACTAAACTGTTTAAACAACTTCACATGGAACAACTATTAAAACTAATTCACATGGAACAACTATTAAAACTTATTCACATGGAACAACTTTTAAAACTAATTCACATGGAACAACTATTAAAACTTATTCACATGGAACAACTATTAAAACTAATTCACATGGAACAACTATTAAAACTTATTCACATGGAACAACTATTAAAACTAATTCACATGGAACAACTATTAAAACTAATTCACATGGAACAACTTTTAAAACTAATTCACATGGAACAACTTTTAAAACTAATTCACATGGAACAACTATTAAAACTAATTCACATGGAACAACTATTAAAACTTATTCACATGGAACAACTATTAAAACTAATTCACATGGAACAACTAATAAAACTTATTCACATGGAACAACTATTAAAACTAATTCACATGGAACAACTATTAAAACTAATTCACATGGAACAACTATTAAAACTAATTCACATGGAACAACTATTAAAACTAATTCACATGGAACAACTTTTAAAACTTATTCACATGGAACAACTATTAAAACTAATTCACATGGAACAACTATTAAAACTAATTCACATGGAACAACTAATAAAACTTATTCACATGGAACAACTATTAAAACTAATTCACATGGAACAACTATTAAAACTAATTCACATGGAACAACTTTTAAAACTAATTCACATGGAACAACTATTAAAACTTATTCACATGGAACAACTATTAAAACTAATTCACATGGAACAACTATTAAAACTAATTCACATGGAACAACTATTAAAACTAATTCACATGGAACAACTATTAAAACTAATTCACATGGAACAACTTTTAAAACTAATTCACATGGAACAACTATTAAAACTAATTCACATGGAACAACTATTAAAACTAATTCACATGGAACAACTTTTAAAACTAATTCACATGGAACAACTATTAAAACTAATTCACATGGAACAACTATTAAAACTAATTCACATGGAACAACTATTAAAACTAATTCACATGGAACAGCTTTTAAAACTTATTCACATGGAACAACTATTAAAACTAATTCACATGGAACAACTATTAAAACTAATTCACATGGAACAACTTTTAAAACTAATTCACATGGAACAACTATTAAAACTAATTCACATGGAACAACTATTAAAACTAATTCACATGGAACAACTATTAAAACTAATTCACATGGAACAGCTTTTAAAACTTATTCACATGGAAGAACTATTAAAACTAATTCACATGGAACAACTATTAAAACTAATTCACATGGAACAACTATTAAAACTAATTCACATGGAACAACTATTAAAACTAATTCACATGGAACAACTATTAAAACTAATTCACATGGAACAACTATTAAAACTAATTCACATGGAACAACTATTAAAACTAATTCACATGGAACAACTTTTAAAACTTATTCACATGGAACAACTATTAAAACTTATTCACATGGAACAACTATTAAAACTAATTCACATGGAACAACTATTAAAACTAATTCACATGGAACAACTATTAAAACTAATTCACATGGAACAACTTTTAAAACTTATTCACATGGAACAACTTTTAAAACTAATTCACATGGAACAACTATTAAAACTAATTCACATGGAACAACTATTAAAACTTATTCACATGGAACAACTATTAAAACTAATTCACATGGAACAACTATTAAAACTTATTCACATGGAACAACTATTAAAACTAATTCACATGGAACAACTTTTAAAACTAATTCACATGGAACAACTATTAAAACTTATTCACATGGAACAACTTTTAAAACTAATTCACATGGAACAACTATTAAAACTTATTCACATGGAACAACTATTAAAACTAATTCACATGGAACAACTATTAAAACTAATTCACATGGAACAACTATTAAAACTTATTCACATGGAACATAAGGCAAGATGGCGTAACCACTAGCGAAACAATAAAAGCTTTAGATGAACAGATCGATGCCAAAATTCAGAAGTTGTTTGACACAACATAAAACATGGTAAAAAGGTATATATTGCATTGAATTAAAACATTTTCAAAGGAAGTGACACCTTTTTCTCTGTCAACAGATAATGCCTTTATGTTTTCATTTTGGATAGGATAACATTGTGGTCAAAGTTTGTTGTACCCAAGAGGGCATCCAAGAGAATATTTGTAGTAATTTATTTGTAATATAAAATAGTTACAATCCATTGTTTCAGAATAATTTACCTTCAGGGATGATAACAGTGAAATAAGAAGCACCAGCTTCGATAGAAAGGTGTTTAAGAAGCGCCGTATAAAGAAGGAATAAATTACATATTTTATGTTCATAAATCACAAATATATATTAGGTTAAATTTACAACTTGAAAATTTCATTCAGTATGGTAGCCGTTGCAGATACGAATACATTTTGAAAGTGATAAATACACAAAAACAAAAACGGTTTCATGAGGGGAAAGAATGTTACAGCAACACAATCATGGGTTTGCTGGAAAAGATAAATATTGAGTACCTTTCAACTTAGTTAAACAAACATATATACAGTAGAAAGATTTATGAGAGAAATGGGTTATAGTTTAATAAAATTTACCTCATCGTTGTAATAACAATCGTCATAGATCAACATAGATTAACTCCAGCTGAAGCTATCAAAGGAGAGAACACATCAAAAGTATGGACCAATCACTTTGGTTACCTGCCAGGAGGCGAAGTTGTTAGAATTTCAAAATACAATAATAAAAGCTGAAAAGGACTACTTTCAAAATTTTATGGAGAGAAAGACATTTACAATGCATGTGATACACCTGAACAAAGAATAAATATTAAACTGTGTGCACTCGCGAAATGAAAGCATGTGATCACTCGTTTAACAAATTGGAACCAGCTAAAACAACATTCCATCAAGATAAATGGAGGAAAAACCATACATAGATCGAAGTACAAAAGAGACTGAAAACAGTTATTTTTTAAATGAATTTACGTTTCTAGAATGTTACAGGTGTATCAAGCTGTGCAGTAGAACACGAACTAGTGAAGACATCCATGACGCGTAAATTCGTATTGATTTCAACAGCAAGAGGAAAAAAGGTGCATCCAGAAACATTGCAGATACATAAGAATAGGGTACATTTGAAAATCGTGATAAGGATACTAAATTGTAGACAGTGCAGCAGGGTATAAAAAGAGACCACGTGCTGGTCGACGTGATTTTTAAGAAACCAATCTGTAAAGTAAAATCACTAAAATACTGGTGAAATAACGGAGAGTATTAAACTTCTCTCAAATAGTGTTGTGAAGGCAGACACTAGTCCATAGCAATGGATTTTTTTCTGGATGCAATTCTACTGTGTAGAAATTAAAGACATCCATAAAACGTACTCTTAGGTAAATTACCATACATTTTACCAACATCAGTTGATATGGATCTTATAAGAACATATTAAAGAGAGAAACCAAGAAATAATTACATGTAAATTTGAACAAACAGTAAATGGATGCTCAATGTATTTGCTGCTTTCGAACCAATTCGCATTAATTTTATGACACACAGACATAATTAGATAGATTCTGGTTTATATAATAGAATTGCAACATCACTGAAGGGCTCTAGAAGAGACCTGGATCTCAGTTTAACTCTCTGTTTGACTAGTACGTTGCAAACATATTACAGGAGATAAACGTTTAATATATTGAGTATCAAATTTGCACTTACAAACCATTTCGATTATTTGATAAGCATGTTTAAAGATTTGATAGTGAAAATTCTCTGAGCAGAGCAATGTGAGTTTTGAGGACATTCATCTAAGCTGCCTATTGTGGCAACAGCAGGTTTTAGTATTTCATTTTGACATTTAAAAAACATGAAGTGTCCAGAGTAAGTTAAATCTAACGGCCGCAGGAGCTGCTTTAGCTAAGGTTCTGAAACAAGTGATGAATTAGCTAATGTTCGATCCTCTTTGGTGCCCTGGCTACACGTCTGATGAAAAGTGTAAACAGCAAACCAATTAGTAACACAATGAAGAAAATAAAACGTTGCGCCAGGAATATAACTCCTGTTCTGCTGTTTTTAAAGGACAGCTTATTACATTGCCAATAATTTCAGGCTATACTGCTGGTTTTTTTCTTCTTATTTTGTTGAGGTCCAACTCATGCAAATAATGGTCACAAATTGCAAAGTTTTTATTATGTCCGACAGTAAAAAAAATTATCTTTTACTCCTGATGAATCACTACCTTCACTGGGTCTATCTCCATCCAGCACTAAAGCTTTCATATAATTTAGAGAGAGAGAGAGAGAGAGAGAGAGAGAGAGAGAGAGAGAGAGAGAACAACAGTTGTTATTGTCTGTTCTTGTTGCACCTCTTTAAAGAATTACTTCAACCTTTCACGTGACCGTAATTTTTCTAAACTTTTTGTAATCATTTTTTCATATTTTGTCTCCAAATTTGCTTCACAAATGTGTATGATGTCCAAATATTTTGAGCTTCACTGTTTTCAACATTTCCAATTTTCTTTTGCAATCCAGCCTTTAGTCTGATTTCTTTGTTTTCCGATGTCCTTTCCATAATTCTTTCTCTGTTTTTAATATATTTCAGCATCAGGTTCTATTTGCGAATGGACGATTTCTATATTTGTAGAGTAGTATCATAACCGAGTATTAATTCTCTTTCCACTTGTGTTGTAAGTATTCTCTTCTCAGAGGCGTAAGCTGTTAAAATTTGAATTCTTCCATAGGAAAGAACGGGAGAAAAATGTTGTACTTCTATTATCTGTACATCAAACGTATCGTTTCTGTCAGTTATTTTTATTTTAGTGTTTTAATGGATCTGAATTTGTTGTCTTTTAAAAGTAGGTTCTATGTAATATTTAGGTGTGTCTCTTCATCAGTATGAACTTGCAACTTGGTTTGACCAGCAACTAATTATAAGTCTAGCCTGCTATAGTCGTAGGCAATTACATATATATGTCGTAGCCTTTCTTTGAAATCTGAATTTTCTTGGTCTTACCGTTATAATTGTGTTTTACGTAATAGAGTGTTTACTTTCAAAATCAAAAGTTCTATACATGGGTCGTGATGATTCCTTTTTTAATATGGGAATTATACCCATCATCAACGTTTAGTTAAACGTTCTACAGGATACCACTGTAGCCTGGTGTGATTTCAGCAACGCTCGGTATAGCTTTAATAAGTTCATTGACAGGATTTACAATATCATGAATTGCAATTTCAGAGGCTACATCATAACACTAATAGCGTACATACAAAAAATTCACTTGAAAACCTTTACTAGTGACTATCAGCTATATTCGGATTTTTACATTGCGAAGAATGTGCTCCGAAGACTGCGATTTAGCATGATACTTTTGTAGTTGCTACATGTATAAATGTCAACTGGATTTAAAATTTTAAAGATCCTCGTCTACAGTGATTGAAACGTACATGTCTTCAGAAACTGAAGAGTACAAACCACATCAAAGGTAACAAAATGAGAGAAATATAAAACAAATTGAACATAGCTTTTGCAAATGGAAGATAGAAGAATTACGAGTATCTCTTAAAGGAAAAGAGTTGAAAATGATGAATACAATTATATCAAGAGGACATATGAAACTGTTGCCAGTGTTACAGCTGTAAAATATCCAAATCATTGTCGGAATTTTAATCTACACTTTTACGTCATTCATTTACCAATTCTCTTCTAATCGATAATTTAGACAATTTACAAAATAAACAGAAAACATAGCACATTACATCAAACACGTCATTTAAGCAAGATTTGCCTCTATTTGCACTGAAGGTTATTTTGACTACGTTTAACAACCTTGATATCGTCAATTTTATGAGGGTAAAAGGAGATACCAATAAAGCAGTGGCAAACATCTTAGATATATAGAATGCCTGTTAGACATTGATTGCCCACCAAAAACTTCACGTGTGTCTTAGAATATCGTGATATCTTTCCTAAGAAAGTGATGATCTATCTTTCCTCAGAAAGTGATGATCTCAAGTTGAATGATTGAGACATGTTAATGACAAAATGTGTGGTTAACTGATTAGGTTATAACAAATGGGATTGCAAAAAAGGGTTATGAGTGGAAATCTTGGAAAGTTACGATCATTGACAGGCTGTGCACAACATGCTAGTACTGTTGCTCGGATTAAGCAGTTTAATGTGTTGTAAAATGTTTGAATACCACGTCACACTTTAATATCAACATATCATTTTCTCCTGTATCCGTGTGCTCTTTTAGATTTAACATAACGCCATAAAGTTATGAAAAGATTAAATCAAGACTATGAACTGGAAAATATTGACCATTGTACGACATTGCTATTTTGGAATCAATCGCACCATACAACGTTTACATGACAAATACCCATATGGAATAACGTTCCTTTATAACTACATCACTAATGACAGAATTAAAACATAACGACTAATACAACTTTAACAATTCTCACACTTGATTCCCTTAAAATCAGCTTTCATGAATTTTTTATACTGTGCAAAAAGATATAAAAAAATATCAGGTGCTATTGAATTACTACCCGATATGATTTCTTTTCATTGGTTTTTCAAATGATACAACAGTTTATAGAAGTCGTGAATTATTTATTTGATTTTATGAACAAAAAATACACTCAGAAATAAGTAACGAAAGTGTTCAAATTGTTTCATTTTTTTACACTGGTAAGCATTGTATCTGACATGATTTAAGGGGTACACCTGATAGCATATTGTATTATACTGGCTATAAATTAGGCAATGTACAGCAGATAACTAGAAAATAAATTGTAAACGCTCACATAGCGTTCTCAGTAAGTTTTAAATTGTTAGGTCTTAATTCTTTATATACTAGTTTGAAATTATTCATTTGTAAACTATTGGTTTATATCGTTTGTGGATTGATATAAGGTAACCAAAACAAACTAGATGGGATGTGTTTTGCTGTTTGTTATTTGTCTCGGATTATTTATAAAGTTATGTTTACAGGTACGATAGTATTATTAAAATCACAATAAAAGACTTACAGAACTTTTAACTCGTACTGCCAGTTATTACTTTGCACAAATGCGCCTTCTTGAGGCGTTAGAGTCTTTGAATAACTTACACTGAATAATGATCGTTTATGTTACGATATTTCTCTGGTGCAAACGAATAAATACGTCTTTTTTAACAAAGATATTTTCAAGTCAGCGATGAATATTTTTATATGATGATACTAATCCTGAAAATATATTGTATTCAAACATAGTGATACTTTCCATCTTTGTAGGCATTAGGATCGTCACATTTAAAGTGTCAATTTGTTTTTTATTTTCTATTTTATTTATTATTTTATGTAAGATGGTTTTCTTCTGAAGTCTGACCATTAAATCTTACTGAGCTCAAGAAGAACCAAATTTTCGAATATTTCCAATTATTTCGGTTTCCACGAATTTACTTGCGGGGCTCCATGTGAGAACAACATTTAGAAATAAACTTTAAAACAAGTTTTATATGATATTGAACTCAAAATGTTTTTGCATCGCCTAAAATTACTTCTCTCTATAAATATTGGTCTAATTGGACAAAGGCCGGACCTGTCTAGAATTATACATTTTCAATTCAACTATGTTTAACCAAATATGTTTCTGTAGAAATTGTCTTGCTACTTGATTTTCAATAGCACGTTGTTAATATAGTTAATAGATTGTACTAATTCTTACTCGTTGAAAGTTTAGTATGCTTAAACTTCTTGGAAGGTCAGAATGCGTGTGGTTGATTAGATTTGGATCGTTACCAGAGAGAGAGAGAGAGAGATAGGGAGAGATCGATCAATCAGCATTTTATTTATTTAGTTCAAATTTCATTTCATCTTGATTGTTTTTATTTTTCAATATTTTTGCTTTAAAACTGCTTAGTCAAGCCTGAGTTATATGTAATTATTGAGTATTCATGAGTTACTAATGCAAATCACAACCGAGATAAGACTTTTGTTTTGTTCAGATGACTTTGTTAAATAGATCCATAACTATTTCTGAAGAAATACTTACATACTTGTGTTGACGTGTCCAAAAACACCAAACGAAACCAACTCTACTTAAGTCATCCCAACACGAGTTTCACGTAGGCCATATAGACCGCTCCGGTGGCTTAGATGGTTAGAGCGTTTGCCTCGAATTCTGCAGGTCGCGAGTTCAAACCCTGGTTAAGTCATATTTAAAAAAAAACAACTTATAAAAGTGGTATCAGTAGCTGCCACGCTTGGCGCTCAACATTAACAGGTTCAAGTTAGGACTGCTCGGCCTGGTGCCACGATAATGTATGGGACATCATGCTACATGTCCGCGCCATGATGCCTCAGTGATGCTGTTGCTGTTGTAGGGTTTAACGCCATTTTTCAGCACAAGATAGGCTATTTATGGCGGCCAGTATAACTGGTGGAGGAAGAACCCTGGAAAACTCAGGGAAGAACCACCGACCCACGAGAAGCTACTGGCAGGCTTTCCCACGTACCCACGCTAGCCGAGCCTTGGACTCGAACCCACGCAGACAGAGGTAAGCTGGCAGTGATCCGTAACGGAAAGCGCTTTAGACCACTCGGCCACTCGGGGCCCCTCCCCAGTGATAGACATCACTATAAACTGAAATTCTGCAGACGTTGTCGCGACATGACTGAAATATTGTCAAAGCTACGTTAAAAATCCAAATCACACACACGTAGGCCATATTGTAACCGAATCCTATTTTCATATAATAAATGGCATATATTAACTCTGTATGTGCGTTTTACATCTGTCTGTAGGGTGCAAAAGATTTTGTCAAAATGAGAGGACATCATTGGATGGGTGCAATTCATTAAGGTATATTAATTAATCTTTGATGACGAATTCCATTTAGGTTCTAGTAACTAATAAACTATTTCTACATGCATTCATTGATGAATCGTTTAACAAAGTAATGCTTTTATCTATCATGAATCTAGATGTATACGGAAACATTCGAAACAATTCATATATCAGTTCTAAATTTAGATGCATAGGGAAACATTTAAAGACATTGTTTTTATCAAGCATGATTGTAGAAGTATAGGGAATTATTTAAAACATTGCTTTTATGAAGCATGATTCTAGGGGTATAGGGAATTATTCAAAACATTGCTTTTATGAAGCATGAATCTAGGGGCATGGGGAATTATTCAAAACATTGCTTTTATGAAGCATGATTCTAGGGGTATGGGTAATTATTCAAAACATTGCTTTTATGAAGCATAATTCTAAAGGTATAGGGAATTATTCAAAACATTGCTTTTATGAAGCATGATTCTAGAGGTATAGGGAATTATTCAAAACATTGCTTTTATCAAGCATTGTTATAGAGGCGCAGGGAATTATAAAACATTGTTTTATGAAGCATGATTCTAGGGGTATAAGGTATTATTCAAAACATTGTTTTTATCAAGCATGATTCTAGACGCATATGGAATCGTTCAAAACATTGTTTTATGAAGCATGCTTCTTGGGGTATAAGGTATTATTCAAAACATTGTTTTTATCAAGCATGATTCTAGACGCATATGGAATCATTCAGAACATTGTTTTTATCAAGCATGGTTCTAGACGCATATGGAATCGTTCAAAACATTGTTTTTATCAAGCATGATTCTTGGGGTATAAGGTATTATTCAAAACATTGTTTTTATCAAGCATGATTCTAGACGCATATGGAATCGTTCAAAACATTGTTTTTATCAAGCATGGTTCTAGACGCATATGGAATCGTTCAAAACATTGTTTTTATCAAGCATGATTCTAGACGCATATGGAATCGTTCAAAACATTGTTTTATGAAGCATGATTCTTGGGGTATAAGGTATTATTCAAAACATTGTTTTTATCAAGCATGATTCTAGACGCATATGGAATCGTTCAAAACATTGTTTTATGAAGCATGATTCTTGGGGTATAAGGTATTATTCAAAACATTGTTTTTATCAAGCATGATTCTAGACGCATATGGAATCGTTCAAAACATTGTTTTTATCAAGCATGGTTCTAGACGCATATGGAATCGTTCAAAACATTGTTTTTATCAAGCATGATTCTAGACGCATATGGAATCGTTCAAAACATTGTTTTATAAAGCATGCTTCTTGGGGTATAAGGTATTATTCAAAACATTGTATTTATCAAGCATGATTCTAGACGCATATGGAATCGTTCAAAACATTGTTTTTATCAAGCATGATTCTAGACGCATATGGAATCGTTCAAAACATTGTTTTTATCAAGCATGGTTCTAGACGCATATGGAATCGTTCAAAACATTGTTTTATGAAGCATGCTTCTTGGGGTATAAGGTATTATTCAAAACATTGTTTTTATCAAGCATGATTCTAGACGCATATGGAATCGTTCAAAACATTGTTTTATAAAGCATGCTTCTTGGGGTATAAGGTATTATTCAAAACATTGTATTTATCAAGCATGATTCTAGACGCATATGGAATCGTTCAAAACATTGTTTTTATCAAGCATGATTCTAGACGCATATGGAATCGTTCAAAACATTGTTTTTATCAAGCATGATTCTAGACGCATATGGAATCGTTCAAAACATTGTTTTATGAAGCATGATTCTTGGGGTATAAGGTATTATTCAAAACATTGTTTTTATCAAGCATGATTCTAGACGCATATGGAATCGTTCAAAACATTGTTTTTATCAAGCATGGTTCTAGACGCATATGGAATCGTTCAAAACATTGTTTTTATCAAGCATGATTCTAGACGCATATGGAATCGTTCAAAACATTGTTTTATAAAGCATGCTTCTTGGGGTATAAGGTATTATTCAAAACATTGTTTTTATCAAGCATGATTCTAGACGCATATGGAATCGTTCAAAACATTGTTTTTATCAAGCATGGTTCTAGACGCATATGGAATCGTTCAAAACATTGTTTTATGAAGCATGCTTCTTGGGGTATAAGGTATTATTCAAAACATTGTTTTTATCAAGCATGATTCTAGACGCATATGGAATCGTTCAAAACATTGTTTTTATCAAGCATGATTCTAGACGCATATGGAATCGTTCAAAACGTTTTTATCAAGCATGGTTCTAGACGCATATGGAATCGTTCAAAACATTGTTTTATGAAGCATGATTCTTGGGGTATAAGGTATTATTCAAAACATTGTTTTTATCAAGCATGATTCTAGACGCATATGGAATCGTTCAAAACATTGTTTTTATCAAGCATGGTTCTAGACGCATATGGAATCGTTCAAAACATTGTTTTATGAAGCATGCTTCTTGGGGTATAAGGTATTATTCAAAACATTGTTTTTATCAAGCATGATTCTAGACGCATATGGAATCTTTCAAAACATTGTTTTTATCAAGCATGATTCTAGACGCATATGGAATCGTTCAAAACATTGTTTTTATCAAGCATGGTTCTAGACGCATATGGAATCGTTCAAAACATTGTTTTATGAAGCATGCTTCTTGGGGTATAAGGTATTATTCAAAACATTGTTTTTATCAAGCATGATTCTAGACGCATATGGAATCTTTCAAAACATTGTTTTTATCAAGCATGATTCTAGACGCACATGGAATCGATCAAAACATTGTTTTTATCAAGCATGATTCTAGACGCATATGGAATCGTTCAAAACATTGTTTTTATCAAGCATGAATCTAGACGCATATGGAATCGTTCAAAACGTTTTTATCAAGCATGGTTCTAGACGCATATGGAATCGTTCAAAACATTGTTTTATGAAGCATGATTCTTGGGGTATAAGGTATTATTCAAAACATTGTTTTTATCAAGCATGATTCTAGACGCATATGGAATCGTTCAAAACATTGTTTTTATCAAGCATGGTTCTAGACGCATATGGAATCGTTCAAAACATTGTTTTATGAAGCATGCTTCTTGGGGTATAAGGTATTATTCAAAACATTGTTTTTATCAAGCATGATTCTAGACGCATATGGAATCGTTCAAAACATTGTTTTTATCAAGCATGGTTCTAGACGCATATGGAATCGTTCAAAACGTTTTTATCAAGCATGGTTCTAGACGCATATGGAATCGTTCAAAACATTGTTTTATGAAGCATGATTCTTGGGGTATAAGGTATTATTCAAAACATTGTATTTATCAAGCATGATTCTAGACGCATATGGAATCGTTCAAAACATTGTTTTTATCAAGCATGGTTCTAGACGCATATGGAATCGTTCAAAACATTGTTTTATGAAGCATGCTTCTTGGGGTATAAGGTATTATTCAAAACATTGTTTTTATCAAGCATGATTCTAGACGCATATGGAATCTTTCAAAACATTGTTTTTATCAAGCATGATTCTAGACGCATATGGAATCGTTCAAAACATTGTTTTTATCAAGCATGGTTCTAGACGCATATGGAATCGTTCAAAACATTGTCTTATGAAGCATGCTTCTTGGGGTATAAGGTATTATTCAAAACATTGTTTTTATCAAGCATGATTCTAGACGCATATGGAATCGATCAAAACATTGTTTTTATCAAGCATGATTCTAGACGCATATGGAATCGATCAAAACATTGTTTTTATCAAGCATGATTCTAGACGCATATGGAATCGTTCAAAACATTGTTTTTATCAAGCATGGTTCTAGACGCATATGGAATCGTTCAAAACATTGTTTTTATCAAGCATGGTTCTAGACGCATATGGAATCGTTCAAAACATTGTTTTTATCAAGCATGATTCTTGGGGGATAAGGTATTATTCAAAACATTGTTTTTATCAAGCATGATTCTAGACGCATATGGAATCGTTCAAAACATTGTTTTTATCAAGCATGATTCTAGGGGTATAGGGAATTATTTAACGACATTGTTTTTATCAAGCGTGGTTCTAGAGATATAAGGAATTATTTAAAGAACGTGTTTTTATCAGCACGATTCTATGGGTATAGGGAACCATTCAAAACGCTGTTTACATCAAGCATGATTCTTGAGGGTATATGGAATTATATAAAAAAAAAACCTGTTTTTATAAACCATGATTATAGGGGTACAGAGAATTATTTAAAGAGATTGTTTTTATCAAGCATGATTCTAGGGTATATGGATTTATTTAAAGACATTGCTTTTATCAAACCTTATTCCAGGGGTACAGAGAATTATTCAAAACATTGTTTTTATGAAGCATGAATATGGAGGTATACGGAATTATTCAAAGCATTGCTTTGATCAAGCATGAATCTAGAGGTATAGGGAACTAATCAAAACATTGCTTTTATCAAGCATGAATATAGAAGAATAGGGAAACATTTTAAAGAACCAATATACAATAATATTTACTTCTAATATGTTTGATATAGGTGATTTTAACATCTTTTTTATTTTTCCAATACTAGTCTGTGAGTCGCAGTCTCTAGTTGTTCATGATCGTCAGAAACTAAATCCTGTACGATATAAAAGATAAATAGATAAATAAACAAATAAGAGAGAGAAAGAGGTACTTTATGACACTATTGTCGCTAACAACTACCGAAAGAAAAATAAATTAAAATAAATAAAGAACAGACATGGAAATCTAAAGTTTGCTGTCGCGCTTTCTGATTAAACAATAATGATAACACATCTGCAGACGCATAAATCTGAATTTTACGTGACAATATTATAGAATCGATTTAATTCGACCAATCCTTGTGATGTTATTTCTTCAAGATCATTTGCATTGGGATAAGCCAGGTAAAGCTAATATCTCACCTCTGACGTTTGGGCGGCTGAATGATAAATGGCTATACAGTTTGCTCAAGGCCAAAGGTGCATGTAACCCGATACCCAATAGGATCAAAATGAATGGCATGAGACGGGAATAAAGGCATTATCTTCCTGCCCAGGTGTCAAAGGATGTTTGAATTTTATTATTAATAGTGTTTATAGGAAGGAGATAAAACAACAACAGTAGCAATCAAGGCACAACATCTTACTATGGCCTTCGTAAATTATTCAAGCCAGAACTCATTTTTTATCAATTCGAAACGCGTCATTTGAAAGGGTAGATAACTCTGTCATCAATCATCTTCTTTAATCCAGAAATGAACGATGAGCTTGGATGATAGATTCATGTGAATGAAAAATCATACAATAAAGGTATCTGCTTAAGCAACCGTGGAGCATATCGTTCGGGAAATGCTTGCTTAAGTATTTTATAGAACGATTATTCAGATTTTTAATAATTACTTGAATATATTTCATAGATTTACATCTTTACAATAACCAAGTTCTTATTCAGTTTTCCCCGTTAGATGATGAAACTCGGCTTCGATTCGAGAATTTGTGAGGTAATCTATATGAATTTCTGTCACCGACTAATCTCCTTCATAAAAGCGATTAACCCATTTACCGGTAGATAATTGCTCATCAGCATAGACCCACACCTGCCGCATAGTACACCTCCTTCATAAAAGCGATTAACCCATTTACCGGTAGATAATTGCTCATCAGCATAGACCCACACCTGCCGCATAGTACACCTGTTGTATCTGGCAGTAACACGAACGTTGTATTGATGGTTTCAAATGAGCAGTCCCTTAGTACGTTTTACTCATGGTTTCAGATGAGCAGTACCGTAGTACATTTATTGATGGTTTCAAATGAGCAGTCCCTTAGTACATTTTATTGATGGTTTCAAATGAGCAGTCCCTTAGTACATTTTATTGATGGTTTCAAATGAGCAGTCCCTTAGTACATTTTATTGATGGTTTCAAATAAGCTGTCCCTTAGTACATTTCATTGATGGTTTCAAATAAGCTGTTCCTTAGTGAGTTTTATTGATGTTTCAAATGAGCTGTCCCTTAGTGCGTTTTATTGATGGTTTCAAATAATCAGTCCCTTACCTGACGGCGCATTGTGATCTGGTATATAATGTTTGTGGTTGGATTCGAGTTATACGGAAGTGCATACGGTGGAAACCTATGAAGGAAACCTGATAAATGAGCGGGTAGCTTTGCCAGTATCAGGCCCGACCCTAGGATGTGCGGGGCCCAAGAGAGAAAGCGATGAGCGCGGGACCCTAAGCAAAAAAATGCATTGCGGAGTTGATTTCCTGAACGCGCGGGGACCAGGGTGGTAGTCTCGTTCGCCTTGCCCGAGGGCCGGGCCTGGCCAGTATGTGATTCGGGGACTGCGGAATGTAACAAAAAGGTCGTACAATGCATTTTTAGATCAGTGTAAGGCAATTAATTTTGTTGTCTTGTGTTTTATGAATTGTTTTAATCCACACTAACTTCGAATTTCCCTCATATTTATTATGTTAATGTTTTGCATGTTCATTTTCCGCTGATGTGTTAGCTCACAAACAATAAGACTATTAACATTCCAAAATATCTCAGCTGACACAATGAATTATCTTGTATACATGTAATTACAGTAAATTACAATAATAGGCTACTGCGGCCACATCTTTTAAAGAAATAATTAAATAAATCATCCCTCTTAACAAATTTGCACAAATATTTAGAAATCAGCACCTTGGGGACGAAGCTGAATGCAAGACCGCTCTGTTTCTACCAAACATATTGGCTCTTTGCTGTACATAATACTGAAAAGATGTGAAATGAAAGGGAGAAATAACAATATAAAAGCTTACTTCAATTGAATTTATAAATGATCTTGGGCATGTAAACTTGAATTTGTTTTTAAATTTGAAATTTTAAACTTTTGTTCCTTGTTATTATCAGCTTTATGTGCTTATCGCATAGCTGCTCGTCCATACGGTCGTTATTGCTAGACTGGAAAATCCCTGTTATTGACTGTTACAGGCAATATCAGGGATTTCCCAGTCTAATAATAGCGAATATCTGATAGCAATAGTTATACACTTAGTTGTAAGGGTGTACGGAAGAGAAACGTAGAGTCCCAATGCACTTGAAGGAACCAAGGAGTTTATTTTCCTGGTGTTTAATTATGTTACACCCAGGTACTACTACTACTACTACTACTACTACTAACAAACAAACCAAAGCAGCAGCAAGAACTACAATGATAATTCAGCTTTAAATTACTATAAAGGTTTCTACCCTCGTTAGACCCTTCATAATCAGACTTATCTAAGTTTATTTTCATCATTTTGGCACATCCTTTTTGTTCATTATCATTTGCCAATATATCAAGGCGTTAGTCTGGTTACCAGTTACATTATGGAGTGGGACGATGATAGGATATACGAAACTACTGAAAAGAAATGAATATAGTGGTCAATCTATGCAAACTCATTCGGGAAAAATGTATGTAAGTAGCCGTCAGATGAAGTTAGGAATAGTACCTGCAAATAATGATTGATCTAAGACTCCCCACAATGGAGTCAGATGGCTCTCAATGACAAAAATTTCCAGGCAGGCACTTTAAGGAATTGGAGTGGAAAATGGGTTCTCATGCGCCATTTCTTCTCTGACTGGTAAGGTAAAAAAAAATATATATTTATTATATTTTTTAAATATATTCATACGACAAACTTAACTTCCTTATCTAAAAGACAAGCATCTTATATTACAGGACGTACTTTTAAGTCTGCCCATTCAAATATTTATATGAAGTACAGGATTTTGAAAATCCTGTTAAGATCAATTTAAAAACCTTCAGCTGTTTATATTGAATAATATTACTGTAACGTGTACACGAAAACGAGCCATGCACTTGACATTAGTGTTCACGTAATCACTTTATGCCTTAGTAGTATGAGAATGGGACTTTAGACCACTGTCCCTGACTAGGGTTAAAGCTTTCTATTCCCCATGACATCGAACTGCACACCACATGAACTTACGAGGATTACCCCACACATGGACTACAATGGCAGACACACACGTATGCGAAAATTCTAACTGGGGAAAAGTCACGGGTTGGGAACTGAAGTGCTGTGAGCTTGCAGGAAGATCGATATATACACGAGCAACATATACATGCTTTATTGTTGGATACCTGTATTGGGGATTTATATAATGCAATTAGAAACCACACAGTTTGATGCATATAGCATTTTGAAAGATTTCATTTTTGTGGTCAAAGCGGGAATTAAATTATCAGACCAATGGTGTCCTTGTGAGCCACGGAAAAGATCAAATCTTTTTATCAGTATGAACGCTTCATATTATTTTGCTAAAGGGCCAAAAAGATGCTATATAATGTATAAAGACGTATCCGGAGCAGCTTGATACATTAACCGGGTTATGGATAGTATTGGAGCGAGCCTGTCAAAACTAAGCATCGGGCGCAGCAATCAGCACCTGAATATCTCACAGCGGTTTTCGAACAAACGTTATCGCGCTGTGGATTTACAAGCGTCAAGAGAGAAATCCTGGAGCAGAAGTGTAAAGTGTCGAATTTTGAATTGCATTGAACCTTAACGTTGAATACATTGAGCATTTAAAATTTTATCACGTTTAAGCCAGAAAAGTCTTTGTGAAGGGTCATTTCGACCTTTCTTCTTTTCTCCCCCATATCAGTGTTGAACTTGAAAGGCTAGAATTATGATTCAGTGAGACTGACAGGGCATTGCTACGCTGTCCTGAGAAAGTAAACATTTGAGCTACCACCCATAACCAGCCATAATCGCTTGATAGGAACCCATGTCAAATTATCATTTTCAAACGGAAATTGGCAGGCACCGTACGATGTCTAAGATCTGATGAAAGAAATGATTATCTCGGGAAAAATTTAGGAACCGCTGCTTACGATTGGGCAGAGTAAATTAAGACGTACACTTTAGAAATAATGTGAATTTAAAATGACGCCCTTGGTCGAAATTCGTTAGTCTTAAAATTCCTGAGAGAAATTAGCTTGAACCAGAGGAAGCCTAAAAAGAATAGTGCTTTCCTCGTTAAAAAAGAAAACGGGACCAGGTGACTTTCTTGTAAGGGTTTAGTGCTAGGACGCACACTTTCTGAAAGAGAAGGGCAATAAGGTACGCAATTTTAATTTTCCACGTAATTTTCTATTTTTGTATTGTCTGTTTTATGCAAATGTGTTGATATTTGTTATCCTCTAGATAACGCCAGCCAAATCCAATAAAGCACTCCTCTTACTAAAAGGGGGACGTTACAAGATGACAGCGTTGAATGGAACAGAAGAGGAACCATATTCAATTCGGAAGATAGCCTAAAGATAGAAGGGTACAAAGAAAACCACGAGAGCAACCGCAAAGAGTATCGGACATGTGAATGCGGCGTTTAAAGAATGCCAAGATGCACCGAGAGGCGACATTAAGGAAATGTGTGAAAAGTTGGTATCGCAAAATGTATTCATGTATTCGATGAAAGAGTTACATATGCAATTAAGAGTCTTTAAACCACCCACGTATAAATCAGTGATGGAAACAATGTCTATATTCTCTGCCGAAAAATTTAATCTGTGGATCCTTAATGATCCCATGTAGACCTCCCAAATGGTAAGAACTTCTTTTAAAAGTACAAGGGAAGAAAAAGATGCATACACGGCCATTGAATGACCCAAAATGGTATTTAAGGAGTTTACTGGGTTTTTAAAAAAATCATAGGATATGAGTGGACTCTTTTTAAAAGACCTGAACAAAGACCTGATCGTGGAACATATACAGACAAACATACAAACGTATAGCCAAACCTCAAGAAATACCAGAAGGAAAAGATCTCAGTCAACTATATTTCATCACTGGGTTTCTAAACCTACTGACACCTGTTTTGTTAAATTTTTCAAAGCGCTTGATTGTGGGCAGGAACATTTAAAACATCCTGAAAATAATGAAAACGTTATTACTAGTATGTCACTGTATAACTTAAAAACTGAGTCATCGCATATTCTTCTAGACATTCCGAATTTTGAGAAAAAATCATTTCTGCATCATATACGGCACACTTACCCAAATAGTATACAGTGCTTACAAATCCTTTACTTCAAAATTTGGTTAATGTGTATTGTCACGTTGTGTGAGAAATTTGCTAACAATTCCTGCCTCATGTTTAAAAATGTCTTCTGATAAAATTCGTAATTCAAAGTAATTTGGGTAATGCGAGTACGTGTTATATAACATTACGACTTTTGGACCGATTCTGAAACAAAGAATACTCGGTTCCTTCAAAGATAACCTTGCCACTGTGGTGAGAAACTCTGTTTGTTTTGCAATCAGCAGTGTTGTCACCGGTCGGCCTAGGCTGAGAGACCGGAAACCAGACATTATAGCAGTTCAGTGATACTACCCCAGACAGTTTTCAAAGAGACCACCGGTATCCAATCAGAACTATTACAGTCAACTTTTGGGCGGGTTTCTCACGCAGCCACGCATTATTCTGTTACATTCCTTTTGCGAGAGCAGACGTATGGGAAGTTGGATACGCTAGGCTGCACTCCTAGTGCCGAAGTTGCGCGCCCATTAAAAGGGCGGGAAAGGTGTTCTAGGAACTTCGGACGAGATTGGAACAAAGACTTCTGAGGTAAAATATCTCTCTCACTTTCCTAACTATGTGTCGTAAGATTTATACGTTATTATGTGCATTTAATTTAGTAGAACTTTAATCTTCTATGCATAGCTAAATTATCATGTTGTAATGTAGCATATAGAAAGTTAGTAATCTTCAAAATTAATGTATGTAATTGTTAGAATAAAATCGAAGTAGATGATGTAATCTGCTACGATTTTGCATCGTGATGCAGAACTGAATTTAATAGTGAGCAGTGTTAGAACTTGTACTTGTTTGTATTTGAATATCTCGTGTGGATTATGCAAAGTTAGGTATTATTGGCATTGTGCACGTATAATTAGACATTTTTATATTTGTATGTGTCTTTTACAAATATTCGGTAGGAAATGCGTAGGAATATTGTTGGTGTTGATAGTTTACTATATAGGGAATCAGGGATATGCGCTTATGTATCAGAAGTTGTGATATTATTGTTGTTATTAAAGCCTTTAATAGAGAACAAACGTGTATGGAATATTCATATGTTACTGAATGAGTTGATTTCATGATTTAATTTTCATTATGCTAACGAAAGGGATGTGAGAATGTGGTAATTTTCCTGTTTTGAACAAAGAGGCAAAAGTATACGTTCTTCTAATCCGTAGGAAGCTTTCCTGGTGGGATAGGACGCCAACCGAAGATTAGAGAGAAGGAGACGAGGAGTGTGCCGGAAGACGGAAACAAGAATACCGGAAGTACCGACAAGGAGTCCAGGAGAATGGAAACAAGGGTACCGGAAGTACCGAAAGGAATAAAGTCGGAAGTTACAGATGACTAACATCGAAGGGGTAGGGGAAGGAAATACTCTTACCTTTAATTTAGCGTGATGAAATAATTGGAAATTTGGATAGGTCTTGTATTGATTGGAAGCAATTGCATTGAAAAATTGTCCTGTAATTGTGAATACCAAGTTATAGTTTGTTAAAGTGTTATACCTTTCACCTTATTATCTATCTATCTATCTATCTATATATATATATATATATATATATATATATATATATATATATATATATATATATATATATATATATATATATATACACACACACACACCTGGACAGTCGGCTTTATTGACTGGGGGCTCGGAGCTATTTAACCTTTTAATGTTCCGTCCTTCTAAGGGGTTAACAATAATTCCGTAAGGGGCGCGTGACATATAAAAAGACGTAGCAGTGATATATGGTGATTGGCCGTCATTTATTGGTTGCACATTTATTTCCCCATACGTCATTGACTTTTTACGATCAATGTCAACATTTCTATCTAAAATACCCGTATTTTTAGGATGATACATGTTCCCCTATATTTTATATTTTATATACCTTACAAATATATTTTACATCTTTACCTTTTATACCTGTAGATTAGGAATACACATTGTTTCGGAATTCTTAGCCCTAGTCCGTAAGACGGAATCTTTGTTTAGCTGCACTTAATGTTGTTGTTTTTCTTGGGGAGGGGGTGGGGTTTGGTGTGCATTTTTAGAACTTTTGATTAATCGGTATTAAAAAAATACAGACATTAAATAGCAGCAAACAAACACAAGTCCATCAATTGCCATTATCAAAAATTGCTTATTATTTTGTTCGTATTTTACTTAATAGTTTTTTCGTGTTACCTTTACAATGTATATACCACTTCGACAGTACCATTTAAATAAAATATGTTAGGCAACTTATCCATGCATGAAATTCAAATCTTTCTATGATGAAAAATGTTTTTAAAAAAACACTGTGCGTAAAAGGAGACAAATGGTAACCCTATCCATTTTAGAAAACTTACTTCTAGTCAAGGAACAAATAAGTTTATTGACATCATCAAAATTAGCAGCAGATCAGTGATATTCCCTGACTTGTCAAGAAACTTCGATACTTTTGGAAGTTAAAGCGAGTTGGACATGAATAGTGCAACAATTATCATAAAGTTCATACAAAAAATTTCGATTTATATTAACCACCGATCGAAGATACTTTTTATCTCAGTTTCATATACTGCTTTGTTGAAGGACGTTGTTGTGTGATAATACTTAGTGTTATGCATGCAACCAACACCGTATAGCACACGAGGCTATGACGTTGATAAAAGCAACAAACGCTGTATATCACACGAGGCAATGACGTTGGTAAAAGCAACCAACGTTGTATATCACACAACGTTATGGCGTTGATAAAAGCAACCAACGCTGTATATCACACGAAGTTATGGCGTTGATACAGAAACCAACGCTATATACCACACGAGGCCATGACGTTGATAAAAGCAACCAACGCTGTATATGACACTAGGTTATGGCGTTGATAAAGCAACCAACGATGCATATCACACGAGACTATGACGTTGATAAAAGCAACCAACGCCATATAACACACCAAGAAATGACATTTATATAATGTAACCAACGCCATATATTACAGGAGATTATGACATTGATAAAAGCAACCAATATCACACTAGGTTATGGCTTTGATAAAACAAGCAACGCTGCATATCACACGAGACTATGACGTTGATAAAAGCAACGAACGCACCAAGATATGATGTTGATAAAAGTAACCAACGCCATATATTACAGGAGATTATGACATTGATAAAAGCAAAGAACACTGTATATCACAAGATGCTATGGTGTTGATAAAAGCAAAGACCGGTTTATATCACGCTAGGCTATGGTGGCGCTCAGCAGATTCGAATTAAACCCTTTTCACCAGGTTTACCTCACTGTGATTATGGCTATTTAAAAAAGACCTTGCATAGCTTATGCATTGTTAAATGTTTTTAATTCCTTTTATTTTAGCTTATGATTGATGTGTGTAATATGTGCTACAGAATATACAGCTTGGCCTTACTTCAGATGTTCACTTGTCAAAAAACTGTAATCTCTGCTTGGTCATTTTGACCTGGATTTCAGAGGTAAATTGTATTAAAGAAAAGATCTGATGACTTATTTTACATTTTATATATTTGGTAATTCATTCATTGCACTTTCAGAAGCTGGTATTGTCTTGTCTGAAAAAATTCGTTGCCCGATTTTAATACATGCTGGAGATAGTGTACTATGCTCTAATTCGGACTGATTTTTGTAGTACAAGGGAGCAGTAACTTTTTTATTAGTTTTGTGCTTATATCATCTTCAATTTCCACAAGTACAACATCCAAAGAAATTTTAACCACATTATATGAAAGTGACATAGAGTAAGTGACCAATTGTACAACACCAGGTGGGCGGAGCTTAAGGTGTATTCAGAAATAAACAACAACACTATCTGTGAATGATGCATACTGTATGAGTTGTACTTTCTATTCGGCTTTAAAAAGAGTCGAGCCTCTTAGCAACATGTGAGATTATGTTAATTCATATCTAGATTATATTTTGTATATTTTATGATTTTTTTAAAAAAAAAATGTGATAGACATGGCTGAAAATGTGTATGTTGTGACTAGATAACTCTTACCCCGTCTAGTTCCAACAGAGTTATCTCTCTTAAATGCAATGGAGTACCTGGTTTTGTCCTTGTCAAATTGACAATCTAACACTGTTCTTTATAACAGTGTGTGACATGCATGTTGAGGTAGGATAGAAAGTATATTTATTTCACAAAACATTAGCATTGAGTTCTATGGAAAAACCATTGGTATCGTGATACCATAGAGGTTTTTCCACATTCTCCCCATTTTACATCTTGCAAATGTGAACAACTTCACCTAACACTCGCCGCTCTCTGAAAAGTTCATAATATCTGCAGAGCTCGCACTCGGACGTTGATAAAAGCAACATACCGGTAACTTTTACATGTTACTGTATGAAACATAGTATTATCGCCCGAATGTTTACTTACTAACGTCTCTTCGCAAATTACAGTTGGCTCTGAAAAGTTGTCTCCCTTAGCCTCAGAACTTTAATTGTATTTATTATATTAGCCATCCGAGAGAAAAAATCAAATTTCCACAGTTATACGTGGACATCTGACATACATCGATTCAAATTCACGTTTTAGTGACCGTCGGAATTCCCACTCCACTTATTTTTAGTAGCCTATCAGATAAAGCGTTGCATATATGTGTTAGGGAGAGCTTTTGTTGGTAATGATATGTTTAGAAAGACGTGTGTCAACTTTCAGAAATCAGAAGGTTCTTATTTGATTAATGAACAACAAGGTCAGCAGTCCAACAGATCTAGGCGTCGGACTGTGAAGATTTTATTTAAATCAGATTTAATAGAACAGACTATATTGTATCCCAACTTTTCTGAGTTTGGTTTAAACTGTAATTTTTTGCACAACCCATTGCAATCTGAAGTGACGAGAAGACGTGTGCTTTGCCATTTCCTTTTAATTATGGGAAATATCCTTTGTGATCTCTGTTTGAATGTGATTAATATTTTACACACTGGCCGAAATTCAAGCCGGTATCTTAAATTGTGTACAAATTTGCATGGTAATCTGTTTAACAGATATCAAGAATTCAAGATGCTCCATCCTAGTAAAAAATATTATTTTAAAAATCAGTTTGTTTTGTAGGTTTCCCTAGTGTAAATTATCAAAATACTATAAAAGTTTAATCGATAAATTCCTTTTAATTTTCACTGATTTTATGAAAAGGATATAAAATTGTGCGGCACGTGCTTCTTATTTAAACAAAATATTTAGACAAAATTCCATATGCATTTAATTCTGTAAACATTTATTAATTTTAAAGATTCATTTAAGAAATAAATTAAATTATAATTCAATCACTCAAGCCATAATTAGTGTGTTAAATGTGCTGGGTGGGTGAGTGACAGATTATTATCAGAAACTAAAGGGTTCCACGGCAAAGTTTTCAGCTTTGAGACTTGTTATGTCTCGTTTTGGCAATTGTCTTGCCAAGTTCCATGGTGATTCTCCAATATTGACATTGGTCAAGTAGACCGTATTGCTTATCTTAGTTTCAGAAGATAGAATCAATTTCGGCGAATGCTGGAAGTGTTGGTACACTCCAGCGTCAATAAGAACAGCGTTGGTCTTTCCTGTGGGGAAAAGAACAAACTTTGGATGCGTCACACACAAACACACACACACACACACACACACAGAGTAATTTAGACTAAATTATGTTTCCTTTATAATCCAGACATTGGTTTCTCAGGACGGAACTTTCCCCTGTGTCTAAATCATATTAAATTACATGTTACTCTTAAGTACCGTACAAAACGAACTCCGATGAAGTTCTTGTTATAGGATATTTATCATTTTTTTTGAGAGGCTACAAAGTAAAGGATGAAACGTGCAATAAGTTATAGCATTACGAATTAAATCCCAAATAATCATAGAACTACTGACATAATTTTTTTTCTTCTCCAAATGTTTAGAAGATAAAATCTTTGTTATAATTAGATTTCTGCTACTAAATGATAATAAAGAACATGGTAACATAATGTCCTTGACTCTGACTAAGATAATAATCCTAATATTCATCCCTCTATCAGAAAAGGTAAACGTTGTTGTTTACAAAGCTGTAGCTGATTTTGGACAACGTCAGCTACAAAAATACAATTCTACATAACTCACAGAATATCACGAATTTTTTTTTACAAATAATTTAACAAACAATGCAATATAAGTGTACATAACACTGTTATAATGAATTTTGGTGTACACACTAAATAAAGAACGACAAGTGTTATGTGTCAAGTACTCATCCAGTTTGTTAGTATAAATAACAGCGTACTCAAATTTCCCATTTTGATGGGACCAATACCATATTTTATAGCAAAAAGACATTGCCTTTCAGTGTCAATAACCACAAAAGGCGAGAGTGTAATAAGAAAATACAGCTCCAGGGAGGCTCTACCTTACTCAATAATGGTACTGACTTTTTATCATGAAGACCTAAGTTATGTCTTTGAGATGCCATACATCAGTGTAGTTGTATAAACTAATCCTGGTAACTTATTCAGGTACACTGGACATATCTTAATGAGACAGTGGTATCACCACTTGACTACTGGACGGCTTCTAAACTAATCTAACTCTTCCACCTTGTTCTAGATACCAGGCTTGACCTGAAACGATATAACATATTTCATTTAAACTTATAGACCAGTAAAAGGTAGGTAAACGAAGTTAAAATGCTGCTGCAATACCACATTCTGTCAAAATACTAAATTAAAATATATTAGCAAAGAAATAACATTTTGCGATATTTTAAGTGCATACAGACAGCTATGTGCCTAACAGATGATCTACAGGTACATTGAGATCCTATATGATGTACTGAATGTGCAATTCTGATCACAACATTCTCAAATATATGGACATTTGCTCATGTGTAATACGCAACCATGTTATGATCAGTTATACAATGGTAATTGATAATAATCTGTTTGAACATTTCGGATGTAATGTTTAGAGTATCGGTTAACCGTTATTAGCAACTAATAATGCATAGGGTAAAATGGGTCATTAGAATTGGATATCAGCTAGTGCCACAATGCTGCATATTGTCAATCAATGTTTTAAGAAAAATAAACAACAAAAGGAGTGCATTTTGTGCTAAACTTCATTTTGCACTGAGTCACATCTTTCACTTCGGGATCAGCAGTAGTGCCCCGTTGCTCTCTGTGTACTCTCACCAAAATACACACAGAAGACCATATCGTAATCTCATATTCTGAAGAATAAACAATTACACTTAAATCAATACAATGAATGCCTAAATCTGAGTCTTGTTTCCCCATCAAAAAGAGAGAGAAAAACATACTCTAACAATAGACATGGACTACGTTCGTGGGTACTAAACAGGAAGTAATAATTGTGACCTGAGCCCATTTTGAGTAAAGAAATACTACGTCAATGTGTATATGAAAACAAAAGTACTATATTCATTAAAAAAAAATCCGAAAGTGACTTTCAGTTAATATATATTTCTTTGATTGAATATGTTTACTTTACATATTATCTAGTCCATATACAATCAAGACTGAATACTACTTTGTTGCACGAAAATGTTAGACTATTAGGTTTCCTGCTTTTCCCCTGATAAAGTAATATGGAGAAATCAATCCGACTTATAATCTCATGTTTTTCTGGCTTGTTAGAAACAACAGAGTTTGTTTCTTTTGCAGGGTACTACATCAAATTTTAGGTCTGGAGCTTTCCAACCTATATTGCTTGAACTTGGCGTTCAGCAATTCAAGTCAAAAGTGAAGTTATGGTTTGACAGAACTATAGTGGAGAGAACTTTTGAGTTTTGTAATAAGTGAGTTCTGTCTCTTTTGCTCATTCTTCAAATTTGAATGAATGAGTTAAATTATTATATTAGTGCTCCTGGGATCTAAATAAATTATAGGAGTACCATTATATTGAAAGAGATAGCCGTGTTAAATATGCAGTTAATTTAGTTGTACCTGTCCCACTCACTGAAGATTTAAGTGAAGGAATATCATCAGATTATTCTGACATTGGAGTGACAAATCTTCGGAATTCAGAAATTATGAAAGATCTGGACCATAGACTTTCACATTTGCAAGAGTAAGAAAGAAATGAACTTAAACAGTTATTATTTGAATATGAACACTTATTTCTAGATGTTCCCACAAGGACAAACAAAATTTTCCATGACGTTGAAATTGTAAATTCCAAACCTGTCAAACAACACCCGTACAGGATGAACCCTCTCAAACAGGAATACTTGAAAAAGGAAATTCAATATTTGCTGAAGAATGATGTTATAGAGCCCGGTAAAAGTGTCTGGAGTTCACCACGCATACTTGTTCCAAAACCAGATAAAACTTTCCGTATGTGTACTGATTATAGGAAGGTGAATAGTGTGACAAAAACAGATTCATTCCCATTACCAAGAATCGATGACTGTATTAATAAGATTGGGAATGCCAAGTATGTAACCAAATTTGACCTTCTGAAGGGATTTTGGCTGATTCCACTAACGGAAAGAGCTAAGGAAATTTCGGCATTCGTGACTCCAGATGGACTTCACCAACATAAAGTAATGCCGTTTGGGATGAAAGGGTCGCCGGGTACATTTCAACGCCTCATGAATATGATTACCTCTGGTCTAGACAATTGTGATGCTTACATCGATGATGTCATCATCTACAACGACATCTGGAAAGAACATTTAGCAACGATTCGGCAATTCTTTGACAGACTCACATTTGCATGTTTGACAATTAATTTATCTATAGTGAGTTCTGCTGTGCTAGTGTTACATATCTGGAACATATTGTGTGACATGGACAAGTTAAACCTATAGATGCTAAGGTGGAGGCTATCTCTGAATTTCCCGTGTATAGAAATGTATTATTTCATATACACTGTTTGTAATTCATAAGAGTACTTATGTTTTTCTTAAAACTCATGTATTAATCTATGGTAAAAGGAAAGCTTTATCATATAAATCTTTCTCTTTTATGAGGGAAGGTGTTACGTATATCTGATTTAATATATATATATATATATATATATATATATATATATATATATATATATATATATATATATATATTAAATCAGATATATACATATTTTAATTTAATTGTTTGTTTGTCAGTTTACAATTTTTATTTTTTTACATGCTATTGTAGTGTAAATTTATTCACTAGACATGATAGTTTTTCAGGAAATTGTTTGACCTTGACTGTTAGTTTATAAACAACAGGTGTTGATCTAAATTCTGACCTGGATTCAGAATTAGTAAACAAATTTCTATTTTATTTTAAAATGATTGGTTGTTGTAAATGTCATGATGGGACTACGTGGGTTAAGAAGGAAACACTTTTTTAAAATTTTTATTCTGGCAATAAAATCATTGTTCTAATCAAGGCCATATTCTGTGTATGTGATACAAACATGATCATGTGACCCCCCCCCCCCGATTTCGCAACTTGGTGGAATTTCGAAACTGCGTCTTATGATACAATATAATCTTTGTTTTGAGAGAGATTTCTCAGTTTGGGGCTTTTCATACTGATGTCAAGTTAATTTGTTGTAGCCAGATTTGAGCTATAATAATTCTTCAGATCAGTTGGATTTCAAAAGGATTAATTCTTTATTCTCTGGAAATATTTTGAGGAGTGCAAACACAGAAATTTTGGAAAGACACTGCTTACAAATTTAGTCCCGTTTAATGTCGACATGGTTTGCAATTTTGTATCATTGATAAACACTTTAGATAAATTCCAAGGAAAGTGCACACATACCATCACGACGAACTATAGTCTTGCAGGTTATTTGGTGTAATTTCTATTTCAATGTTTCAATCCAACCCAAATTCCTTTTCTCTCTCATTCCACATGTCTGCATAGTTTGTCCTTTATACATGAGAGGGGAGGTGGAACAGAAAGCAGAAACGATTGCGATGAAAATGTGTACCATACTAAATTCATTTGGAAAACGGGGAATATTAGTACTTTTTCTCGTTATTTACATACGTCATTAATGATTAATGTGTGGAAATTGATCCTTGATTTAGAATCCACTTGGGCGGATCACAATTTGATATACCAATGTTATTATTTTAATGTACGTGGTATATAAATATAGTTTCTTATTTAGATCGTTCTGATATGTGTTAAATAAAAAGGGGATAATTTGCATCCCTGTCTTACACCTGGTGCACAGTGGAAGATGCCAGTTACATTAACCTGCGTTATAACGCTTGCCTCTACATTCAAATGTATTGTAAAGCAATCTCAACATTCTTGCATTCATTCTTGACAACGCGCTGATCTATCAATCCAAAAGAATGATTTTTTTCGAAATTAAAAATAAGCAATAAAACCTTCCCTAGTTTGCATGAGGTATTAAGTAATTAAAATGAAGGATTAAAATGTTATCTGCTGCTAAGTATTATTCTCTGCTTGTTTCTCATTAAAATCCTTATGCAATTTTGCCCATTCAGATAAGCTGGATATAAGAATAGATGTACAGAGTTTTCTTATAACTGGCAAAACAATTAGTAACTCTGAATTTATTCAGATCATTTAGATTTCCTTTCTTCAGCAAAGGTAACATAACTGCAGTTGATCATTCCTTATGAAATTTTCCATTATTATATATTTTATTAAACATAACAACAAGGGGTGGAACTAAAACATATTAAAATAATGTTTTAAGTGTTGAACACTCAAGTATATTATTCTTTATATCATAGTCATTCTCGTTTCTGAAATTGATAAAAGAGGAGTATAATTTATCGGTTAATATGGTATATCGTGATGTGTATGAATACATTATATTAGACCCAGCTTTACGCAGATTCCATAATCAGTTTCCATCTATACTTTTAAGAGATTGGAACAGTTTTATCTTCTGCTTGCCAAGCGAAACTTGTTATTATCAGAAATAATCTACTTGTATGAATATTAGAGTCTCTTATTCTTTTCAAGAAACTTCAAAATGCGCCAAAGGCCGACGGAACCTTTTTCTTATTTTTTGAAAGATGTTGTGATACCAAACGTGATTATACTCATGGTTTATTGTTTGGTTAGGATGGTTTTCTTACTGAGACTCTAATTTGACCACCAACTGGACCCCCGACATTCAGGATACCTTCCAGCATTAAAAATACAACAAACTGTGTTCTGAAGACTCCCTCCTCCAACCGTGACCCTTATTTTGGTCGTGACCTGATGTTGGAAACCGTTGACCTTGGTAATACGGGCATTGTTTCGGCAGCATTGGTTAAAGCGCTAAATTCTGTTTTGTATTATCTATTTTTCTATCGTTTACATTTTGAAAGTACGTATCTGAGCGATTGAAAAGGTAAGCTTCTACTATCTGTATGTAATTATCTTCATAATCACTTTCACGGATAAACATATTCACTGTAGATATAGTTGTGATTTTGTCATCTGACGGGATATAAAAATAATAATAATAATAATAATAATAATAATAATAATAATAATAATAATAATAATAATGACTTTGTATAGCGCCTAATCTTTAGAAGATCTAAGCGCTTTACATTAGACAACACTTATAACATAAAAAGACATATATAATGATATTATTACAGAAAACAAACCCCATGAATTTAGAAAACATAAAAACATGCTGTAAATATTTAAGGTAGGGAACATTATTAGGTCTTTAAGTTTGTTCTTGCAGTCGAAATAAGTGAGTTTTAAGAGCGCACTGTGTCTTTGTGTCTAAGTTCAGTGGGCAATTCATTCCACGTTGCTGGGCCCTGGTATGCAAAAGAACGTTGTCCATATGACTTCGTTTTCGTAGTGGGAATGCTGAGTATATGATTGTCAGAAGAGGAGCGTAAGTATCTTGCTGGTGTGTACACATGGGTGAGGTCTGATAGGTATGTTGGACTGGAGTCCGTCAGTGAAACATAGCACAGAGAACAAATTTTGTGTTTGATTCTGGATCGAATGGATAGCCAGTGTACGGTACAGATCAGCGGGGAGGTGTGCTCTGATCGTGGTACTCTAAGTATGATCCGAACAGCTGTGTTTTGAACTTTTTGAAGTTTCTGGAGAAGATATTGAGATGAACCAGACATAATTGAGTTACAATAGTCCAGTCTTAAAAGTACTAATGAACATACAAATATTTTAGTGGCATCAACTGAAAGATATTTGCGAATTGAGCTCAAGATATGCAGCCTTGCATATGTTCATGACATGTTGGTGCAATGTGAGAGTACTGTCCAGAGTAACACCTAGGTTTCGTACTGATTGTGTGAATTTAATATTGGCATTGCTGATATTTTTTGTTTTGAGGTAAAGGATGTGACTGAGAAAGTCTTTGTGTTGTGATCAGAATGACCTCAGTTTTATCATCATTCATCCATCTGCAGCTTGTTACATGTCATCCATCATTTCACATCAGAAATGCACCTCTCTACACCTTGGAAGGTAGCATCAACGTCAGTTGGGTGGCTAGATTTGTATATTTGGGTGTCGTCAGCGTACAATTCGTGAGACACTGGATGATGATCTATGACACTTGAGAGCGGCTGAGTGTACAGAATGAAGCGAACAGGTCCAAGAACAGATCCCTGTGGAACACTACAACATAAATTAACTGGGCTGGAGTGTATTCCATTTGCAGTCACAATTTGTGTCCTGTTGACCAAGTAGGACTTGAACCACAATAAGGCTGTATCATGAATGCCATGAATATCTGGATTTATTTGACCAAACTGATCAAACTGAATAATAATCTCCATCAGTTCGAATGTAATTAACGTATATGATGATTCCCACCTCTCCTAAACTTTATTTTAAAAATCTGCAATTTCAGAAAAGAGTTCACGTTTATACAATACATAGTTTATCCCATTGGCTGATATACCAGTTACACATATAAACTTTTCAATGCTATTATCTAGGACTATTCTGCCAGTAACAATCTATCACGCTGACCGATGAACCAGTTAAACATAAACTTTTCAATGCTATTATCTCCTATTATTCTGCCAGTGAAAACCTTAAATCAACACTTTTACAAAGCCTTAAATTTTGTATCATCTTAGTGATCAGTCCGAATTACACCTAGGTGGCAAATATAAATCTTTGGTTTGCCACAAATATCAGGTCCTGTCATAAACAATACATCCTGGTAAAATACAGGCATATGCATCAAAATAACTACCCGAAACTGTTGTTGGATATTTAGATTTTTTTAAAAATGCTATCTCATTTTCAATTATATCTTCCTCTGTGAGTATAGAACATTATTTTGGGGACATATATATGATATATAATCTAAAATTACGTAACATGCTAAAATTACTAGTAGATATATGTAGCCAAAGATCAGTATTGTAGGTTGCATGAATTACATCAAGCATACAAGGTAGATAATTGCGAATAATAAGTAGCAAATGTAACGTACCTTTATTGAATATTTGCCAGAAAGATGAGCATCTATCAATTCTCATGAATAAATTGGCACGTGCATTAAGGACATGACCTGAGTTTACTTTAAAAGAAGTATGCCCGGTAATCCATTTTTTTACCCGAAAGTAATACACCTCAAAATAGATTTAAAAAGTGTTATTTTTCTTCATCAAACAGTGGTATATGAACGAAACAACACGATTTTAGTATTGGATTCGTGGCCCACAACAACTAAATAATACCTATTTCTCGCTCATATCATACGTATTTCACAGGTGATATTGCAGATCAGCGGTTTTGTAAAAGGTATCAACTGAACATGAATACACCAATATATTGAACATATCCACTAGTATGGTAGTCAAACTGATATTTGATATAAAGTATCAGTTCATAAATGGAACGACTTCCCTTTTCCCTTTCAAGTAAATACGTTACTTTTATCACCTCGGAATTTAATGAAACATATACGACTCCATAATGAATCTATGTCCCTTTTATTCTAAAGTAATTTCCAAGAGCGATTGATCGCTCTTCCCTGGCAACAATAATGACGCAAAGTGCACTTTCAAACTTAACCGCTACCATGGCAGCAGAATGGAGGCAACGGCAACAATTCCCTTAGATAGAATATTTAGGATCATCTTTTTAAAACGGTATCTTCAAATTTCAATGATGTATTGCGTCATTTATTCCTGATTTGTACCTGATTATTGATATTTCGTCGTGTTTCTTTCGCTACATTACATTATGTCTTCTTGAACAAAATTCATTTCATTCAGTGTTGAAAAAGAATCACCCCTAGTACTCAAACACATCCAGAGCAGTAAAGTTGCTTGTATTGCTGCGCGATGCTCAGTTTTCATTCAGTCATTAACTGAACAACGTGTAAAATGTTTAATAAAACGTCAAAATATGTTTTCCAATTGTGTCATTCCTGTAACATAACATAAATATTAAATATACTTGTTTAAAAATAAAAAATGTTATCGACTGAGTATTGATAAATAGTGGACCCTTGTTCATGTTGCGTAGAATGCTCTCGCAAGCTAAGGCGTTTTCCACAATATATCACCACAGGTCCAATATTTTACGATGCTCAGGTAAAAACCTATACCTATCTCATTTCTAATGACTGAAAACGCCTACCAAGTTGGGAATGCTATTGATATTTCTGAAAAATAAACGCGATTAAACCCATCCCTCCTTAGCTCGCTGTCTATATTCCCTGCCAACAATAATTCTGTGTTTGTGCCGTGAATATGAGCATTCAAATCCTGTTTAGGCACCTGTATAGTCCACTCTCTGTGTATACCACGTTGTAGGAATCTAATTTATAAACCAGGACCGATCGCTAAGTTCAAGCCAACAACTAGTTAGGTCAAATACGCGACGCATTAATTAGAATTGAGTTTATGTAAACATCACGTGCAGGTACCTTTGTCCTGAAGAGCTATCATACACGTCCCAATGTTTGATTGGTTCAATTATTTGAGAAGGTCAGAACATAGCTATTGGAGTTATTTTTTTATTTTAAAAAATACGATTTAATTCTTCTAGAATCTTCCTGTAAATCGGATTCTGTTGATTTGGTGCGTATATAGAGACTACATAATAAGAACACACACACAACGTACCATATTCTTCAGTCTATGCCATTTCAATAAGAGTCGTTGAGAATAAATAGTGATTTATTTATAATATTTGTTTGTTGGATTTAGCCGAGATGGAAATTTTTAATTTAAAAAGCCAGTACCTATTGGATTATGTGAATTTATTCAAGGTCTTGAATATTTAAATAGTTCTATTGGATTATCTGAAACTTTCATGGACTTCAACGATAGTCTATGTTGACGGAATTGTATTTAAGTAAAAATATATGCATATAGAACTGATTCTGGAATGGTGCTAGCAAGTTAACACATAAACTCATTACAACCCTCATTCGGAATACCTTTAGACAGTTTTCGGATTCGTGTCAAATATACAAGTACATTTTAGGATAAGTTAATTTTCTACGACTTCAATGACAGTTATTTTTTAATTCTTTCACTTTGTTATATATATATATATATATATATATATATATATATATATATATAATTTCTGAATAAATAGAGATAAACAGCTTTATTATGTATAATGCACATTCAAAAAAGATGTAACGAAAACAAAATAATAATATATTATATCTTGATATATTATTGACAAATGTTCAATATTTCATCAGAACTAAATTTATATAGTAAAACATTATGGTGTGCATAATGCTTATAATCAAGTATTTTATAAATAATTAATCACAATGTATTGAAAATTAATTTTAAAATGCACTTTCATTTTTTTAAATTAGTTAACTTATTTTTATGATATTAGTTTATACTTTCGCTAATTAAGTTATTCTGTAAATTACAATAATATAAAAATATTCTTAACTGATTGAAAAAGGGGATATAATTTAAAATATAAATGATTAATGAATGTCGTTTAGTGTTTTGGAATTTAGATCTTTTTGATATACCGTATTAAGACGGTGAATAAAATAGGTTTCATTTAGCATACGTTCCATCTCAGAATCAGCTATAACAATAGGGTGAAAGGAGAAATCTTGCAAAGTATTGGAACTGTTTTAAAAATGTGCGGCAACATGAGATGAAAATGATTAGTAGTATATGGGGGCAATTCAGGGTCTATGGAACTTACCATTGAAAACATGGTCCCGGCACTATAGGGTCTATGTAAATTTAACATGGGAAAAACTAGCCCGACACTATAGGGTCTATGTAATTTAACATGGGGAATACAGGACCGGCACTATAGGGCTATGTAAATTTAACATAGGGAAAACTAGCCCGGCATTATAGGGTCAAGGGGAATTTAACATGGGGAATACAGGACCGGCACTATAGGGTCAAGGGGAATTTAACATGGGGAATACAGGACCGGCACTATAGCGTCAAGGGGAATTGAACAGGGCCGGGACCCTATTTTAATATGGTCCCGACCTTATGGGTCTATGGAAATTGAATATGGGAAAATTTAAACAGGGAGGGTCTCTAATTTTTTTTTTAAAAGGGGGGGTAGGCATGAAAGTCAAGGTCTTTTCGAGGCATATGAAGGGGCCCTGAAAAGGGCCTTTGGTTTTATGTTAACATACCCAACTGTTAACATAGAGGGCATCTTTGAGATGTTCTTCTTTTCCTCAAACTACGTCTGATTTCAGGGCCGTAAATGAGAACTCTCAGTAGGCATCCTTGCCTCCCCACGTAAATCCTTCGTATCCATAGGCTTGTTTCTGTCCTATGGACAATAGTCCACTTGGATCGGACATACATCGGTATGTCCGTCCGGAACATCATGGAAGAGACAAGAGTTGATGATTCCACTGTGGTCCACATGTTGGGGTGTCGAGAACAGGTGAAGGAATGCAGTGAACTGCGCTTATTTATAGGGAGAGGAAGGATTGAAACGGATTGAGTTCATTGACCAATCCAAACACGCGTTACAAAATTCAGTCAGCCCACGTCCAATCCGAGGAGAGCACTCTGTGACGTCACATTCCCTATATAGATTCGCTAGCGCCTGTGTGCAGTCAATCCATGTGACAGTTTTTCAACATGACGGAAACTCAGAAAACGATAAATTGGGGTGTACCAGCCGTGGAAACTACCCAAAGGAACCCGGACTTACTTTCAGAAGAAGTGAATTGGGATTTTGTGGATTTTCTTACCTTGAAAGAATTTGTTCCAGAACTTTCGTCACCTTCTCCTTCATTTCCGCACATGGAGAGTTTTAGACAGAGACAGAAAGAAGAATTGGAGAAATTTATACAACAGCAAAAGGAAGCGGAACAAGCTTTTCTCCTACAGCAACAGCAGCAAGAAGAAGAGGTAAGAAAAAAAACAACAAGAAGAAGCAGCAGTATCAAAGAAACAAGGGTGTGAAAGTCAAACGGTCACGGTACTGTTAGACATTTTAGCAGAGTTAAGAAGTCTGAAACAAATGTATCAGACTTCTTTATTATGACCGAAGAGAATACGACCTTCCCGAGCTAATCACTCCAACCCTGTGACTGAGCCTACCGTACCACCCTTAGTGATTTCAACCAAATCATCATCATCATCAACATTACGCAGTCCAGAAGTAGGCATTGGCCGTGGCAAAGGCTTAAGGCAGTTAAAGTTGATTGTTTAAACTCACCCCTACACCAAAAAAAGGCCCTTTTCAGGGCCACCCATGTCTCTCGAAACGAGATAATCTTTCAATTGCCAACATCCATTCAAACTAAAAAAAAAACATTTTACCCCTATAGTAAGTGTCTGTGTATGAGTGTGTGAGTGTAGGTTCTTATTTTAAAATCAAAACCCAAAGACACTTACCTTTTATACATAATTTATTCTTTTATAAATATTTACGATCCAATTCACAACATAACACTTTAAAAAGTTCATAGACTTCTTCTGTCTCATTGTTCACTCTCTCTGTTTTTGAATTTCTTCACAGTCACAGTCTTTTCCTCCTCTTCATCCTCACTTTCTTCCCTTCTTCTTTTCTTCTCCTGTTTCTTTTTCTTCACCTGGCTGCTTTCTTCCTCTTCTTCTTCTTCTTCCTCTTCTTCTTCCTCTCCAGAATCCCTCTCTTCTTCTGACTCCTCTTGTTTCTTAGGGCAATCTGGAGACCAATGTCCTTTTTCTTGACAATAATAACAGGTATCTTGACTTTTGTCTCTTCTAGCCCCTTTTTTTTCTTTTTTGACGGTCTGGACACTCTGAAGACCAATGCCCTTTCTTCTGACAGATATATCAAGTATCTTAACTTTTATCTCGATAGGAGGGTGAGTAGTCCCTCGGCTGGTGTGAAGAAAATTTTCGGATGAACCCTCGCAAAGCTCTGATGAAAAGTTCTATTTGTGTAGTCTCGTCCATCTTTGTGCTCGGTTTGAGAGTGAAATGAATAGTGGAAGGACAAGACACACACCCTTTATATACGCTGGTCTGTCATGACTATAAAGTAACCCATGGTGTTTAAATTTTAGTCATTTGACGTTTTGCTATCAAGATGAAACGATCCAATTCGTTCAAGAAGAAAGAAGAAGAAATTAAGAGGCAGAAACGTGATCTATCGCTTCGTACCAGGGTTGAAGTCTTGGCACAAATTCATGCCAGTGATTTTGAAGAGGACATGAGTGAACCAGAATCCAAACCCAGAGAGTTTTCCTCTAAACAAAGTTCACCATCCTTAGTCAACCCTGAAAAGTACTATTCCATTCAAGAGACGGAAAAGCGAACCTATAGAAAATTTAGAACCACGGTTTACAAATACACGGTGAAGTTTAAAGATTTCAAGTCCGAAGTACCGTTAGAGAAAGCAGAAGGGTTCATCACCGAAGTGTGGGATTCTTTGCTCACCACACTGAAACGACAATGTGAAGCCAAAGAAGACGATCGCTTGAGACTTTCCATACAACACGACGGCTTGAAATCCCCTGTTTGGATCGAGTTTAGCAGCCCTGCAGAAATGACCACTTCCAAAGTCATGGACAAGATTCAACACGTACAACAATCCAATGACCAGTTTGACATCACCGATGGAAAAGCCACACTGGACATGACCCACGTCTCTCCTCCTCAAGGGACCGGACAGCGCAAAAAAGTGTTATTGGTGAACGGTCTTCGTATCACCAAAAAGAGCCTCGTCTAAATCACAATTCTCAAGACCACATGTGTTTAGCCAGGGCTATTGTGGTGGGACGAACCTATGCCGACAAAAACGACACGGCAGAATGGAAAAGAGCCTGGGAGAACATTCGACAATCCGAGTGAGCCAAACAACGAAGTGAAGCAGAACTCCTGTTGCAACAGGCGGGCCTGTCCAAAGACACACCCTGCGACATTCCTGAGATGCAAAAATTGCAAGATATCCTAGCTCCACGCTACACCTTGAAAGTGCACCCTCAAGAAGTGCGCGGGCCTCTGTTGTTTCGAGGGCAAGATTTTAAGGATGGAAAATACATTCACCTTTATCATCACGATGAACATTTCGATACCAATGCTAGTATCACTGCATTCCTGGGATACAGTTATTACTGTGAGAAATGTGACTATGGCTATAAAAATCGAGAACAACACAAACATTGTGGATCGAAATGCTCAGGATGTTTGGCCTCTCAACCCTGTCTGGACGAAGGACAAGAACAAGTGCATTGTCCTGCTTGTCTGCGCACGTTTGTCAGCCCGTCCTGTTACTAACAACGTTTGAAGACGCAAGGTTCACAGCAGAAATGTGCTTGTCAACTCCTGAGATTGTGCCCTACATGTGGATAAAGCTTACGTACCAATACTACCAAGACACACGTATGTCGAGGAAAGAAAAAATGTCACATTTGTCACCAAATCGTGGACTTGGAACATCAATGCTACATGCAAAAATACCAACCCCAACTAGAGAAAGAGGATGGACACAAAAAGAAAGGCAATTTCATCTTTTTCGATTTTGAATGCATGAAAGAGACTGGCATTCACATTCCTAATTTCTGCGTGGCTCATCGAGCGTGCGAAAAGTGCATTCAAGAACCTATCTTCAGTCATTGCCCTCACTGCAGTAAGATTCCTGGAGGGCGTGAAAAAATCTTTCGGGGACCGAACACGCTAGCCGATTTCGCACAATGGGCCTTAGACCCCATCGACAAGACGTGGAGATTGTCATCGTCATGCCACAGTGATGGCTCACAATTTCTCCGGATACGATGGACAGTTTCTTCTCAGATACTATACGGAACATGGTACCGAGCGTCCTAAAGTCACTTTGAACGGAGCCAAAATCATTTTCATGCAAGTGGGACAAGTGCAGTTTAAAGATTCCATGAGCTATTTGGCCATGCCTTTGAGCAGAATGCCTAAAACGTTTGGAATGACAGAAATGGCTAAAGGTTATTTTCCACACTTTTTCAATACGGAAGCCAATCAACATGCAGTTCTACCCCATTGGCCAGAGGCTAAAGACTACGAACCCGATAACATGCGTACCGAACAACGAGAAGCTTTCTACGCTTGGTACCAGGCCCATGCCTCGGACCCTTTCGACTTTCAGGAAGAAATGCTAAAGTATTGTCGTTCCGACGTGGACATTTTACGACGTTGCTGTGGAAAATTTCGAGAACTGTTCATGGAACACGGAGGGGTCGATCCTTTGAAAGAAGCTTGCACCATTGCCAAAGCGTGTTCCTTAGTGTACCGACAACGATTCATGCCTGAAAACACCGTGGCTGTCATCAGTCCTCAAAAGACCAACTATGTCAAACGTCAATACTCGGTCAAAGCCCTACGCTGGTTACATTACTTGTGCGACAAGGAAAACAAATGGATTCAGCATGCCCGCAACGGAGGGGACGAAAAGACCATCGGAATGTATTCGTTCGATGGCTGGGATTAGAAAACCCCAAGATCGTGTACGAGTTTGACGGTTGCTTATTTCACGGATGTCCCGTCTGTTGCCCTGATCATGACACTAAAAATCAGTTTTTACATCGAACCATGGAAGACTTGTACCAGGCCACATGTCAGCGACGCCTAAAGTTAGAACAGGAAGGATACCAAGTGGTGGAAATGTGGGAACAAGAATACGATCACCGTTTGAAAACCGATCCCGAATTTAAACGCACCGTGAACTACCAGTTCATGGACCCCTTGAATCGAAGGGATAGTTTGTACGGAGGAAGGACCAATGCCACCTGTTTGCTGTACCAAGCCGACGAAGAGAAAGGAGAAGAAATTAAATACTTGGACGTGTGTTTGCTGTATCCCTACGTGTGTGCAAATATTGTCGCTTTCCTTCAGGGCACCCACAATTGTTGACGGAACACATCGACCTAAAAAACATTCGACAATACGAAGGCTTGATCAAGTGCAAAGTTTTGCCTCCCACCGACTTGTACCATCCCGTCTTACCTCACCATTGTCAAGGCAAACTGATGTTTCCTTTTTGTCGTACTTGTGCCGAAACGTGCAACCAAGATCAACCTTGTCAGTACACCCAGGAAGAACGTGCCTTGACCGGGACTAGGGTTAGCGTAGAATTGTTCAAAGCTATGGACATGGGATACCAACTGTTAGAAGTGTACGAAATTTGTCGCTTTCCCAAGACACAACAATACCACAAGGGTGACCCCACGCAGAAAGGCATTTTCGCAGACTACGTGGATGCCTTTTTGAAACTGAAGCAAGAAGCCAGTGGCTATCCTTCCTGGTGTCACACTCCTGAAGACCAAATTAAATTCAAAGAGAAATACTGGGCACAAGAAGGCAGGCGATCGTTTGCCAAAGTGATGTTAAATTGCTTGTGGGGAAAAATGGCACAACGCCCGTGTTTACCCAAGACGGAGTATTTGACAGAACCTTCCTGCTACTTTCAGATGATTCACGACAAAACCAAATTTATGAAACACGTGGACGTCGTTAGCGAGGATTTGATCTTAGTCAATTACGAAGAAGATCTGGACTTTGTAGAAGCCGACCCCTTTGGAAATGTCATTATTGCGGCTTACGTGACAGCCCATGCTCGCTTAAAATTGTACGAAGCTTTAGAACTGTTAGGGGAACGCGTCCTGTACTTTGACAGGGATAGTTGCATTTACATCGATCACCCGAGTCAACATCACCCTGACATCGAAGGAGACCGTTTAGGAGCCTGGACAGACGAGCACCCCGACGACAAGATTCTAAGTTTCGCAAGTGGCGGTCCTAAAAATTACGGCTACGAATACCGGGACAAACAAGGAGAAGTGCACACGAAGTGTAAAGTGAAAGGATTGACTCTGAATTATCGTACCAGTCGAGTGGTGAACTTTGGCCTATTGAAAGAAGCCTTGCACTCTGGAAAAGATGACCACTTTAAAGTGACCACCTATCAGCCCAACAAGATTGTACGTTTGCCCACTCACAACATCGTCAGTCGACCGTTGGAAAAAGTCTATCAAATCGTGTACCAGAAGCGAGTGCGACTTCCCAATCATTTCACCTTACCGTATGGACATGTTGGTATTGGCCTGTATATAAAAAGGAACCATAGGCAAGATCGATAGTTCATTGTGACTACCAAGACCAAACGAACAATATGAATTCTTTGAAAGAGACAACATTTCAGTTTGGGGATTGTAAAAAAGTTTTATCTTCCCCTAGTGTGACTAATTTTGGATGGATAAGACCCATGCATTGCGACGGAAAATGTCCCGAAGGAAACTGCAAGTGTCCATGCGGTTACCATTGTAATTGCGTAACGGAGTTTGCAGACGAATGCGATTGTGAGCATTGCGATGGGAACGATGCTGTACGTTGTGACCTTAGCGATGCCGTAAAGCATCATGGGAACTTTATTCTCACTACCCCTATCATGGAAAGTGATGCTGTGCGTGTCAAACCTGAGGGATGCAAAATCGATGTCCCTGGTCATCGTGGACACTTTATTGGGTTTCATGGCCAATGTGGATGTCAACCTTCACGTCTACCACACTACGGATGTCATCCAGCCCTGAGCAAACTCCTGTCCATATGACCCTTCCCTCATCGAAATGAACCTGTGAAAGACGAATATTCGTTCCCTGTGCGTTTGTCGGAATACTGCAACTTTGAAAATCGTCTTCAATCGTTCAAAGGAAAATGGCCTAAGTATCTGGGAGGACCGACCCCCGAAGAATTAGCCAGAGCCGGATTTTTCTACTTGGGCGAAGGGGATAAAGTCAAGTGCTTCAGTTGCGGTGTGTCACTTCACCACTGGGAACCACAACATTCGGCCTACCTAGAACATGCTCGATGGTCACCGAATTGCCATTACTTACCCTTAGTGGGACCGAGACATTGAAGTAACTTACCATGTCGTTGAAGAAGAAGAAACCAGATTGGCTAGGAGTCAAATGTTGGACATCACCAAGACCAGTATTTAATCTTCAGTTCAAAAATGATATTCAATCATTACCTAAAGAACTGCAAGAGAAGATTTACAAGGAAGTTTGGCAGGGACTTGCCAGAGTGAAATCTCAATGCGTAACTGTAGAACTTTTGTGTCGAGAAATTCACAAGAGGAAAGTGAAAAAACTCAACCAGTGTGTTAGATTTCTCTGGGTCAAGTGTGCATTCATCCTATTATATCGCTTTAGACCGTTTACATCAAAAGATTTCAATGAGATTCTTGGACGTTACCCTGAGTGGCAGTGGTCAGAAATTACTTACTATGTGGATTACTTTTGCTCTAGGAGAAGATTGTAAATTGTACTTACTGACCTATTCATGGATACTTTGCTAGAGAACATTCGTGACTTGCCTGTGGAGTTGAGAGAACGCATTTACCGAGAACTGGTCAAAATACAAGTCAAACGTAAAGAACAATTGCATCCGTTACGTCACCAGACGTTTAACCATTGGTATCTGAATGGTATAAAAGCACTGATTCGTCAGAAATTGTTTCAGTGGTCAGACCTTGTTCAACACTGAGTTAGTAAATGATCGAAATGTTCATCATTTTGGTTACTTCGAGATTCACCTAGTGCAACGCATTGAAGAAGACGAGTTAAAGGATTACCAACATATTTTACGTGGAATCTACTTAGCGGAAGAGGAAACTTCTAAACGAACTCTGAAGTTTAGGTTACAGTTTGAAGCATTTAAATTTCCAACTGGAGAACGAAGATCTCTGGGTAGAAAGTACGTGCATTGCTTCCGAAACAATGTGACTATAAAAACAGGAATCCATGCCATTACTATTATCACATGTGATTGAACAGATTCCGTGGAAGGAACTCAATGACCATATTCAAACCGTGGATCATTACCATCAATTATTACAAGAACTGTTTCCGTTCGATTTAGGTCGACAAGCGGTGTGTGTCTTAGTGACTTGTTTTCTGGGATTTCGTTTACCAGCCGATTCCTTGTGGACTCTTTACGAACAGTACTTACCACCCAAATGGCCTTAAATATTCACGAAAGACTCATTTTGCTCAAAGCCTTGCGTTTTCATCAGGATACTTCTAGATCTCTACGGGGAAAAAAGATTCGTCAACTTTTAGCTACCGAAGACGTGTATGACGATGTGTGTGTAGGTTGTGACTTACACCCCCATTGGACATATGTACGTGCCTGGAAAAAAGGGGGTATTGAGGCTTGGACCCAAGAAGTGGCCCAGTATGCTCGAGAGTTGTGATCCTTTCTTTCAACGTCCGAAGAAAAAAGTCACTTTTCAACCTGTGTTAGTGACAGTACCAGAAGAAGAACTCGTCACTCAGGACAAGACAGTCGTGGACATGTCTGAAAGACCCTTTCGAGAGGAGACTTGTGTGACCTTATCCCCTGTTGAACTGGTCAGAACATTACCCAAAACATGTTGTACAGAAACTTGTTTCTATTCCACGTTGATCATTTTTATGTGCCTTTTATCGTTGTAGTTAAGCCTTTGGCTTTTATGTATTTTTGTCTTTCGTGTTCATGTTTAAAACATCAATAAACTTGTCCTTAAAAAAGTATATAAACTCTTGTCTTGTCTGTTTTCGTGTCACAAGTGACATTCCTAACACTATGGCTACCTCTGCTGTCTCTGCTCCCTCTTCCTCCACTGTCAAAGTCATCGACGAACACTTAGATCATGCCAGTTGGGAGGCTTTGCATCTTCGTCATCCCGATAACATGCTCATTGCTGGACCTAGCGGTTCAGGCAAAACCGAATTCGTGAAACGTTTGATCGAACATAAACATCATTTGATCGATCGACCACCTCAACGGATCGTGTGGTGTGACAAAGAGTGGCAATCGGCGTACAGCCTCTTGCGAGAAAGTCAAGGCGATTCCATCGTGTTTGTGGAAGGCATTCCTAAAGAAGACGACGGAATCGTCTCTGACTCCCGTCAAACCCATATTGTCATTTTCGACGACATGTTAGGAGAAGACGAAGAAGAAATTAAACTGTGGTTTACGCGCAAAGGGCATCATCGTAATGCCAGTGTCGTTTACATCACTCAAAATTTGTTTCAACAAAGTAAAGCCCATCGCACCATCAGTCTCAATGCGCATTACGTGGTCTTATTTAAAAACCCTCGAGATAAATCGCAAGTGCAAGTCTTAGCCAAACAGTTAGGAACGCCTTGGCTCACTCAGGCGTACGACGATGACACTCAAACTCCACACGCTTATTTACTCGTCGAATTGAAACCTACTACACCTGATGATTTGCGATTTCGTACCCAATTGTTTCACCACTGGGGCCAAGACGGAGGGCCTCTCCTGTACACGTCTCCGTCCTCGACTTAATTTCACTCAAAAAAAATCTATAAAAACCTCAGACACTTTTCGTCTGTCTCACACAGTTTGAACATGACGTCCCTTCAGTCGCATCTTCCCGTCAAATTGATTCGTGCCTTGTATGGCATCAGTCGAGAACAAAATCCACAAATACGGGCTCGAGTCTTAGAAGCTAGTCTCAAGGAAGTCTTACGATGGTTCACGGTGACAGCACGTCAATTGCTACAAGGGATCATTCAGATTCCTCATCAAACCAAACGCTTTTTTGATCGAAACAAAGTCGCTTTGACCCAACTAGCCGATCTCCGCATCGACACTCAAACCAAAAAACAAATCATTTTGAAACCTGGAGGGATCGGTACTCTAGGAGGTTTTCATCATTCGCTCTCTCTTAAGATGGGATCCTAACGCTCCCAAAGTTCTCCCCAAGAAAAAAGTCAAATGAAGCTCCAAGAAGAAAAAGAGCCACGGTGTCAAGACCAGGTCCCCAAGGAGACCCGTGTCTCCAAGAACTTCTCCAGTGGCGGGACCCTCCTCTTACCAGTCACCACCCAGGAAAAAGAAAAATCACCAGAAAAAGAAGCAGAGAAAACGTCCACAGAAAAATGAAAAGCCCACAGAAAACTAGTCGCAAGAGAGGCATTTCGGCCAGGACGCAACCTTACACTCGCAAACCACGACCTGCAACGGCGGTGACCGCGTCTCCGGTAGCTTCAGGTTCATTCACTTCTCCGTTGATGACACCAAGAACTGAAAAGTACTTGGAGACGTTGATCACACCAAGAACTTTTCCGTTGATGACACCAAGAACTTCTCCAGTGGCAGGACCCTCCAATTTAGTGGAGTGGCCGCTGTTCACAAAGTACCTGCTCCCAAAATCAAAGTTCAAGAAAGATCGGGCATGTTACAGAGTTCACTGGATTTGTGCAGCAAGAACTGGCTCGATTTAGTCCGTTACGTACCCCTGCACGACGTGTCATGCCTGTCCTCAAGTTAATACGACGTAAAGACAATCAGTGGCGACGCTTTCCAGTATAAAAAAGGTCTGTGACCAAGTAGGGGTATCAGTGTTTTGGTGCTCCTGAAAACTCAAAGATGTCACCCTCCAGAAAACATCCCTCTTCTAAACAACCCCAAGGAAAGGACAGGAAAGGACTGCCTCCTCGTTTAGTCAAACATGGGGACATGTTATCTGTCCTGTCCAAAGCTTCTCCACCCCTGCGAAAAAAACTCATTCAAACGGCCTCCAAAGAGGTCATAGATACCGTGTGTGAATGTTGTTTGAACGTGTTGAAAGGCACGCTCCCTTTGTCCAAACACCAGAAACAATGCTTAGGCAAACATCGTCACGTTCTTCGCCAAATGGTTCAAAAGAAAATTCCCATCGGACAGAAGAAGAAGATGTTGGTCCAACGTGAAGGAATTTTACCCCTCTTGTTAGGCCCATTGCTGAAAGGAGTCTTGGGAACCATGTTGGGAGGACTGGTGAGAGCAAGCTATAAAGGCCCTCTGGAGTCCCAAGATCTCAGAATTGACCCTTGACATCCCATGGAAGGACGAAAACTAGCTTTTGTGCCTTACAAACGATGGATGAAATACCATCGTTGGCAAGAACAGCGGACCCCACATTTACCTCCCAATCCCAATTTGAGCGAGATGTCCCAGTTACAACACGAATTGCAGGCCTTGATGGATCGCCAAGATTTGTCCGAAACAGAAAAATCGCAACAGTACGGTCAACTCTTGCAACGACTGCAACTCTTTCATCAGAAAGCTTTAGACAAAACAGCTCTTCCCACTCTGAAAGATTTTAAGACCTTGATGTAAAGTCCTTCCCCCACACCATCACCACTACCACCACCACTGCCAGTGTCCAAAACAGAAAAAGGAGAAGAAGAAAAAGGGTTTCAAACTCCACCAGAAAAAGTACGCAAGTTAACAACACCACCTACCTCCAGAATTGGATGGATTAAATTGATGATGACCACCCCTTCTTCATCAGAAGAGAAAAAGAAGGTGAAGACAGAAGTGAAACAAGAAAATATATCCCCTGTTCAGACATCCTCCTCTTCGACACCTATCGCTGGTCGCATACGTAAAGCATTACAAACCAACAAAATATTCCACGAGAAAAAGAGTAGCATTCTCCAAGAGTGGGTGCCTTATTAACAAACAAAATGGAAAAGGTGTTTGCCAGCATTTACTACGATCCAACCCATCCTGCAGGTTACGGAGAAATTCAAAGATTGTATCGTGCACCTCAAGTGCAACGATGGTTACAAGAACAAGCTACCTACACTTTACACAAACCCATTCGACGCAAGTTTGCCAGAAGTCGCACCCGAGTGGAAGGCATCGATCATCAATGGCAAGCCGATTTAGCCGATGTCTCTCATTCGGCTAGCTGCAATCGTAGCTACAAATATTTGTTTTGTGTCATCGACGTCTTTTCCAAATTTGCCTGGGTCGTACCCTTGACTTCCACATCGAGTAGTGCGAGCCCTGCAACGAGTATTCAAACAAAGTGGTCGTCACCCTCTTCGATGGCAAACGGACAAAGGCACCGAATTTCTGAACCAAGCTTTCCAAAAAGAATTAAAGAAACGTGACATTCATTTTTTTACCACCGAGAATCCTGAAACCAAAGCCAGCATCGCGGAACGTTTTCAACGCACTTTGAAAGAAGGCATGTGGAAATATTTTACGCATCACCACACTCTGAAGTACATCGACGTCTTACAGCACCTGGTGCAAGTGTACAACGAATCTTACCATCGAAGCATTGGACGTGCCCCGCAAGAGGTGACTCCGGAGAACGACGTGCTGGTGTTTGATCGCCTGTTTGGTACGTCCCCGACGAGAGCTGTCCCCAAGAAAAGTGGAGTGTTGGCCGTAGGAGATTGGGTACGCACTGGCAAAACCAAACTTTCGACAAAGGTTACTTACGTAACTGGACCACCGAATTGTTTCGTGTCACTGGACGAGTGCATGGCCGTCATCCTGCCGTCCATAAATTGGAAGAAATGAACAGAAAAGTGCTCAAAGGAACGTTTTATTTGCCCGAGTTACAACGTGTCACCAAAAAGGAAGACGACCGTGTACGACATCGAAAGCATTCTAGAACGCAGAACCCGTAAAGTAGGCAAACGACGTGTCAAAAAAGTCAAAGTACGTTGGAAAGGATATCCACCCAGTTTTGATTCTTGGATCGACGCTTCGCAAGTCATCGACTATAAAAAGAAGTGACCATCATGCCCTTTCCCACAGACTCAGCTACTACTGCTACCACTCCTTCACCCATTTCTTCTCTGCAAGATTTACAGAAACAACCCTTGTGGGTGTGGTGTGGAAAACGTGTGCCTAAAACGCAAATCGTCTTTTTCTGCCAAATCTTCGTGGTGTATTGTGTCATCGGGGCAGCCATTGCCAATTTGAGTTTGCAACAAGGAGACAAACAATTGTGGACCATTTTATTAAGCAGTTGCATCGGTTACCTGCTTCCCAGTCCCTCCCTGAAATTCTCTTCCAATGGGAACAACGGGAACCTTGTGTCCAGTGCCAGTGCCAGTCACCACTCCAATAACAACAACAACCCCATTTTGAGCGGAGACACTCCTCTGACTTCCAGTAACCCCTCGGACAGCCACAGAACTCTGGAATTATGAGTCACCATAACCAATTTTACTTAACCTTACCCAGTGACAGTTCCATGGAGGTGTTTCCCAACAACACGTTGTGCTGTTACACGGCCAAATTACCTCAGGCCATCCAATTAGATCACGAAGCCCATTGGGAAGTGGCTTTAGTGGAAATCATTCACCCGACCCAAGTCTTCAATGTCCTTCCCAATCAAAATCTTTTTTAAGGTGGAAGTTCATGACGAACAATTGCAACAGTACTTGGATACCCATGTCAAATATGACAAGAAAACCCCTAGCACAAAAAATCAAAAGTGGACCACCTATCACTTGTTCATTCCCCCAGGCTATTATTTTAGTGGTCAACATTTGGTCAGCACCATAGCCTCCAGGTTTAATGTCGTGTTTCTTAAAGCTATGGAGAGTGTCAAAAAAAGTGTCACCCTGGAGTACCATAAAGTAACTCGTCGCTTCCTGATGAAATTTCCTGAGGAAGTAAAGTGTTGTCTATTTTATTTTGTCCTGAATTGTTTGCCATGTTGGGCGGGGACATGGAGCTGAGGAAGATAGTAGAACAACAAAAAGACGAATTCCCAGTCATTTACGACAACGATTCTTTTGCCAAGTTTTTTCGTGCCCCAGTAGAACTGAACCAAGGACTGAATTTGATCCTTGTGTACTCCGATGTGGGGGAGTATAACGTGGTGGGACACACCTCCGTACCGTTACTGCGTGTCATTCCTTTCAAAGTGGATTCTGCCACGAACGCTGACGAGGAAGGTGGAAACACTTATCACGTTCACCGCGAATTTGTACATCCTCACTATTTGCCTGTCAGCAAGTCGTATTTGGACACGGTCAACATTGCTATAAAAGGAGATCTGGGACAAAATATTCCATTCACCAAAGGAAAAGTCACGGTGAAACTCCATTTTCGAAAACGGTTCTCTAACGAGTTGTAAGTCATGTATCCAGTGTACCGAGGCGTTGCTCGACAGCGAGGACACGGTTTAGGAGATATGCTAAAATCGGCTTTTCGTTCGGTGGCTCCCGTGTTGAAACCGATGCTGACACGCGGATTGCACGCCTTGAAAGAGGTTGCACTGACACAAGGCAAAGAATTTCTCCAAAATGTCATCATCGACAAACAAAACCCAAAAGAAGCCTTCTTGAGGGAAGGCAAAAATGTCTTGCTGCAAACGGGTAAAGACATTTTGGGCCGACGAGAAACACCTATAAATGCCCTGCACGCTACCGAGTCAGGCATTCCTACTTCCCTGACGCCACAGCAAGGACAAGGTAGAAAGAGACGACGAAGAAAACACCCTTTCACCAGACTTCACACTTCTAAAGCTAGAAAGGCAAAGAAAAGAAGAACCGTCCGAGACTTAGACGTTTTCGATTATTAAAGTATTGACAAAGAGAAAAATGATGCACCGAGAATCTTGCGCTTGTTCCAAGTCGGAACTGGATCTGTTTGCCATGCCACCCACTATGATGACGATGCAAGAATCCCAGTGGGTGGAATTTCATCCCGTCTCCTCTTTGACGGATTCCGCTCCTATCAAGTTTGAAATCAAAGGACAACCCGAAGATTACATCGATCTGAATAGCAGTTACTTGTACTTGAAAGTCAAAGTAACCGAAGCGGAGGGTGACCCTCTCATTAATACGTCTAGAGTAGCTCCCGTCAACAATTTCATGCATTCGTTGTTCAGTGGAGTGGACTTGTATTTGAATAACAAACTGGTCAGCAGCAACATGGATACTTACCCTTACCGAGCGTACCTGGAAAATCTCTTGACGTACGGAAAGAAGCCAAAAACGCTCATCTGGATGCTTGCGTGGTATGGAAGCCTGACGTGTTAGGTGCAAAGTTCGACAGCATTACAATTGATGGGGATGCTCAAAATTTATCGGGATTAATAGAACGAAGAAAGAAAATTGCACTAAGTCGTAGTTTAGAACTGATGGATCGTTTACATTTGGACATGTGGTTACAAGAAAAGTATTTGCTGAACGCAGTGGATATCCGCTTGAGACTGAATCGCAGCAGTGCCGCTTTCCATCTGTTGTCTAATGCTAACGATTACAAAACTGTCATCCAAGAAGCCAGACTCTACGTACGACGCATGGAAGTGTTACCTAAAGTGGGAAACGACATCAGTCACACGTTGAGCCGAACGAACGCCAAGCATCCGATCCGACGAGTGGAAGTGAAAACCTTCACCATTCCCAGGGGACAGCGATCCATGATCGAAGATCATCTGTTCCAAGGACAGCTACCCAAACGTTTGATTATTGGTATGGTCGAGAATACAGCTTTCAACGGAGGTGTCGATAAAAATCCTTTCCACTTTCAACACTTTGGTGTGTCCAAGATCGAAGTCAGTCGCGATGGCAAGACCTTGTGTACCCGACCCTTTGAACCTAAGTTTGGTGACGAGAAGAATTATTTGAGATCGTACTTGTCCCTGTACGAAGCTACCGGTCAGTTAGGAACCAACACCAGTCACGGCATTACGTACGAAGATTATGCAGGAGGCTACGCTTTGTGGGCTTTTGATTTCACTCCAGACCAAGGCAGCGACGAGGGACATTTCCACCCTATAAAATCCGGCCAGATTCGAGTGGAAATTCAGTTTGCAAACCGAGAGCCTGATGTAACGGTGAACGTCATCCTGTATGAAGAATTCGATAATACCATAGTAATCAACAGTTTGAGAGAAGTCATTCTAGACTATTAGAAGCTATGGAAGATTGTTATCCCTCTTTACCTAGTGGAGAAACTTTGGACATGGAATGTGAGGAGACTGTGGAAGAAGAAGAATCTCAAGACAAAGACGAAGAAGTTATCATGATGAAGTCAAGATGGCCAGAACAATAAGCCCATTTAGTCTCCTCAGTCCTGGCAGATAAAATGAAAGAATTGATCAAGGAAGAGTACTATGGATGTCACAACGATCATCACAGTCAAATTCAACACGACAAATGTCAAGAAGAAACGTTGGACGAATATCTGGACAAAGCTTGGGGTCTCATCGAGATAAAATTCGTATTGAATGAGTGGTATAAAGGCTTGGATAAACATTCTTCTCCTCCATTAACGTCTCTGGAGTGCCGTCACATCGAATCTCTCTTTGACCAGAGTAAGAAGTCGGAGCTAAACGCCTTTTACTTGTCAGACATTTTCAAGCAAAAGTCAGGATCGAATTGATCACTTATCATTACCTGTGAAGAAGAAGAAAAAAAAACACAAATAAATGGATACCTGGGAACTTTATTATCTTTTGAACCACAGTTCGTATACTGCTTCTTGGAATCCTGTCGTCTGTGCTAAAGATGAACTCCCTCATCGCAAACCTCAAGACCACCAAGCTTCTGTGATCAACACGGACGACAGTCATCTCCCAGGAACCCACTGGGTAGCCGTCTCTTTCATCAAGAAGGATGTGTGGAATATTTCGATTCGTATGGATTGCCTCCTTTGGAAGACGATATCATTGACTTTATGAGAAGAAATGCTCAGACCACCCGATTCAATAATGTGAAATTACAAGGCACAGATTCCTTGGTGTGTGGACAGTACTGTGTGTACTTTCTGCATCATCGCAGTCTGGACTATTCTTTAGAACATCTAGTGACTCATTTTGATCCTCGCTCTTCTTCTAGAAACGAAGTGAAAGTAGATCGATGGTTTTGTGACCATTATGCTTATCTTTTGTCTCAAGCTAGGAAACGTAGTGTCCATCAATGGCCTAATGACTTCCAACAGTGGAAATCACGATTTCATTCACAACGTTGTCAGCCCTGTCCAAAATAATGTGTTAGTTGAGAAAAAAATGTTTGTGATTTGAAAAAAATGTTTGATGTTATATTGTTTGATTATTGTTAAAATGTTGTAGTTACTTGTTAGTGTTAAGTGATTTTGAATAAAAAATGTGTTTTGAAGAAAAAAATGTCTTTGTGGTTTGTTTTGCTATAGGTATCCTGATTCATGCTCTTTGACTTCTCTCTATCCCTCCCCTGACACTCATTGAACGTTCCGACTCGAAAACCGTGCAGGGATGTTTTCCTTCACGTCCGCGCTTTGACCATAAAAACGGGGCAGTCTCCAGTTCAACCATCCATTATCGACTCATCCTCCTACGAAGATGTGCTCCAGACTAGCTAAGCTAAACGAAGCCTATGTGAATTTGCATAGGGTCAGACACAGTCTAATACCGAAGCCAGAAGAGATAGAGAATGTGTTAATGTTTAAAGTCACTGAAGACCTGATAGAAGAGCTCTTCAGAGAAGAAATTAACAGGGAGAAAGAAGAATGGACTGAGAAGAACAGACTTCAGAAACAGCAGAGAGAGCAGCAACAGCAACAACAACAGCAGCAGCAACCTGAACCTGACAGAGGCTTTGTCGACTGTCGTATCGATACCAAAGAGTTCTTCTTCTCTTTCCGAAGAAGCAGACCCTATCCTGGGAGAAAGTATATCGTCAGAGGACGCCGCAATCTTAGAACCTAAAAGATTGCCATAGCTTCAAGGTAACATAAAAAACAGCCCTTTTCAGGGCTACCCCAACCTCTAGAAAAGAAATAATTATGAATTTGCCAATGTGTAAATGTAGAGTAGCGTAAATATAAACAATCACTGTTTTCTGGTGTGATTGTATAAGTTTATGTGTGTGTGTGTGATTGTAAGCGCTCACGTACATTTGTGTGGATAGTAGATTATGATAATGTTTTTCTGTTGTTTGAAGTGCGGGGATAGTAGATTTGGGTTTGATTTGACTGAATTATGTATGTGGATAGTATATTATTTCTTTAAGTGATTAATGAAAATTTTTAAATTAGTAATGGGTAGTAAAAAAGTGAGTGAGTGTTTCTTTTAGGTCCGTGCGTTTTAGACTATACTGTAGCTAATATAAGCCCTCAATAAATTCAAACGCACTAAAAACTCTATTGACTCCACTATATATAAACAAAAGGAGAAAAACCTTAAAAACATAATTAAACAGGCAAAAGAATCAACTTGGCATAATTACTGTACGAATATCAATATTACAACTAGTGCCAAACAAGTCTGGGATAAGATTAGATCAATTAGAGGAAAGACAACTAACACCACCCCAAAAATAGCTGGAGCCATTACTAATAAAGAAAAAGCTGACCGACTAGCTCAGCATTTCTCAGATATGAGTAGCAACACCAACCACACCCCAGCATTTCAATTACATAGGGACAAAGTAGAAAGAACCCATAGTAATCTCTTTAAAGACCTCGGTCCCAAAGTCTCGAACCTAAATAAAGACATTACAACTTACGAATGGGACCTAGCATTGAAAACCAAAAACGAAACTAGCCCAGGGGAAGATCAAATAGGATACACAATATACAAAAATATCCCAAATAACATTAAACAAACAATTATTAAATTACTAAACCAAATATGGACCTCAGGCAAACTACCCGATAAATGGAAACACGCAATAGTAATTCCAATACCCAAGCAAGGAAAAGACCCTAACGATATTACCTCCTACAGACCCATTTCCCTAACAAGCAACATTTGTAAGATCATGGAAACCATAGCCACCAACCGACTCAAACACCACCTAGAGAGCAATAATTTAATCTCCGATAATCAATGCGGATTTAGAAACAAAAGATCCACCACGGATCAACTAATACGATTGGAAACCGCAATCAAATTAGCGTTCAACTCCAAACGCAAAGCTGATAGGAATTTAATTGCAGTATTTATTGACCTCGAAAAGGCATTCGACCTTGTATGGACCAAAGGCTTATTAGCCAAACTCAACCACTACGCCATCACAGGTCGAATGTTTAAATTCATTGAAAACTTCCTCGCTGACCGTAAAATATCAACCAGAGTTGGCGACACCTACTCTGAACCACACACACTTGAAAACGGTACACCACAAGGGAGCGTACTCAGCCCAACCCTTTTCAACATCATGATTAATGACTTGGACACCAGCTTAACATCAAAACTAATTGAACTCTCACAATTTGCTGATGATAGTGGATTATGGAGAGCAGGAAACCCTTCCAACCACAAAGTAATCAGCGATATTCAAACAAGTTTAAACAAAATAGGGAAATGGGCTGATAAATGGGGTTTCAAATTATCCCATGAAAAAACCATAGCAGTATTATTCACCACCAAACGTAAATTACAAAATCAGTTTCCCAAACTCACCATCCAAAATCAAGAAATTAAATTCGTAAAAGTAGCACGATTTTTAGGAATGCATTATGACTCCAAGCTAAACTGGGGACACCACATAAACGAACTAGTCAAAAGGTGCAATAAAGACCTTAACCTCCTTACAACCCTTAAAGGAACCACCTGGGGATCCAATCAAGAAACCTTACTAGCATTATATAAATCATTAATTAGATCTAAACTAGATTACGGATGCCAAATTTACAACTCGGCACCCCAAAATAACCTCAAAAAACTAGATAGTATACAAAGAAAGGCCCTAATTATTTGTACTGGAGCACTACCATCCACATCACTAGTGGAACTTCAAATCTTAACTGGAGAACTGCCGCTCCACCTTAGAAGACAAGAACTCACCCTCAGATATGCAGCCAGGCTAACAACACACCCCGACACACACCCCACTCGGCTAGCTATAAATAAATGCAACATACCTTTTGGAACTAAATTATCACAAAACATACCAGCAGGGAAATTAGTTCATCAATTAGTTGAACAACTTCCTATAGACAACATCCAAGCAGAAAATTGCAAATCACCATGACAAAGAACTATGGATAAATATCAACCCTCAGTTAACACCCTCATTACGAAATATGGCAATAAAAACGAACAGGAACTCAAACTAAACACAATCTGTACAGAAGAAATCAACTCAAAATATTGCAACTACATTAAGATTTACACTGTTGGATCCAAAATTACAGAACTACCCAGAACAGCAGCAGCTTACGTAATCCCCGAACTTAACATTAAAGTAGGACGAAGACTACTTAACCTCTGCTCCATATACACAGCTGAATTCTGGGCCATACTTGAAGCACTCAAATGGATCAAAGAGAACAAAATACCCCAAGCAGTAATAATAAGTGACTCGCTAAGCGTCATAAACTCAATACTTAATAACAACACCAAATCAAGAGAAAACTATCTTAGGCAAACCAATTTATTGTTAAAAATACTGAACAATAATAACTTTCAGGTAGAATTTATGTGGATAACATCCCATATTAACATACCAGGTAACGATATGGCAGATATAACAGCTAAACAAAAACTAAACGAAACCACTCACATCAACCTAGATTATAGCATATGCGAACTCAATAGCATATCTAAAACCCTCATTGATAATAAATGGCAGGAATTATGGAACACAAGCACTCTAGGCAGGAAACTAAAAACCATCATTAAAGAAGTATGTAGAAATAGGAAACCACCCAAAACAAAAGGCAGTGAACAAAAATTCATAAATAGAACACTCACGGGCAAAACCAAGCTGGCTAACAGCTTCGGACAGTACATAGGACCACAACCACACAACCCTAACTGCTACCACTGCAGGGTCCCAGAAAACATACAGCGTATTTTTAACAACTGCCATACACTTGAAAAAGAAAGGGCTAAGTTTAAAGTTCAACAGCATAATATTGGATCCCCTGCAACAAACACAGAATTCTTGATGAAAACAAACCCCAATATTAATCTAACATTCAAAAATATCATAAGTTTTATACACGAATCTAATCTAATCAAAAAAATCTAAGAAAGTAAATCAAAGACCAGTTAAAAATATTACAAATCACTGTTTGGGAATTATGACGGCCGGCTCGGTCTCGTGGGTTCACAGACTGACACAGCCGTTCATAGCCCGAATAATAAAAACCAGTTAAGGACGAATATTACAAAATCACTGTTTGGAAATTATGACGGCCTGCTAGGTCTCGTAGGTTCACAAACTGACACAGCCGTTCATAGCCCGAATAATAAAAACCAATTAAGGCCACAAAAAATTAAAATAGGAAAATAGGAATTAATTAAAACAGGACTCCATAATAACATACAAACAACCATAAAACAAGTTTTCATTCCAAACCAATAAGATAAGGAATCAAAATAAATAAGGAATTCATGAAGAAGAAAAAAAAGAAAAAGAAAAAAAAAATACTCCAAACCGTAACCTTGTCTCTTAAACAACATCTGACTGAACTTTTAAATCAAGCTTCCACAGCTATTTCTACTAACATGCTCAGCCAAATCCAGGCAATGTTGGCAGACGACCCTGAAGAATTTGAAACTTCCACGCTGGCAGCGGCCCTGGAAGTATCATCATCCAGCGGCGATGAAGCTGATGAACCTGCACCATCTAAACAGAGTGGAAAAAAGGAAGGCTCTGTCTACCGGAATATGGGACTGGGAAAGGCAATTGATGATATCAAAAAAGCGGGCCACTTCGTCAATGCCACAAGACCAGGTGTCCTAATGTGACGTCATCGCTGCCGGCCAATCGTAGCGGGAGTCACATACTGCTTGGTTTGACACCTGGGGCATTTCAATCCAACTAAGAAACACGAGTGTGTGTGGTGACTATTCCCACTCATGTTTATTAGCCTTTCAGTCAGGTTGTTAAGGACTAGTTAGTCCTACACCTGAGTGGCTAAATTAAAAAGTACTCTTTGAGTACATAAAAGCCTGGGGGATGAGGCTCCTTTTCCTTCCTCCAGGAGTAATTAAAAACCACGCAGTGCGTGAATAAACAAGTGGTACATGTTCAAAAGAACGAAAACCACTATAATCCAACTAACTAACTAACTAAGTTTTGGGTTTATGGGGATGTTTTCCTTCACGTCCGCGCTTTTCGTATAAATTGAAACCGCTAGGCAGTCTAGCTACCCTTGTTGATTGATCAACACTACAAAATGAGCAGAAGGCTAGCTAAACTTCTTGAACTTCATGTTCACCTGGAATATGCCAGGCTCATACTGAATGAGCTGGCTGCAGAGGCTATAGTGGAAGAAGGAAGGATGAAAGAGGAGGAGAGAAGAAAAAAAGAAGAGGAGGAAAAGGAGAGAGGAATGGTGTACCACAGCCACAACAAGGAAATTTCAGAATCCCAGAGACAGAAGATTGGGATTCTGAAGCCACTCATCCCGCCTCTGCACTCCCAGCGAAAAGAGTGAAAGGAGACTGGAGTAGAAGATGCGTTTGAGATGCCAGGCCGGGGAGGTGCAACCACTAACAGGTGTCTGTGGAGTTGAAAAAAACCCAGCCCTTTTCAGGGCTACCCCAACCTCTAGAAAAGAAATAGTAATCGATTTGCCAGTGTGTATATGTAGAGTAGTGTGAATATAAACATTGACTTTTTTTTCCTAGTGTGAGTGTATGTGTTTGTGTTTGTAAGCGCTGACGTACGTTTGTGTGGATATTAGATTATGGATATGTTTTTGCTGCTTGTCGTGTGTGGATAGTATAGTTTGGGTTTGATTTAGCTGATTTGAGTGTGTGTGTGTGGATAGTAGATTATGGTTATGTTATTTGTCTAGTCATTACTGTGTGAATAGTAGATAATATGAGAAGAGAAAAGTAGAAGATGTTTTCCTTCACGTCCGCGCGTTTTCAGTGATGATCTAGGTAATATAAGTTTTGGGTCTTAGGGGGATGTTTTCCTTCACGTCCGCGCTTTTATATAAGAACCCACAACGTTCGTCGTTCGCACCATTCTACAAAGAACAAAAAAGAAGATGGCTTCGAACCACCTTGATAAAATGAAAAAATTGCAAGACGTTTTGGACCATTTAGGAATAATGGAGCAAATGTTAGTAAGACTGGACGAGGATCGCTATTCTTATAGTCCACATAGAATAAAGATGAAGATCAACAACTTAAGAAAACTAAAGGAAATCATCAGTGATCTGTTGAAAGAAATAAAGGAGAAGAAGGAGGATGAAGAGGAAAGGATAAGGATGAGAGCGTGGAACGAAAAAATTGAAAAGGAAGAAGAAAATGAGAAGAGGAAGAAAGAAGAGGAGGAGAAGCAGAAAGAGGAGAAAAAGAAGAAAAGAGAGGAAGAAAAGAAAGAAAAGAAGAGAAAAAGTGTAGGAGAGAAAATAAGAAGCTGGTGGAGAATTAAAAGAAATTAGAAAAAGAAGAAGAAAACCAAAGGCCCTTTTCAGGGCCCCTTCATATGCCTCGAAAAGACCTTGACTTTCATGCCTACCCGCCCCCTTTTTTTTAAAAAAAAAAATAGAGACCCTCCCTGTTTAAATTTTTCCATGGTCAATTTCCATAGACCCATAAGGTCGGGACCGTATTAAAATAGGGTCCCGACCCTGTTCTATTCCAATTGTCCCTATAATGGATATGATGTTTGTCCTGTTTGTCCAGTTATAGGGACAATGGGAAAAACTAATGTTCTTTTCCCAGGTTAAATTCCCCTTGACCCTATAATGCCGGTCCTGTATTCCCCATGTTAAATTCCCCTTGACCCTATAGTGCCGGGCTAGTTTTCCCCATGTTAAATTTACATAGACCCTATAGTGCCGGTCCTGTATTCCCCATGTTAAATTACATAGACCCTATAGTGCCGGGACCATGTTTTTAATGGTAATTCCCATAGACCCGGAATCGCCCCCATATACTACTATGAATGATCAATATAATTTTTTATGTCTGATCTATGTTGGTTCATACGTTTAGATATTTGTTGACTTGTTTTTCCAATATATTGGATTCCACATTTTTTGCATGTGATCAAATAAATAACATTTGATGTTGCACAATTTGTATCACAACGCATATTAAAACTTTCTTTCGTATTATTACTATTGAAAGAAGTATTTTCATTAATAAAAGAACAGTGCGAACATCAAGGTCTAATACATTTAGTTGATGATCCTTTTTATATGATTTTTTTTCGAATTTAGAATAAGTTAGGAAATCTTTAAGATATTTAGTCCTTCTATAAGCAAGCGTGTGTTAGCTTTCGTGTAGCGATTAAACACTTGCTTTACATGATAATTTTAATAAATCCCATTATTTATTGATAGTCTTACCTATATTAGGCAAACCTGGATTATCTATCTATCTATCTATATATATATATATATATATATATATATATATATATATATATATATATATATATATATATATATATATATATATATATATATACCCTGTTGGATCTGGGTTCGACTCTCCGTAGATTATGAATTAAAATTTCCTAACCTGTATGATAGTATTATTTGTATTAAAATACTAGTTCTGCCTACTATTATCAAGCATTCTTCTATAGGATTCCAGGGAGAGCACTTTCCGTTCTCTCTGGTGTATATTTATAATTCTCGCTCTCTCTCTCTCTCTCTCTCTCTCTCTCTCTCTCTCTCTCTCTCTCTTGTCTTGTTACTTAAGTTTAATCCCATAGACGTAACACTGTAATTATTATTTTATACAGCGACTGCAATCTTCCAACACACTGGCCCAAGCACGATAATGAAAGAATAAATTGGGCGAACGAATGAGCCCAGCAGGGATTATATATATATATATATATATATATATATATATATATATATATATATATATATATATATATATATATATATATATATATATATATATATATATATTGCCACTAGACGATTTTCGTTGATTATTTGTATTCTGTGTCATGCTAGAAGATTGGCATGGATTTACATTCTGTACAAATTTGGCTACCACTAGACGCTTTAAATTGATAATCTGCATTCTGTACAAATACGGTTAACAATAACTATAGACGCTTTGCATGGATTATTTACATTCTGTTTCAACACGACCAACATCTGACGCTTTGAATGGGTTATTTACATTCTTTGCCTGTGTGGTTAACAACCAAACGATTGAGCCAACCAACAACAGCATGGATGAAACGTTCCCCAAAATGTTCACAAAATTATATCTTGCATCTATTACTTTTGACCATCTTATACTTGCTTTATACAAAAAAATATTCAACGAATTTTTATACCCATTTTTGCATACATTGATACAGTGGATAGTTTTGGAAAGGGATCACAATGGAGTGGTCGGATCCGACAGCCCTCAAATCTCAACATCTTTAAACTAAGAGTTTAATGATTGTGAGATACCTATTATGAGTTTGTATATTTCTTATTTTATTCCAGATACAGATTTAAATTATCTGGGCTCGACAAGCCGGCAGTCTAGTTTGGTAACAGTCGCTATACCGAAATTTTGGTAATCGCTTAATTTCGGTGTCTATTCAACACTCATGCATTCCTAATATCTCCATTGGTTTAAAACACGGGCACGAGTGTGCTGAAACTTAAAATGATCGGATAAGTCGTTTAAATAAATAATAAAAACGAATTAAAGAATAAGCAACTGTTGTTAGCATATTTCATCTAATTCATGATGCCTGGCAATCAGTAACAATTAAAGTTTGTCATGTGATGTCAAGGACATATGACGACACACTCTAATCATTTCACGTGACAGATTCTGCGCAGTTGTGACCAACATAATAACCGAGTTTGTGAAGTGACATAATTTAGGCATCGTATGCGTGATTACGCTGAATAATATGACAAATCAAAGAATCATTGTACTAATGACATTAATATAATTTTAATGCATAAATGAAGTTGTCTAGTTCAAGTTATCCTTGTTATCAGTCGTCAACATTTGCAAGATATGTGATCAAGAAAAGTCGATCATGTACGGATTTTGTATAAATAATATCGGAATATTTATCAGTTTTAAAACTATAAAATTCTTATGTATTAATAAGTGTTGTAAACAATATCCGTTTTAATAAATACAGTGCGCAAACATTTTGCAAATGCACAAGTATAGAAGTACCATAAGAAATACAGACAAAAGTAAAAATGTTTATATCCGAAATAATCACCGGCGAGATGTGCAGAGAAAGGGGACTAATTCAATTTGCTCCAGGGTAGTTACATAGAACCAACATGGCACGGCCCTGTAATAGGTAACTTGATGCCATATTTTTATTATCTGATTAGGAAGATTGTGTAATAAAATTGAAAATAATTTTTTTAATGTGCTGGCAAGTTTAAAGGCCGGATTTTCCCATCATGATATGTTCATCTTGATAGAGTTGGGTGGTGATTGTGGGTGAAAAAAAGGGAATTAAATATGGAAATAGATAATATTTGACGGCTTGTCTATTTTCTAAATGGGAAAAGAACGTACTTCCAGAGGTGATATCCCATAGTAGCGATATAAAAAATGTTGCACTTATATTTCAACATCTCATTATGAAATATAAAATATAAGCACGCATATTGTCTATCTTTATTACAAGCTTGAAAGAAGTGAAAATCAAAATAATATCACACATATGCTTAATTATACTTGAAAAAGTTAACAACATTGACATTTTGATTCATGTTAACAATATTTTTTGATGATTTGTAAAAGCTAAAGAGTACAAACTGCACATACAAAATCCACATTGCGCGAATATGAAAGCATCCATATGCATTGTATTCTCCTGCATTGTTTCCTCTGCAACGCACATTTAATTAGAAACTATAGGAAAACATTTTGCACTGATTTATCTTTGGGGGAAACAAATGGACGGACGGCACCTTTAAAATCTTGTACATATGCAATACAGTGGTATTTGCTTAACTCCCAAATCTGGAAACGGTGTACAATGTAAAAATTAGTCCGGCAACAAAGTGTGCAGAAGTTTTCAAATCTAAATTAGTTTAATTAGCGTTTTAACATAAATACTGATATTACATACGCGATGGTAGAAAGTCACACGCTACTTTGGCGACGTGTAATCGTATGTGAAGCAATTTTACTCCAAACATTTTGTACTGTTCTTTCCTTCGTGCATATAATCAGTCTTCGTTCATTATTACGTTTTATTAGAGATGTTCACGGGGTTTGTAGTTTTCCTTACATTGTGTTGATGTGATTATTAACTATCAAATTCGACCGTGCTCTATTCAAAGTATTGCAGAAGCAAACATTATAAAATCAAGAACAAAAGCATGATAATTGACATATGAATAAATATGATTCCAGTCCAAATGTTCAAATAATTCCTTTGTTTCGTGAAACGTTACCTCGACATTTCTTCTAAACCTATTTAGGCTCCATACATACAATCACGCAGCTATACCGGTCACAAATCTTTCTTGACATCGAGGCCTGGTGTAGCACTGAGGGCTATTCCAAGCTGGGCGCCATAGTAAGACACCATAACAAGGAACTCGCACAAGGGAACTGGAAAGACCCACTTATCAACCGCAATAAGGAAATCTGAAAACATGAAAGAAATGGCGCCAATGCTGCCAATCAATGCCCCCGTCGTCTGCTTAACTTCATACCTAGCAGTCGCCCTCCAGCCCATGGTAAAGAGGACACACATGTAAACCATTACTAGTGCTTTCATGCCATACGATGCCATTCCCGACTGAACGCACATGTAAGCGTTCATCCCAGCCAAAATGAAGAGTTCTTTGGTACTTCTTGTTCCGGGATAGCCACTAAATGCCACTATGTACAAGCACTGTGCAATGGCGAAGACAAGAACACCGAGTACGAACAAACTCTGGCGCCATATTAGACAAGCATCGCCTAGACTTGATACCATAAGCCCCACCATAACAAAGCAAGGTAAATGTTCTTCTGGAATTAAATCCTTCAAAGATTTTATACCCCCGGTCAGTTGATCAGGGGACTTACTGTTCGTGATAGCCACGTATAACACAAGTGACAATACTGGAAGCATTTTGAAGATGGCGGCAAAGAGATTCTCTGGCGGATACTGTTTGTAGATCTCATAGTTCAAAAAGTAGAACAGAATGAAGAAGATGAACGGGGTAAGCCGTATCTTCTCGTTCGTGGTAAGTTTAACCGACAACATCTGCATTCTGAAACAAAAGAGAAAATGTTATCAGCATCATCACATGCCGGTACTTATGATACTGGAGGAATGCACGGTATCAGTGAAAAATCTAAGTATCGAGTGTTAAATTCAACAATAACGTAATGACTTTGTTCTTTTGAGTCAGCATTTAAAAGTTTGATTACCAGTTTTGGTATATTTAAAAAAATCCCCTCTTACCAGTAACGTAGCAACCGCTCAAGGGGTCTGTAGAGGCGCCCAGAGAGAGTGGGGACCCATAATTCCTAACAAATAACTATTTTAATACTGGGAAGGGCCCAAGAATTAATTGTTGTTTTTGGAAGGAACAGGATTTCTTTCTTTGCTATGCCACTGATATCTTATTCATATTCCACGGAGTTTGCCAGTTGAAACACGCGTTTTGCTTTTCTCCGTACATGATTTAGGTTGCGTCACGCTACGTTTTAGAAAAAGATCTATAGACAAATAAAATAACGATGTCCAATAAAAACCATGGACAGTTATGCACATTTGACCTACTACTACGACGAGTGTGCGGAATCATATGTATGAATTCATAATCTCTTGTGCAGTTCCTATTCATTTCACAATCATGTTCAACATGGGTGATAGTGATGCAAAAATATTTCATGAAACAAAATCAGCTTGTTTTTAATTCATTCCCTTCCTTAAGAAGCTTTACCTTATACGGAAACAAGAAAACCTTGAACAGCCAAAATTATATCGCTCATCGTAATTAAAAATATACATAAATGGAAGAATCTGACTTTTGCGACAGAAACGTCATCGCAACGCTTGTTTATAACTTTATTGCGAAATGTCAAACTTTAACTTGTAGACCATATCCTATATTTTGTGGAGAGTCCTGAGAAGACTACGAACTTATTTTAGATAACTTGGATGGTGTATAACCCCTACACCCACATCTTCTTGTGAATAAATGCAAAAGTAAAACAAAACAATTTTTCGGTTGCGGCCGCGCTCGAGGATGTACTCTCTCTCTCTCTCGCCAATATTTATCAAAATAAAGATCCATAAACATTAACATGTACACATATTTCGAACTCCTCATCGAGTGAATAAACCGATTCGATAATGAGACTGGTATGACAAGGCCGATCGTTCTATGACAAATCCTTTAGGGTCAAACTAATCCCCTAAGTTTGTCTTTTTCTTTGTTTGTGTGATGAATACAATCAACACAACGATATGTTGCCAATCCAGAGTAATCGACAGTGACAGATTAGCGCGTCATACTTTGAGGAAATAAATAAATATGATGCATGCTGTGTGCAGCACTTGTGGATACTTTTGCAATATACAAAATGTATATTTTATGAATGAAAACGCCAACAGTTATATGGACCAATGATGTGTTTTGATCTGAATCCGAAAATCATGTGTTTCAGCGGAAACGGAAGTGATGCAATTTTTCCAACGCCTTCCTGAAAAATTGGGCATCCATGGTCGAGATCGGCAGGTCTATGCAACAGAACAATGTTTACATGAGACTACTCGCCAGAACGATAACAAGTTTCTTTGAAGAGGTTATTCTCGGGTTGACAACTCAAAGATAACAAATTGCGCAACACGCCGAATGTGATCCATCATGTTTGTTGTTCAAAGATTAGATCTAAACGTTAGACGTTTAGGAATGCGAACGCAGATAAAACAATAAACCGATCACGTGTTCTTGTACACTGAGCGAAAAACTTCACCAAAACAAATGTCGCTTATAAACGGCTTATGCTTTTCAAAATCCACAAGAAGTAAAAGAACCTTTGGTTCTCAAAGAAATGTAGTTTTTGTTGTTGTTGTTGTGGGGTTTAACGCCATTTTTCAGCACACGATAGTCTATTCATTGCGGCCAGTATTAATGGTGGAGGAAGAACCCGGGAAACCCCCGGAAAGAACCACTGACCCACGAGAAGCTACTGGCAAGTTTTCTCACATACCCACACTGGCTGAATCTTAGACTCGAACCTGCGCAGACAGAGGTGAGATGGCAGTGATCCGTAACGAAGAGCGCTTTAGACCACTCGGCCACTCGGGGCCCACCAAAAAATGTAAGACCGCAGTTAAAATATATGTAAAGTCTTTTATTACCACAACTCAACTGTATAGTAATGGTGTGTGTGTGTGTGTGTGTGTGTGTGTGGTCGCTCGGGTATAATGGAATATAACAAAGAATTCGTACACACGCGGTTGATCCATGTAAGTCCTAGACTGACACCCGAGGGCAGGGGCGACCGCAAAGATTTTGTTGTTTTTTGGGGGGTGGGGGTGTGTGACCATTCGTGGTGGTTTTACGGATGTAGGCCAAAACATGTTTAGAGATGAAATCCATGAAGGGAGTGGGGTGGCATGTGACCCTCCTTGCTTTTGTTTGCGGGCGTCCATGCCTAAGAGATTTAGATATAATTTGCTGCTGCGTGCATAAAAGGGAAATTAATCGATGTATGCAAGTACTGAGATGATTGCACGCTTGTTGGTCATGTGCAAGCCCTGATGGTATGACATGGCGACACAGCAAAGCAAGACCATTTTGATGACTGGTACAAAAATTGCAGAACTTAACAAGACATATTAACAGGCGGAAATGAGAGACAGACAGACTGAGGGATAAATATTTAACAGAAAACTTGTTACCTTCTCAACTTCACAGGATTGCAGAGTATCTCATATCAGGTGCTGAAGAAGTAGAAGTATGTATGTATATGGTGTACGTATGTGTTACTAAACACAGAGGCCTACCCGAATAACGGTGTTCCATTATCAGCGTTTAGATTTGCTTGAATAGATAAAACACACTGTACACTAGGCAGGCATGCGCATAAGGGTCTATAATCCCTAACTATAACATAGTAGGACATATCTGACACCCGATTCTTGTCCTTCTTTGTGCCCCATGTCTTTATTGAATTACAATTTAAAATATCGAAGAGGTACTAATCAATGTAAACCCACGTGACAGGACCCACGTGACAGGTTCTTTGGTGTCTTTGAAAAGCATAATATGCGTTAGAATGGACCCATAAACATCGCCGAAACAAAAATGATGCACACTAAAATGTACATTTCTATAACTGTACACGACAGGTCTGCAGCAAAACAAAATCATTCCCAAGCTCTTTTTTTTATGTTATCCCTACCCTATACTTATACACATATACAAAAGGGTCCCCAGGCCACCACAAATCTCCGCCCCATTTATTTGGATAAATATTTCTTAAACCGTTGCGTAACAATAGAGACCACCCCAAATATTTGCCTTAAGATTAGATTCTCAATCGTGAAAGGCGCTGGAAGTGTTGCGCAACACCAATTATATACCATCACATATAGCAAAAGTGCTGGCATCCCATACCCGCTGGGTATGGCTAGAAAATGAAAGTGTTGTGCACAGCTACAGACCACCTCCGATCATATCCTAAAGTTTTAAGGATCCATCTTAAACCTTGTATGAAGAGTTCTGTGAAATTACACACGCACGCACGGGTAGCTTCATATTAATCCCAATCATGTCTTTGAAAAACGTGAGGGTAACAAGACACGATACACATAAAATCACGATACACATAACGTCAACGGTAATAAATTTACTTATCCTATAAAGAGCTAAATAAGAATATGGAAAAGTCTGTCAAACGCCCATCAAGCGCTCGTTGTCTCCAACCTTCCCCGGAACCTCTTATTTCCCTCCACCCATCCGTGCCTAAGGACCAATGTTGATTTTCATGCCCAGACACTTAAGATCAAAGGGTGATAACACTCTTCGCAAGGGATAGATCAAAATGTGAAGGCTGTTGTACACATCTACAAATCATAGTCCAAAAGTTTACGTTTAAAATTTGAGCGGTTTAGGGACAGCCGTGCACAACCAAATGTTCGAAATTACTTCACAGTTCATATATAATTATACAAATGCAAAAGTATCTATCTCCGATTAAAAGATATGCATTCTAAAACCGTTGTGCACATCTACTCACCATTCTCAGTTATATCATTATGTTACAAGGTTTTGCTGGAATGATACATGTGATACCGAGCTACATTATTTACGTTTATACACGGGGGCCCCGAGTGGCCGAGTGGTCTAAAGCGCTCTCCGTTACGGATCACTGCCATCTCACCTGTCTACGCAGGTTCGAGTCTCAGATTCAGCCAATGTGGTATGTGAGAAAGCTTGCCAGTAGCTTCTCGTGGGTCGGTGGTTCTTTCTGAGGTTCTCCCGGGTTCTTCCTCCACTATTAATACTGGCCGCCATTTATAGCCTATCGTGTGCTGAAAAATGGCGTTAAACCCCACAACAACAACAACGTTTATACACCTTCACGACAGACCATGCAGGATAACATAATCTCCACATTTTCTTCAAGAGCTAATACAAGAGTCTTTTCTCATAAGGACGAAGTCTTTTATTACCACAAGTCTACTTTACTGTACTGCGTGTGTGTGTGTGTGTGTGCGCGCGCGCGGGTATAATGTGACAGAGCAAATAAATCGTACACACGCGGTAGATCTGTAACAGTCCTAGAGTGATACCATAGGGATTTATATATAACCGGTTGGTAAGTGCACAACAGGAATAAGTTATCTGAGTATGCATGTACTGAGAAGGACTTTACGCCTTTTTTATGTGCGAAACCTGGTAGCACATAACAAAGACGATTCTGATAAATGGCACAAAAATTGCCGAACTTGCAAGAAATACTAACAGACAGGGGACAGACAGGCAGAGGAATAAATACCTTACAGAAAAAACTGTTACCTTAGCAGCTTCACACGTTTGCAGAAGTATCTCCTATCGGGTGAGATGTATGTATGAGTTACCAATCCAGAGACCTACCCGTAAACGATGATGCATTATCAGTACTGTAAAGTCATTGTACACTAAACTGGGGCGCGCATAAGGATCTATTATTTAATATTTGGCCATTGTCTGATACCATATTAATGTCATTCTATCTGTTTAACATGGGGATGGCATTACAGGGTCAAGGGTACATACATAATCAAAGTATTTATGTGGACAAAATGTTTATAAGGTATGTTTAGAGGGTAAATTTTGGTCAAACATACAATCCAACACACACATCCCTACAATCCAGCAACCGCTTTTTGATTACTATCCGACCCCCAAGCCCCCCCCCCCACCTCCACTAACACACTCGCTCTAAGGAAAAGATGAGGAGTATTTATAGACAAACATATATACAGAAACATTCAATACTTACAGGCACACAAACATGATATCACACGATAGAGGGTATGGTGTAAAAGAGGGGAGATAAAACAGACACACAGTTTCACTCAAACATACTATACTATCACACAAGGGTACGACGTGTTATAACAAAATACCCTATTATACCATCACGCATAAAAACACAACATAAGCGAAAAAGGAGTTTTATATTTTAATTGTCATAATAGACTTACATAAATGTACATTTTTTGGCAAATGATTAATACCTATATTTTCTAGTGATTTAAGTGGCCTCGAAAAGGGTCGTTGGGGATTCTTGACTAAAGTTTGTTAACACAAGTGGCTTAACTGGTCTACTTCTTTCCAAGCATCATCTCACAGTAGGTCCTTACACCAATACTCGCCTCAGACATCCTTGCCTCTTTACATAAATGCCGCCTTATCACTGTGTCTATACATACATCGGGTAGTCAGGTTTGAACAGCATGCCCGAAACAACGGTTGAGAAACTCTACGCTTCTCCACATATTCCTTGAGTTGTCTTGAGAGCAGGTGAACCAAAAGAGAATGCGGTTGTATATATGGCATATTATTGGATTGAAACGGATTGAAATGATCAACCAATAAAAACAAGCGTTACAAAATTCAGACAACATACAGTTGACGTAAAATGCCTAAATCTGACAGAAACGAAGACAAAGTATTGGGGTGCGCCTGCTGCAGATGCATCTTATAACAGGATTGATAGTACGCAGACACGTCTAATAATGCAGCTGTAGCCAATATTCTTCTTCCAGAAGAGGATGACTTTAGTTTAGGTTTGGTTGATGTAATATCGTCTTTGCAAGTATTTATGTCTACGATACTACCATCAGCTACCTTCATCTCCTTCTCCATCGTTACACTCGGTGGATGATTTGAGGAACAAAATAGAAGAAAAAAAGAACTGAAGAGCGTTTTGCAACGTCCGAAAGAAGTAACTAACTTAATTATTCAATAAAAACAACAACAAGAAAAAAGAAAGCGACGATAAGAATACGAAGAAGAAGGACAGATGAGGAAGACTCTGAATTGTGAAAGGCAGAAGGAAAGGAGTCAAATCGAAACGGAGAGTTTATTACGGAACATTTTGAAGGAGGAAAAGGATGTGAAAGAAATGTATCATACTTCTTTAGTTCAGCCTTAGAGAAAAAGACCTATAAGTGCCAAGATTTCTAAACTTGTAATCACTATATGTACTCTCACCACCAATGAGATGCCAGATCAGCAGTTACTACCATTACCAAAACAGTACCAGCGGCAGCAGGAGGAGTAGAACTTGGCCATAGAAAGGGGTTAAGACAGTTAAAACTGATGATATAAAGTCCATTTTTTTGTGATTAAAAAACCTCCCATCGGTCCTTTTCAGGGCCACTTATACTTCTTAGAAAAGGGACACTACTCAGTGACTGCCAAATCAAGTTGAACTTAAATCCATACTAAAGTTTAAAAAATCAAGACAAAGAGACAACTTCATTTTTCTTTGGTATATTCTCTTTCTATTTAAGAATCACATTGAGATTTCATAAAACATCACAAAAGTACATTTTTATCTTTTTTCTTCCACGTGTTCAATTGATCTTTCCATCTTGAATTTCTTGACGGGTGTAGGTTCTACTTCTTTTTCTGAAAAATGCCCGTACCTCTTCTCTTTTCCTTCTGCTTGTTCTCTTTTCTTTGACACTCTGAAGACCAAATGCCCTTTATCTTGACAATGAAAACGGTATCTTTACCTTTCTTCTCCGTCTTTCCTTTTCCTTGACGTTGTGGACATTCTAGAGCCCAATACCATTTATTCTGGCAGATATAGGAAGTACCTTGACTTTTATCTCGATTGGAGCATTGATTACGATGCTAATGGGCAAACGTTTAGAGATATGTCATTGGAAAACACGACCTTAGATCTTGGATCAGAGTCCAGAAGCAATGACAAATGTCATCACTTCCACTCTTCCTAGTGGATACTTGGCTGTCGCTCTGCTGAAATTTTAACTGATGTCGTTTATCACTTTAGGTAAGACTTTTGTATTCGTTATTATTAGCCATCAAATGAAAATGGTACTTACACGATTCAGTCTCAGGCATGTTGGAAGAATATCTGGACTCTTATATCTGAAGATATTTGCGAAAGTGGTATAAAGGCTTGCGTGGCCATTCCTTATCTCTGTTTACTCTAGTGGAGACGGACCGCATCAAAGTACAGAGACTACCCGTTCTTTAACGACTTACTTGACAGAATTTTTCAAGAATATGCGCATGTGAAATCATGACTTAGCATTACTTGTGAAAACAAAAACCGGGGAATTTCATTACCTCCTGAGTCATGGTCCCTACACAGCTTCTTGAAATCACGTGGTGTGAGGTAATGATGAAGTCATCAACACAGACGACATTCATCGGCCAGGAATCCAGTGGGTAGCCGTCTACATTTCCAATGATCACAGTTTGTAAATTTTGATTTGTATGGAGTACATCCACTTGAAGATCATATCAATGACTTTTTTTTAGAAGAAATACGGTATCAACTCAATTCAATCATGTGAAATTAAAAAGGGTCAGATTCCTTGAAGTGTGGACAATATTGTGTGTATTTTCTTCATCAACGCAGTCTTGGATTTCCCTTAAAACGTTTAGAGATTTACTTTAATCGTGATTACTCCAGAAATGATGATAAAATATTTAGATGGTTTTGTGAACATTATGTCATTTCGTTAGCTCAGAAACGTAGTTTGTGTCTATGGTAAAATAACAAAGTTAGATCGTTGGAAGTAAAGTTTACTCCATAACGTTGTCATCCCTGTTAATATTTTAAGGCTTGGAAATTGTGTCCGTTTGTATTTCCTGTTTTGTGGTAGAGGAGCTTCTTACTATTATTAAATATGATGATTTGGAGAAAAATTGTCTTGTTTTTATTTATTGAAAACAAATTGCATTGACATGTTCTTTCACTTTCTCTCTATGGATCTTTGTAATATTTTTCTTCACCTCCGTGTACTGAATCCGAGGTATGTTTTCTTTTACGTACATGCTTTCTCCAATATTAAGCTGTGCGATTAACATTGTCTGGCTGTACAACAAAACTATTTCTAACATTGAAGTAGAGCAAACAGAAGGAGTAGAAGAGAAAACGACAAAGGAGGAAGAGAGAGAAGAAACTGTTGAAGAAGAGGAATGCTACCCAGATAGACAACGACTCTTGAACCTGGGATTAAAGTCAGCGCCGTAAGATTGCAAAAAAAAAAAAGCCAATAATTTCATCAGCGCTGTCAAATTCTTAGCCTGTGGAGATCGCTCAGAACCAGGAAACCAAGACCTCAGCAATGTCAGTTTGGGGTTCTCATCCTGTCGCAGTATTATCCTGAAGCTTATGAATAGTACCCCTGTCCAGTTTGGTAGAGGCCAGTGAGCAACTAACACAACTCCACTGGTTAGAGGCATTACAGCGGCAGCAGTTCGAAGAGTCCAAGAGTGAGGAGGAGAGCAACGAAGAAGACAGCCGCCAAACTTTCAACTAGCCGTTCAAAGGTCCTTTTTAGGGATACTAATCAAAATACCTCATGAAAATCGTTTCCAGTTTTTCTTGGATACCCGACTCAAAAAAACTAATTATAACCTAATCGGACCCTTTGATTCATCATTCAAAATTTAATCCTATTAAGATTAATCAATATTGATGTACAAAACTTGAGTCGCTTATACATTTTCTAATTGAAAATGTATAAGCGACTCAAGTTTTGTACATCAATATTGATTAATCTTAATAGGATTAAATTTTATATTTAGGACTTTTAAGTACACTCTGTACACGAAATTTTATATAGGTAGGAGATAGGTAAATTTATAACTTTAATGGATTGGACTAATTGCACAAGGTGCTTACGCACTGTTGGTAATAGGGATTGGCCACAAAGATACCAGGGCTAGATTTGGCTAAAATACGGCATGTAGTTTCAACAAGTGCTGTGGTCGGCTCTTCGAGCTTCCCACCGGGCCCCTATCCATCCTTCCCCTGCAAGAGTTTATGGACCGATCCCCACTCGTCTAGAAATCAGATGCCCCAAAAAGAGGATCGGGGTGACGTCACAAAAGCTGAGCCTAATCACGCTCGACGTTTCATACTGCTGTGTAGGATGCCAAAGTTAAATGAGCGTGTGTTGTGTCTATTTCCACTTATCATAACCTACATATAGGTCGATTGGGGCTTTATTGCCCCCACGACGTATTAGTTAAAGCAAATAACACACACTGTGTGTATAAACGCCTGAGAGGTGTGGCACGTTTCCACCTCTTGAGATCAATTAAATAGCCCGCTCATGGGCATAAACCCGTCGCAAATGCCTAGTCGGCGAAAGCGACGTTATTACCACGTATCAGTGTGGCTGTAGTTGCGGTAAATACAATGAGCAGTGCACACTAGCAATGGAGACAAGCAATGCCAAAAGGAGTTAGGTGACTTTCGGGTTACCAGCTAATGTTATTATGTCTACGACTGCTTAAGAGCCTTTCGGGCTTTGGATAGAGCCCTGTTGTTACCAGCTGGAGCTTGAGAACAGGCACAAATAGAACTACACCATTACTGGTATAGTACAACAAAACAGAATTCGATTCTGGGAGAGATGTCACGGGGATGTGGGAGGCGGCTAGGTTGAAGAAAACAGGTCAAGGGCAAAGGGGAGGAAGGAAGTTCGTTTACGGGTTTCTAACCACTCTATGAACTTCCAGGAGATCCAGACCAAGTACCGAGACCTTCATCCAGTCTTCAACCTGGTAATCTAATTAGGACTTCCCCCACCCATGCCAACATAACACAACGGCGGACTATAACTGTCGAAGAAGAAACACAAACAGAACGATCAACACCGGATACTGCCACGGAACCCGATGGTGCATCAACACATTTAGGTGAAGCTAACCAACAGGACAATCAGGATGATGCAATTCGGTCACCGAAAGAAGGACAAGAAGAAGTGGAAGAAGAAGAATGTGACCCCGATAGGCAACGTCTTCTGGATATGGGACTCCAGCCTGCATTGGATGACGCCAAGAACGCTAGCCATTTCGCTAATATCTTTAAATGTATTGCATAGAGAACTACAAAAAAGATGAGATAAAGACCACAACAATGGCCATTTGGGATACGCATTCTAAGTCATTTCTGTCGGGCTGCATATCTTAGCCACCTGCTGTCCAGTCTGGTGGAGGCTGCAGAACCTCTCAGTGAGATTGATGGGTTTGAGGCGTTTCCGGGACTACTATTAGAAGATTCCCACTGTGCAGCGGAGATATGGGAAGAGGAGGGACACCGCCGAACATTTAGTCTGTCCACATAATAGCTCTTTTTAGGGCCTAATACAATTGCTTCTTATCACTGGGTTTCCATTTAGTCACCGTTCAAAAGTTAATTCACATTTTAATATTGACGAACAAATTAAGGAGTCTCTTTGACTAACAATATTTTAGATAATTTTAGGAAACAAATATGTACACTTAGCATAATTCATTCTAAATTCTATGCTGGAAAGTTTTTAATCATAGATAAACGTGACTGTTATTAAGTTTGTGGCTTACACAGAATTGGTAAACTATTAGCCCAATTTAGTTACTAGGCATAATTTGGATTTAGCACGTCTAGGCATTTCAACGTTCCGGTCGACGTTTGGAGTTTCCAGCCGAATCCCTTTCCTCTTTACCTTCGCTCGGACATGTAAAGACAATTGTGGGGCTTCCCATCCGTCTAGTAATCAGGTGCCCCGATCAGCGTGTGCGCACGGAACAGTGGTGGCGTCTGTACCATTATGGGTGTGTATATAGTTTCGATTCCCACCCATATGGTTTCTTGAGATTGTCGATATTGACTTCATTGCCCCTAAAACTTGATCCAACTATGTAGCACGCCTTGTGTATATTAAAGTGTATCAAAATGTGGCTTTATTCCCTCCCATACGATAAATTAAAGAGCCATGTTGTTGGCATTAACTGGTCGCCCAACTCTGATGGGCGCAGTTGACTTTAATGCAAGGAAAGAAAGAAACAATAGTATGGCTGTAGTCTGCAGCAAGCATAGTAACAAGTAATATGACGCTAGCTATGGACATGGTCCCTTTTCATGATATATGCGGCTTGAAAGGTCTAGGCTTGACAGTTGCATCAAGCTGGATCCTGAGAGCTCTGGAAAAGAGGACGAATCTTCTCCTGGTTTGGGAAAAGACAACTCCTAGAGCAATAAGAGAAAGAAAAAGTTTGCACGAACCCAGTTGGCTAGCACCCTTACTGAGACACCCCAAGCAGAACCTACCCTCAGCAGCCGCTACTACCATTATTACCAACACCTCAATCTCAATCCAGAGAAAAAAACAACAAGGGGCTAAGCAGAAGTGCAAGACAGCCGGAGAAACGTCGGTGGATAAGTCAGATAGCAATGGAGGGATGGCAGCATGAAAGAATCATCCATTCATGCTATCACCGCATCCCCAATCAGCGGCGGGAGAGAGCCATGAGAAATCTGAGTTATTGAGATAAATGCAGCAAGCATAGTAACAAGTAATATGACGCTAGCTATGGACATGGTCCCTTTTCATGATATATGCGGCTTGAAAGGTCTAGGCTTGACAGTTGCATCAAGCTGGATCCTGAGAGCTCTGGAAAAGAGGACGAATCTTCTCCTGGTTTGGGAAAAGACAACTCCTAGAGCAATAAGAGAAAGAAAAAGTTTGCACGAACCCAGTTGGCGAGCACCCTTACTGAGACACCCCAAGCAGAACCTACCCTCAGCAGCCGCTACTACCATTATTACCAACACCTCAATCTCAATCCAGAGAAAAAAACAACAAGGGGCTAGGCAGAAGTGCAAGACAGCCGGAGAAACGTGGTGGATAAGTCAGATAGCAATGGAGGGATGGCAGCATGAAAGAATCATCCATTCATGCTATCACCGCATCCCCAATCAGCGGCGGGAGAGAGCCATGAGAAATCTGAGTTATTGAGATAAAGAAGTCAATCTACCTGGGAATAGGTAACAGAAATAGGAATTGAGGACCTACACAGCGACCCTGTGGCGGATAGAATCTTCATCAAAGACGTCGAAACATCAAGAATTAGCACAAAAGACCTCTCATCAATCAGGAAAGTCTGGGCCAACCAAACAGCGAATCAGAAAAGCAGTAATCAACATCAACGAAAGGGACGAAAAGTTCTTTGAGTGTCCGCTTCCTCTTGCAGCCTTGATAGGCAGCTTGTTCGTTGAACAGCATCAATTACGATAACCAGCCATCGCCTACAAAACGTCGCAAAGTTGATGGATAGTAGCTGACCTAATTGATCAAGGCCTTCCTAAAGATCGTGATAAACGAAGCTATGAACTGCCTGCATATATGTTAGAGAAAAGGAGAAGTAAACAGCCTTTTTATGGCTAAAAGGAACAATGCAGATTCCTTGATGGTTTTTATTTTGGCTTAAAAAATCCATTTTGATAGTATTTCCAGTAAGATGCTTCTTATCACCGTTCAAAAATTATTTTGTTGTATATCGTATTAAGATCACGACAAAGGGCTACTCCAGCCCAGTTTCAGATCAGAGTGTTTTTTTTCAGAACCGAAAAGGTATGCTCTGCACACGAAATTCAAATAACGTTCGATAGGAAAATGTAAAAAACCCTGTAAATCTTAATTCTATTTATAGAATTGGGTGTTAAAGACAGTTCAAATTAGATAACTGGCCAGAATATGATAGTAAATATATCAATGGCGTTTGAGAGTTTCTGCAACTGCTGAAACTAACTCTCTCTCTCTCTCTCTCCAGGCAATACATCGAGTTGCATATAGTAAGAGGTCGAGTGTTGGCTCTTTTTCATACACTAGGTGGTGGCTCTTATTCCAACCCGACGATAAATTGAGAAACAACCCGTGCATTCTTTAAAGTGTCGAGTGGCAGCACTTGCTTGCTTACCAATCGACGAAAAATTAATAAGTCTGCATTGTAGACATTAACGCCGTACGCGACGTTAACCAATGATTGATTAATTGAATGACTGATTGATTGCTCGATTGCTTGCTTGATTGATTGATTGGTTTATTGATTGTCACTGTGTTGGGCGAGTTGCGGACAGGATTGAATACGATTGCTTGATAGGGCTATAAATGGGACTAGCACCCGGTAAGACCACAGGTGTATTATTTACTTCAATAAACAAAACCTTGTAGGGAACCCCAGATCGTATACTAAATAATGTCCCCAAAAATATAGAAGGTAAATAAATACCTAGCGATACATTTTGATGAACACCTAATATGGGGCAAATACAAAGCTGCGCTAGTGATGATATGTGCTTGGGACCCAAACCTTCTGAGGAATCTTAAAGGAACCCATTGACGAGCGGACCATACCACCTTTCTCAGATTATATCGAACACTAATTTGATCAAAAATAGATTATGGGTACTAAGCATACATCTCGGTCCACACCATCCTATTAAAATTATTAGACCGAGTTCAGCATTGAGCTCTAGTTATCTGCCTCGATGCACTCAGAAGCACCTTTGGGGACGAGCTACAAATTCTAGCAGGGGATCCACCTCTCACACTTAGACAAATAAACTACTTTAGAGGTCTGCAACAAGGACCTCTATCCACGACAAATTGCACCCAACCAAAAATGTCATCGATTGATGTAAGAAGCCCTTTAGACATAAACTGGTCCCGATGCTTCCATGAGTACAGTGAGAACTAAAAATCTCCTATAACCAGGCAGAACACATAATACGCAGACCCTGCCCAGTGGACATGCAAAGCATTGAAACTAAACTTTAAAGCATTATACACGAGGCAAAACACGAACAACCGAAAAAGTGGAAATCTGATGTCCTAGACCCATATATAAATAAACATCCTTACCTCTATTGATAATGACCGTAATATTTAATCCACACTCATAGAGAAATATTAGCTATGTATTATGTTGATTACAAAATAAATGTTACTGGTTAGGTACACCGTGACCTTGATTTTAGAAAAAGTCAAGTACAAGATACAGATACACACAACATATAATGATTAATAAAAGGCAACATATAACATAGTTAAATATACATAAACCTCCTTCTCATAAGAAGGAAGATTTGTGCAATAAAACTTTCTTTTAACTATTAGTCAAATATTCATGTGATTAAAACTTGCATCAGATAAAGTCTTATGTATGGCACAGAATACTCATGAAGCAATTGTAATACTTATACTCTCATGAAAGCGCATCTGCCATTAGAGTAATCTTGAACTGACATGCCAGATGTCAATATTATTGTACAGTGTCGAATTTTGAATTGAATTGAACCTTAACGTTGAATGCATTGAGCATTAAAATTCTATCACATTTAAGCCAGAAAGGTTTTTGCGAAGGGTCACTTCGCACTTTCTTCTTTTCTCCCCCGTGTCAGTGTTAAATCTTGAAAGGCTAAAATTTATGACTCAGTGAGATTTGAACAAAGCATTGCAACACTGTCCTGAGAAAGTAAATATCCGAGCTACCAAGAATAACCGCTTGATAGGAGCCCATGTCAAACTATAATTTTCAAAGGGAAATTGAGAGATGCACCGTAGTTCACAGATTCTGGCTGTCTAAATATGACGAAATAAATGCTTATCTTGGGATAATTTAAGAACCGCTGCTTACGATTGGGAAGAGTAAATTAAAGCGTACACTTTAGAATCAATGTGAATTTAAAGTGATGACCTGGGCCGAAGTTCTTTAGTCTTAAATTTCCTGAGAGAGGAAGAATGGTGCCGAGGTAGACTAAAAGGAATAGTGCTTTCCTCATTAAACAAGAAAAGGAGACCACGTGTCTGTCTTGTAAGAAAAGAAAGGGTTTAGTGCTAGGACTCACAATTTCTGAAGGAAAACAGCATTAAGGTGCGCAATTTTATTTTTTCACGTAATCTTCCATTTTTTATTGTTTGTTTTATGCAAATGTCTTTGACATGACTAGGATCCATATTATGTATTATTTATTCAATTTCGTGGAAATCTGTTGATGCAAGAGTTGTGATGCAATTTATCTCTTTAATTTTACAGTTACAGGTTTATTGATAGCACTGATGATTGCATGCTATTCAAGTTTTCATATGTGTAGGATTTCATAGGGTTATATAAAATAATTTTCTTTGTCTGTTAGGACTATATTGATTATCATTGTAAATGATGACATCATTGACGCAAAGCGTCACAGTTATCTAGACCAGATTTAACCATGTTCATGAAATGTTGGAAAGTACAAGGCGAACCTTTCATCCCAAAAGGCATCACTTTATATTGATTTGTCCATCTGGAATTACGAATGTTAAAATTTCCATGCCTTTTCCATGAGCGGAGTTTCACTAGGCTGAATGTTACTTTCCTTTGTATTTCTATCGGACCTAAATTTCATTCTTTTAATTGGTCATAAGTAATGGACCGACACAGTCTACCAACAGTCTGAGAGCCTACCACTCGTCACCATCGGATATCTTAGGTTGTCTCCATTATCTCATGAAGACTACATGTTTAACAAAATAACAAAGCGGTACTTGTGTGACTTAAGTTTCGCTAATAGCCTTATGAAACAAACATATCTTAGGATTTTGTTCTATTCGGCAATGTGTGATAGTCTTTTTATTTTGATTAGAATAAAGTGAATGAGTAGGAAAACGAGGATCACTGTGATCAATACAACCAGGAGTAAAAGTCAACTCATCAAAAGTATGATCAAAAAATGTTTCAGCTAAAGGAATAATTTCCTGATCAACATCATTCTCAAGATTTTTGTTTGCCAAAAATCTAGTAACTGCATAGGCTGGGTATAAATCAGAGAATTCATTTTCAATAGGATAGACTTTCTGATCCAAAGAAAGCTTGTCATTTGCAAGTGGATTAACCAAAACCTTATCTCAAGCTTAGTCATTGCCTCGTAATAGATGAATACCCTCGATGGGTAAAGATAATACTATTCCCGACTCTCACGGGTCCTGAGCATAAGACCGATGAAATAGTTACACAATGAAGAGAAACATTACCTCTACTCCCTGAATAAGAGCACTTCATTAGAAGACTTTTCAGAAAATGAAATCATACCTGATAATAAAAGACGCCGTGAAGCTCCTGTATGCATTAAATTTGTATTAGGGATAGAAATAGCAGAATCAATATTAAGTGATATAGAATATTTCGACGTGAATGGTTGATAATTCTACAAAATCAAATCAGACTAGAGCTCTTTTACCCAACAATTTTTTTCTCTCAATATTTAATCCACACTCAGAGGCATATTAGCTATGCATTGTGTTATTTACGAAATACATGCTACTGGTCAGGTACACCATGACCTTGACTTTGAACAAATTCAAGTATCAAATATAGATGTACATAACAAATAATCATTAAGAAAAGCAACAAATAATACAAATGAAATATACATAGCAAAGATACAACACTTCCTAGTTTAAACCCGTCCCGAGGAAAGAAATATATGCCAGAAACCGTTTTAAAAATGTCGAAAAACTCTACCCTCAACTAACAACAGGCCCGATGTACAGAGATCTTCATTGAAAATTCCGTCCAAGACGACACTTTTCAATTTAAACAAAGGATTAAAGATATGCAACACAGGTTCAAGAGGAACCTGGGGATGACGTCGATGCGCGAATCTCCTGCCCCCTCTGTTCCGTGTCCGCTTCGGGACATGATAACTAAGTGTCGCGCGAGTGCCCGGCATCCATCAGTCACACATGGCTAATTGATCGTACGCAACCATTCTCTAAGATCAATCAATCAATCGATCAATCATTGTGGCCACCCATCGTAGATATATAAACTAAACAAAACTACTTCGAAGATTACCATGTTCAACTATGCCATGGTACACATACACCAGGTCAGGAAACACCCTGATCCAGAAGAGCACTGTCAAGAAGCATCTTTATAAAAATGCCAGAGGACCTTGTAGATGGTATCCTGCGCGAGAAAACATAAAGTAAAAGAAGAACGTGAGGAAAGTCAGAGTCAGCATCAGCCGGGGCAGGAACAACAACAACAGCGGCAGCAAAAATAACAAGAGCAAGAAGGAGAAGAAGTTGTATGTTGAATGGAGACATAAGACTTCTCTTTCGCCTTCACGAAGAAGCGTCCCTTTGCTGTGATGAGACCGATGGTGAGACGTGGTCGTCCAGTTAGGCGTTAAAATACAGGACTTCTCATCAAAACAAAATGGTCATTTTCAGGGCCACTCTGATTTTTAGAAAAGATATAAGCCGCAAATTTGTATTTGTGTATATATGTATATGTTGTGCGTATGTATGTGTTGACAACCAAAACATAATACCCCATACCACTTCTCTTGTGTTTGCATGCTATAAACACTTCCTACCCTTGTGTATGATATGTTGGTATGTTTAAGGGTATAGTAATGTGTCTATAAACACGTATTACCCTTATCTTTGATAGTATGTTTGCATGTGTGAGGGTATAGCAGTGAGTCTATAAACACTTCCTACCTTCATGTGATACAATAGTATGTTTGTGCAAACGTGTATGCTATTTCATCTTTTAAATCTTACCCCTGCTTTGTGATAGTACGTTTGTATGTATATAAGTATAGAGTTGGTGTCTATGAACAATACTACCCTTGTTGTTAGAGTGTAGGGGTGTGTGTTGGGAGAGTAACCACAAAGCGTCTCCTGGATTGTGTGTCTGATCCTATAAACCCTTTGAACTCATAAACATTGTAACCACACAAACAGTTTTGTCACTATAAATTGTTTTATCCTATAGGCACATTCGACCCATCATAATACCATCCACATGTTAAGCCTATTGACAATTTTAACATATGATTTCCCGATTGACACCCAAGTAGTATTTCCACGTAAACCTATGGCGCAATGTTAGTTCCTGTTAGACCCTGAAGAGGCAAATGTCACTACTTGCAAATCATATCCAGTGTTAAAAGAGTTTCCCTCCTTATGGTGTAATAATAAGACAACAGAGACAGAAAGACAGACAGAGACAGAGACATGAAACAAGAGGTTAAACAATTTTTCAATTTTCTGGCTAACCCATGTTCCCTCAGTAACCCACTCACCTGAACTCAACTTCATTGACCCCACCAACTTTACTCCACCACAATTCCTTTGTCATAAAACCCCAACAAAAACTGATTCTTAAGGGCTGTTGGTAATGCATTATATTTGAGTGGGGGCCGTAATATGATTGTGAAGAAATGGCTACAAATTATGATAATATTGATGTCCCATTTCTTTAATGCAATGTACGGCAATATGGGGTATTATGTTGTTAAAACCCAATTAGTGGCAAGGAGAAATGAATTTGGCATTATTTTTTTTAAGTAGAGAAATTTAACATGACCCGTGTTTCTGCACATAATGTTTGCAAATAAAATAGATTATAATCAGTCCTGAACAACCTTGACAGTAGTTCCTAAAAAATGGTACGAAGGCCTGTATTGGCCATTAGCAGCATTTTTATGATGAAGAAAATAACACAATTCTCTATGTATTTGGTAATAATAATAATAATAATGATAATAATAATAACAACAACAACAACAACAATAATAATGACACAATTTTTAGTCTCAAACATTATGATGATTCATCAAATAAACAGTCTGGAATATTTTCGTATTCCCTGCTCACATTTATTTATGTACATGTACATCTTTTTATTGTACCACGATTGGTAATTCATTCTTCCATACTTTATCAACTATTTAATCTTGGGTTTAAATATCTATCCACTTTCTTGGTATCTTAGTAATTTGTTGAAGGCAAATTTTACAAATTGTAAGATTTTGGTTTAATATGTCTCCTTTATACAGAGCACTAACCTCATTAAGATGCCTACTTGTATCCCGCTTTTTAAAGCATCCCATGTCTTTGCCGTTAATTACATTGTACAACAATAAAGACTCGTTTGTCCATTGTTCAAATATCATGCACAAAACAATATAAATTGCTAGTTATCACAAACAGAGAAAAATATCACTTAATCACCACTAAGACGTACATAACTAATTGTACAACTAAGTGTCAACTATATCCCTAAGCATGACCTATTTGACACACCGTAGAATCCAATTTGGACAAGCACCCGGATATATACATGTACACACGTCATATTCACCGTCATTAAGCATGCTGCGTTATATTTTAGTTTGACATTCACGATTAGTGACAATCGTGACATTCGCCAGAAATGAACAAAGTGTAATCTTATACATTATGCAGCTGCTCATAAACCTTACTGGATCAGTTTGCAAATGTGTTTTTACAAAAATTCTTTTTTGTATTTTAAATCACTTTCTTGTTTTGCAGGAAGTGCATTCTCACAATAGCTGAAACGCATACCACAGCAAAAATAGTTCTCATTCTTCACAAGCCAGTTGAGTATATATATATATATATATATATATATATATATATATATATATATATATATATATATATATATAAGAGGGTCTTCTTAGGATAAGTAGCTAATGGCAAGTACATTTAATTATAATTGGACTGGATGTACGGAAAAAAGACCGGAAGAAATAAACTTTGGTGGATTAATACTTAGAGAACTCCATGAGCTAAAAGATGAGATGAAATCAAATATTAACAAGCAACTAAGTCATTTTTTTAATGTATTTCAGAAATGTTTGGAATTGTTTTTGCTATTTTCAGTACCGACCTGAACTGTAATTTTAATATGGAGATTTGTATAGCCATAGGGTTACATGTATGCATGTTATATGATTGTCAATTAAGGGGAGGTTTGGCTGGAAGAAAAAACATTATAGCAGCCCCCATTATATTGCATCATTGATGTTTGCCACATGCATTATAACCAAAACTCAATGTATATAAAAAATATAAAGCTCGCTGCATCTTGCCTATTCTTCCTGCAACAAGATAATTACAATGCAATAGCTCAGTACTATCTCAAAGCCGTTATCTATTGCGAGTAAAATACATTATCAAAGTGCTGATTTTTAACTCGTATAAAACAATATGTCCCAGAACATTTAAAATGACAGGCTTTAAAGTTATAACTTTACACTCATTGCGCACTATTCGTGATATTTAACCATACCACACCCACCCACCCACCCACCCATTAAGCCTCTGCATATTTCCAATAGCCCTTACAGAGTTTACCAGGAAAGAGTCCAAGCAAGAGAGATAAGATCTATAGATTATATGCATATGAAAATGAAAATCCCGAGTTGGAAACGATTGCCTACAGTATCACACCTAATGATCTACAAATCGGTTTATGTATTTTGCAGGCACTATCATACAACTCTACTGTAATTTTCGCAGTCTAAAGTACGCACGCACACTGATTTCAAGCTCCTCTGCATCAGTCCACCCCCACCCCCGTCTTCGTCAATCCACCATAAATTCCTGTGTGTAAATACACTGTTCACGACCCAGATATTTATCTAGCTTAAGTAAATATATAATACCTACACAGCCATATTTATGTTCGGTGGTAATAATGCAGTATCGTGTAGGTCGGACCTTTCTTTCTTCCAAGGCGGCAGATAAGGACAGTACCTCTGATTCAGCAGTCTTGATCTGCCCTCGATATATAGTACTTTGAAGGTCAAAGACAACCTTGCATTTGCGTGTAGCTTATTATCGATCAGTTTCACTGTGCACAACGTGTTCCTCGATCAACAAAGTCTGTATTCGATCTCACAGGCTGGAATATCATTTAGAGTGTCATTAGCACGTTGTGGAAAACTAAAATAGCTTGAACAATTTTCAAGATTCACATTATTTACTAAATTTGTACATTTTGTATACTAAATTTGTACAATTTTGTAAATTTGTACATGTTTACTAAATGTGTACATTTTTACTAAATATGTAGATATCTTTGACTAAATTTACATTTTTACTAAATTTGCACATTTGCATGCTAAATTTGTATATAATTGTTACTAAAATTTGTACATTTTTGTGGACGCAATGTATTTGAAAAAACCAAGCTAATATACATTTATCCACATGTGGAAATAACAGGATCCCATTTTTGTTTGATGCATTTCTCTTAAATTTAGTTGGACAAAAAGTGTATTGTCTTCCTTAAATAACAAAATAGTATATCCGCGAAGGTAAACGAATCCACAGTGCTAAAGAGTATTGCTATTTTTTTCTTTACAATGTTCCTTGCAATAAAAACTTTTTCCTACACCGTAAGTATATGCATGAAAAATTGTTTTGTTCACAAGGTATTTCAATGAATGAACTAACATAATTAGAAATAGCACGCTCGTGTACACATAGTGGTTCGCTATTTTAAAATTAAACAAGTGTCTGCTAGACTATTTTAAGAGCAAAAGTAAACACACATACACTACCACAATAAATGTTTCTAATTGCGATTTTGCAGAAACAGCAGTAACCGGAAATACTTTCTATAACTACTAATAATGATGATGACGATGATGATGATGATGATAATAATAATAATAATAATAATAATAAGGAGGAGGAGGAGGAGAAGGAGAAGAGGAGGAGGTAGAAAATCCAAAACTAAAACACTCAGCTTGGATGACAGATATGAAAGAGAACTAGCTATGGTGTCATGCAAAGCCACGAGATTAAAAGACCTTATGACCTAAAATAATATTTTCCATCTACAATCGGCATATCCTGCTATCTCAGACAGGTTTATATGTAATGTTTATGCTACAGTCGGTTACCCCGCTCTCTCAGATAGGTTTATATGATGCGTTTAATGCTACAGTCGGTTACCCTGCTACCTCATATAGGTTTATATGTGATGTTTATGCTACAGTCGGTTACCCCGCTCCCTCAGATAGGTTTATATGAGGCGTTTGCTACAGTCGATTACCCTGCTACCTCAGATAGGTTTATATGTGGTGTTTATGCTACAGTCGGTTACCCTGCAACCTCAGATAGGTTTATATGATGCGTTTAATGCTACAGGCGGTTACCATACTACCTCAGATAGGTTTATATGTGGTGTTTATGCTACAGTCAGTTACCCCGCTCCCTCAGATAAGTTTATATGTGGTGTTTATGCTACAGTCGGTTAACCTGCTACCTCAAATAGGTTCATTTAAGGTACATAGATTACGCCGATGATAGTACAAAGAAAACAAATTATATATTGAAACATTTAAACGTAATAATTAAAATGCACAAAGCAAATTAGGGACATTAATTACCACAAAAGCACCGAAAACCTGGAGAAAAGTGCTGCATGTTGTGCATTGAAAGTAAACCTATCCCTGGAATGTATTACCTGCAGCAAGACAAAACGAGAAAGACGGTATACTTGGCACAAAGGAAAGAAAAAATGCTAAGAAAGATTTTCTAGAATCGCTATTTAAACACGAAACACTTGAAAAGGATAGGAAAAGTACTTCTCATTGAACAGCGTATCTTAACAGCTAAATTCCCATACCTTTAATAATGGGAGCAATGAAACTATACTAAGAATAAAATTTACTGCGGGAAAGATCAAGAGGTAAACAGAGAGAGAGAGAGAGAGAGAGAGAGAGAGAGAGAGAGAGAGAGAGAGAGAGAGAGTAAAACTGAGCAAATAAAACAACATATGCATGACAAAGAAACGCCATTCATGCATTTAACTGAAAGTAGAAGAAGAATTCGATGATAATGTCATACATACATTGTGGAACAAGAAATGGGACCAACAAATAAATAGTAGAGATAGATTAAATATCGAAATAAGGTTTCAGAGGAGCTTAAAATATTCACCGGTAAGAAAAAATCGTTAAAAAAGAGTGTTAAATACAGAAACATTCATACAACTGACCATCAAAAAGGACTTGAACTCAGATAAATTTAACTGATTCTGGCTGAAGAAATCTACAGATTCATCCATGGTAGGTTGGCTTCTTAACTCTATAAGCGCGTGAGCATAGGCACCGTGTCAGAATAGATAATACATAGCCGAAAAGTCCAAATATACAAGACGGGGTAAATGAAAGGCTACAAATCTTCCTGGCGACTTTAAGGAAATCTTGGTTGGAATGGTCTCATACAAGTTTATGACCACCCGGACAGAAAAGGTTTGGTTTGATTCGGTTTGGTTTGGTTTGGTGGTTAACGGCACAGCAATGCTTGAAAAGCTAATTCGATTATATGATTCGAACCCGTACCGTTCTAGTAGCGAATCCAGCATGTTAATCACTGACTGAAATAGACTTGAGACAGAAAGAAAAAACCTGCTTTCGAAAACATTCCGAGAGTGAAAAGGACAAACTGTTTATCGATTTGATGCTACTGCTAAATTAAACAAGTTAGCACGAGAACGTTTGCATGAAGAAGTACATGGATTACAACAGCGGTGGGCAAACTTTCCAGTGTAAGTGTCGCATACACAAATTTACACCTTGTCGCGGGCCGCATAGTTCATTAAGTAAAATAATTAATATTTGAAATAGCAAAAACAAATTTTTTTTCTAAATAACATCATAATTAATTTTCAGCTGTTAATATGTTGTTAATATTTGAAAACTTAAACTTAAACTTCAAAAGAAGCACATTTATTTGATAAGCAGAGTAACATAAACAGAGTCAGTGCGAATGATGACTTGTTCCTAGGCCGCATGAAAACCCTTGGCGGGCCGTAGTTTGCCCACCGCTGGATTACAATATATAGCTTAAAAATTCTGAAATAAAGTTTGGTCGAAACGGCATTAAATAAATAATAAAATTAATAAACAATCGTCTGACACCTGCGTTATTATTAATGAGACATATTCAACAAGAAGGTTTCTGAGACGAACGACATCAAGCACGATATGTACTGACAAAGCACATGTTTTTCACAAAGACAAATCACCAACAATTCAATATAATGCTTGATGAGCAAATCGGATAAGAAATATTTTCCCTGGTCGAGACAGTATTGTTATTTATCGATGGAAAACAAAGAAAGAAGTCTACCTTACTCATTTCGACCTTTTTGCAACACGCCAGTCCTATAAGTATCAATCACCGAAGATTGAGATGGGTCAAAGAAGAGCTGCAAGACTTATAAAGGACAGCTCGCTCGAGATCAAGGTAAGCCTTGATATACATCCGTCAAAGTATGGCGAAAAAGAAGTGTAAGTTCAGCCTTTCTCCTAAAATCATCGGCAAAGAGGCACAGTGCAGTTACCATTCTATGTGCAAAAACAGCTGAACTTAGGTTGTTGTTGTTGTTGTTGTTGTTGTTGTAGGGTCTAACGCCAATTTTCAGCACACGATAGGCTATACATGGCGGCCAGTATAAATGGCGGAGGAAGAACCCAGGAAAGCCCCAGAAAGAACCACCGACCCACGAGAAGCTACTGGCAAGCTTTCTCACATACCCACATTAGCTGAATCCAAGACTCGAACTCACGCAGACAGAGGTGAGATGGCAGTGATCCGTAACGGAGAACGCTTTAGACCACTCGGCCACTTGGGGCCCCCTGAACTTAGGTAGTTCCCGGTATAAATGGATACAAGTTATCACCAGGAACCACCAACACATACCCAGATTTTCGCAAGCAACACCCAGGGAGTGGAGTGTTCTTCCACCTGACATTACAGAGCTGGAGGAAGATGAGGTATGCAAGGAACTGATCATTATCTTACCGAGTCCTAGACAAAAGGAAGTGCTTTCAACAGGTAATGTATATAAGATGATCAGTAAAGGTGTATTTAGCAATATTTTGGATGGCCAGAGTGGTGAATAAATTAAAAGTGCTGACGCATAATAGAATGAAAATGTACGATAGTTTGTGGTGGGTGTTAGCACACTAGAAAATTTAAATACATCGAGAAATTTTTATAACTTCAAATTTAAGCGCTCCCAATTTATTCACTAATCTCAAATTTCTGGACCTCCCCAATTTTTATAAAATAAATAAACCAATAAGTCCTTATACTGTTTTAATATTTTACAAAGATCTATTTCAAACAACAGGTAGTCACTCAGTAAATAAAGTAGCTATTTTAGATTCACAGGAATGGCAAAATTAAATGTAAATTTCAATCATTTATAGATACAAAATAACTAATAAAACATCGCAACTGCTGAAAATAACAGTTCTTATTGTGGATGTGTGTTTGTTTTGTTGGCTTGTTGATAACACTATAGTAAATTTATTAACAATATTTAATACATCTTTGTTCCTATAATGAAAGTTATGTTGCTTATCCAAATATCAATCAACTGAGAGAATGATTTAAAAGGAACACATTTAAATAACATACAATGTATTATTTAAAAAAATGAATCTACAGGTCACTTACACATTACACAAGCAAGCTAAAAAAAGATCTCCCTACAAAAGAGTTTGCTAGTCACATGGATGACATGTGGCAGGCAGACAGTGTTGACATGAAAGCATATGAAAATTCAACGATGAATACAAATATATCTTGAGAGTGATAAATGTTTTCTCAGAATATGCCTGTTCGGAAAATTTAAACATGAAATATATAGATAACATTTATGATGGTTTTAGAGAAATATTTAAAGAGCAAAAGCTCGAAAAGATAAAGACTGATAAGAGAAAAGACCAAAAAAGTTAACGATTGCCAGGAAAAGGAAAACAGTTAGTACTTTCGAACTTATTCAAACAAAAGAGCATTTAAGTAGAAACGGATAAAAAGTATTGATCAATCTGATCAGTTATTTGATAACTGATAAATTTACAATGTCTAACTTCAAAATCAGTGAAATAGTCCGAATTTCAAAATATTAAACTATACTGGCCAATGAATACCCTTCTAACTTTACCAAGGAATTTTAGAATCAGGCACGTAATTTTAGATGATACGGTAGTTTGCAATGAAATACATATAGGGATAGAATAAAGAAGGCATGTTTTATGTTTTAGAGTTATCTCTATACGACAAAGAAGATGACATATACAACGATGAAAATATTTTGAAGACAATAAGAATGGACGGTAAAAAAGTATGTGCATGTAAAATGGAAAGAACGTGATGAATCGTTTAACTGTTGTCAACCAGCAGAAAAAAAAATGATTCCATTAGAATAATTAATGTACCAAAACTACACTTCACGTCTAAGAGAGAGAGAGAGAGAGAGAGAGAGAGAGTGTGTGTGTGTGTGTGTGTGTGTGTGTGTGTGTGTGTGCGTGATTTAGATTTTTAACGTAGCTTTAACAATTTTTCAGTCATTATGTCGCAGACATGGGGCATTATGTCGCATGACATGTAGCATGATGTCCCACCCAGTCACACTATCCTGACACCAGGCCAAAAAGTCCTAATACTAACCTCTTAATGTTGATCGCCTAGCGAGGCAGCTGTTAGTTTAAAAAAATTTTAAGTCTTTGGTATGGCTTGGCCGGGGATCGAACCCACTGCTTCCCGCGGACGCTCTAACCACTAGGCCACCGAAGCGGTCGTTGAGAGAGAGAGAGAGAGAGAGAGAGAGAGAGAGAGAGAGAGAGAGAAGCATAGGCATATAGAGACAGAGATAGATAGAAAAGAAGAAGAAGAAAAAAAGAAGATGATGATGATGATGATGATGATGATGATGATTATAGCAATATTTCGTCCTCAATGTCTGCAGTTTGCTAGGAATCAAAAGCAACAGATCGGACCTTATACAGACATCCACTGAATCAGATAAGTGAGTTTATGAAACCGAAAACTGAATACATTTTTTTCATCGATCCAACCAATAACATGAAAAATTCCTCGAATGACTAGTATTCGCATTTATTAACCATTTAAATTATTTCAGCTGAGATTTTATTAACATACATAATGTTAACAGACTTTGCCAACTGCTAACAGATTGAATATCAGGATCAGAGACGACGATCACCGTTTGTCTTTAACGTATACTTTCCCTGTAAGTAAATAGTGTAGATCACGCCTTAAGTTCTTAATTTAAAACACTGATACAGAGACAGAAGATAGGAATATAACATTAAGTCAAACAATTGTACACTTACTTAAACCTCGACCATATGGCAAATCTGGCAGATCCAGTACACAAACTGTATGCAGCTTATCGAAACTGTAAAAAAAAACAAAAACAACAACAACCCAGTTGATACTCAAATACGACACGATTTAAAATATATCAAAAATACTGAGAGAAAATGAAGGCCATAAATATCTTTTTGTTGGATAGAGAGGTAATGAAAAAGAATCTCTGAGCTTCGAAAAGTCGGTGATCAGAAGAAAGATTTTCGATGCACAAGAATTCTTTAGACCTAGCTTAAGTACATTATCTACTAATATTCAAGACCTATCACAACACGTGAATAAACAGATGCCCGAACGCATGCCTTAACTGATATAACTGCCAGGCATAAATTTGTACAACTAGTCGAGCTGATGAAAACTGAGATACATGCTTTTGAAAGTGACAGGAGATAAAAGTTTATGTGGAAAACTATACCATTGTGCAATCTCAACTGGAACACTTATAGAGTTTTTTGAACGACGAAATCCAACATAATGATAAAGACATTAAAGAGCTAATGGAAGTTTTTGTGCAAACATTACTCACCTGAAAACAAGATAGCAGATAACTGTAATATCTCGCAACATGTGGTAGAATCGATGGAGTTAAATGAGGAAATCAATAATAACAAGAAAGGTTGTTCCGAGATAAGTCCAGTATTCCTGAGATGTGTATTGTTTTTCGATTTTTTAATTAATAAGGTGTACTCGAATGAGATTTATTTAAGTGCAAGTCCAAGTAATACACCTATAATTTTTAATCTGGAAATTTAGAGTGCTGCATTAATAACTATAAAAGGGTTTTCTACGTATTGAGTTCTTGAAATTGAATTTACATCAATAAAATAGTTGATATTTGTGAACTGAATTATGCTTAGCAAATTTTGAAAATTAAAATATTTCAGAGAATTAAAGCAATACGCAATTCAAATAAATAAAGCAGGCTTACAAGCAAGTTATTTCAATGTATATGGTGAACATTTGATGATTTGGGGTAATTTAAGTTATTTAACATTGATTTTTACATTGAACTAGTGGGAGACATATAATGTCCGACTTAGGCGTTAGAAACCAAATCATTGTGCTTCTCGTGGGTCGGTGGTTCTTTCCGGGGTTTTCCAGGGTTCTTCCTCCACCATTAATACTAGCCGCCATGCATAGCCTATCGTGTGCTGAAAAATGGCGTTAAACCCCACAACAACAACAAAATCATTGTAGCGGAAAATCTTTACAGCTTTAAAGAATTACGTAGAAAATACCTGCAAGAAAACTATCATTTTTATAGTTGATTGAAAACAAATCGCCTATTCAGCTAGTGTGTCAAATCAAAACTGACGGCAGAATCATCATTTTTTCTTATAACTAAAACAAGCTAAATGGCGTATGCAAAAGTATATACTTAGTGCATTGTTTTCAGCTCAACCTTTTATTAATTTTGATAGATTTAATGCCAACGTTCGGTAATTACTTAACTCCTCAAAAGATACAACAAGGGGTTAAATACTTTACACTTCACTGCATTACATAAACTCTGAACAGCATGACACCCTAACAGACAGCAATACCAAAGTTAACTCTAAATACACGGACTGAACAGGCTCGTTGTTTTGTGACGTTTCACATGAAGATGAAAGGATTTTCAAAAATGCACGAGCAAGCAGTCGTGCAGAATGCTTGTAAAAAAGCATCGCCATATCATACGGAAGCGATCTTTTAAAATTAAATGTCTACAACAAATTCAAGACATACAGTTGTTTGTGTCATAGCAAACGGAACTGATAAAGGTATAAAGAATTATAAATAGTTAAAGATGCGATCAGGGACAAAATACTGGTTCTGAAGCTGTACAGTGTGTGGTATATGGTAAAACGTTTACAGCACCACGTGACTATTGTCAAATCATTGTCCGTAGTATCCTTTTGTTCCCTTTTTGGGGTTCAGAATCGTATTACGCTTGCAAAAAGCCCTAAATTGGTAAAGGCGGAATCCAAGACTGAATAGGAAATTATTTGCCTCGAGTCCGATGCAGTTTCCATCGAATCAATTACGCAATCAGGTATCGATAAGTGCAGAAACAGAATTGCATTCTTTTAAGTCTACATCGTCATGGAAATATCATCGGCATATCTACCAATACAACTTTAATGAGCCTCACACTTTATTCTCTCAGCATGAGTTTAAAGGGTGTTTTCATACTGTGCAAAAGAGTGGAGAAAGTGATCTATCAAAACAAGTTTGTCTAATCGGCAATAATTTTCAATTTTCTAATTTGATAACTATTTGAAATTCTGCCAAACATTGTTTATTCCAAGTTTTCAACTGAAACAACAGCTTTTAGAAACTCCTAAGTATTTATGTAATGAAAAATCAAAGCACAGAGAAATTAGTAGCGTAAGTGTTAAAATTTTTACACTGAGCAATCTCGCATCTGGCTTGATTTGATAAGTACGTGCGATAACCGATTACATTGTTGTAACAAGGTATGCGCTTTCAAATCAACAGAAAATAATTTTAAACGTTTTACGTTTCATAGCATATCCTGTTGGAGTTTATCTTTCCGTTTATTGGAAGGGTTTATCGTCCTACATCTGTGTGCATGACATTTTTTTAGAATTTTTGCCTTACAATATCACTATATAGTCACTAGTATGCTGATGTGCCATAAAACGCACTACCACGCATACATACAAATAATTGACTAAATAAAGTTTGGATCTTAACCCAGAAAACTCAAACTAGAAAGCCTGTTAAGTCATCTTTGTAAACATCATTATCTTTTTATTTACTTGTGGCAAACCAAAATCGTTGTCCATTAGTGTTCATTAGTCATAAAATAAAATGCATCGCTGTGAAGGTTTTTTCATATTAACATGAATGTATAGCAAATCTTTCTCAGTCATGAATGGTATTCATTAGTCAAAAAAAAAAAAAAAAAAAAAAATAACGCATCGTCGAGAAGGTGTCCGTCTTAAAATGACTGTAAAGCAAATCTTTCTCAGTCATGAATAGTATCGGCCTATCAACGTTTTTGTTTTTAAAGTTTTTGTAAGAAAATTCGTACATCAGCCATTCGAATAGCTCCAACCCTGTCAATTCACCCAAAAATCAGATTGGTTAATTTGATCTTTTTTTGTTTTTAAGACTATTTAGTACCAAGTCATGGAACATAATTCTTTTTTTTTTATGAAAGATAATACAAATGATATTTTTTCATGAAAAATATTTATCATTAGTCATGTTTTTACTGTTATTTGCCATCTTTTTACGTAATACGGCTTTATTAAAAACTAGAAAGGTCTTTTTACAAATCATTATTAGCTTATTGTATCAAACTATAATTAAACTCTATGGTTGATTTAAGCTACGGTTGCAGTTCAAACAAGTCGAACTCCGTTGATTTTCTTTCTTCCGTTTTTTTAAAAACCGAAGTGTAGCCTATCGTGTGCTGAAAAATGGCGTTAAAACCCACAACAACAACAACAACATAAACCGAAGTGCATGTGAAGTTTTATGTTTCTTTCATACACTTGTTTTATGTTTTGAATGAACATGGTCGCTTAGCAAATTTGGTTTGTATTCTTGTTATCATTATTCCATTTTGTTTTGCAATTGAAATATATCACTTTCGTCCGGTACAAATTGTTCCGGTGCTGGAAGGTAGTCCTTTTGATGATGATGCAGGTATTAGGAAACTTCGCGTCTGCTGTTGATACGCAACCAGTATCGCTATTATCGAATACTTCACATCTGTATACTGTTTGCCATCAAATATTATTTAGTGTCATATATTGGTTCATCCTGTTGTCATAAAGATTTATGGCATCTAGGCTCATATACCATTCTTATTTTGTCTCATCAAACTCGCCGCCATTTTGTTTTTCTTCATTATTAGTATATAATTTGTGGTTGACTTTACCATACCATACTAATTGTGTGATGAATTCCACTTTCAGTGAACAGAAACATATAGTCTGCCAGATGTTCTAATTCAACACCAATGTACTTTTAAACTCAGTGAGGGCTAACCCAGGTGCGCTGTAATATTATACAGTATCAAACTTGTAGGTTGCCATAGTATATTTAAAAATTACTCAAACATATCACACATCATCAAATTATCTTTTTAGGCACATTATGTCTGAAGGTGTATGTGTGACATCACATCGTGTACATACATTTAGAAATTATTCAAACATATCACACAGCATCAAATTATCTTTTTTAGGCACATTATGTCTGAAGGTGGATGTGTGACATCACATCATGTACATACATTCAGAAATTACTCAAACATATCACACAGCATCAAATTATCTTTTTTAGGCACATTGTGTCTGAAGGTGGATGTGTGACATCACATCGTGTACATACATCATTACATCATCTGAGATGTCTAAATCGTTAGGTGACGAGTAAAACCGTTCTGTTGGGTGACATCTATTTAATTAAACCTTTCAAAGCTATCAGCGTATTTCTAGGTTAAATGTTTTATTATTTGTTGAATTATTTCAATATAACGAAACCAAGGATTGTAAAGAAAGACAGTTCTGAAAATAACTTCTTAGTGGGATCTTTTTCAAAATTTTGTTATGTATATTTAATCTGTTTTGCTTGTTTGTTCTTTTTTATTTATTAAAATTTTATATTTCATTACATGCTGTTGTAAAGTAACATTGTATGTTGGGCTTGACATTGTCCAAAAGTTAGTTCATCGACTTCAGATTTGGATTTATGCTGGACTTCTGCTGAATTTTATTCAGGACTTTAAATTATTAGGATTTGTGTCAGTAATTCTTTGATTGTTTTGGAATTTGATTCGCACTACCGTAAATTCTTTTTTTTTTTTCTTCTTCATTTTAACTTTGTATTCTAGGGAAATAAATTATTTGTTGAATTTTACAAAGCTTGTTGTCTTTCACGCATTTCTATTACTTTTATTTTAAGAGCATAGACTCGTAACAATTTGCTGTGCCTGGGAAAATTCTACAAAAACAGATATAGTCATAACAAATCAATGTTGATCCTTGCTCTCTACATTTTTACATTAATGGACTAATATGCCTGTCACATAGGTCATTTAGTCGTTTTTATGTTCGCGCTGCTTAGCGTAGATTTTAGTCGGTATGCAATCTACTCCATGCACGAGCAACAAATTAGTGTGGTCCTGTGACTAAGTGGTATTTTTTCTTTAAAATATGAGTGGTTGTCGGAACTAGAGGGTAATTTTGTTTTGCACACTGACACACACACACACACACACACACACACACACATATATATATATATATATATATATATATATATATATATATATATATATATAATCTAGAAATAATAGAGTAGTGAATAAAATGCTGGATTTAATTTTTTCTTCAAGATTCATCGATATATCAAAATTTACGCGTGAGCGAAAATGTACTTCCAAAATACCATACCGGTTTAATTTCACGAATGTTTAGCACTCTAAATTTATTCACTACTTTTTTTGCTGGCGATCTTCATACGTGAATTTTGCGTGAAATGGTCGACGGCCCTTCTCAGGAAACCTTTGTTTATATAAACATCTGAATGAAATTCGGAATTTACTAGCAAGCACCAACAAGGCTGCCATACCTGATACCACATGGAGCACTGAACTCACTTTCCTCACCCATACGACAGAGAAATCTAGCTGTTTTGCTAACCTTACTTTTCTTATCTCAGTCTAGTCATCTCAGACCAGTCGTCTCAGTCAATGTGTCCACGCGCTCCGAACTACTTTTAAAAAAAGAAACCCTTGTCTTCTGATGTGCCTGACGTAGTTGTACTAAAATCAAACAACAACAACAGCAGTACAAATATAGAACAAAAACATAGTAACTTAAGGTAAATCCATCTTTGAGAACACACCATGCAAAAATATTTCGAGAAAGACAAAAACACAAACGTATACGATGTCGAGCTCTTTGGTATTATGCTAGTTCGTTTCAAACAGCATGGTGAATTTTTTCTATATACAGGCCTAGCTCAGTACATTTTCAGGTCAGCGTCATTAATGTAGCTAAAGCTACCTAACTAGTTTTAAATACTTCTTGTGAAACAAATTATATACTGTTAGCTACATTTAATGACGCTAACCTGAAAAAATGACTGCTATAGATAGGATAAAATTCTCAATGCTGTGTGAAATGAACTATGACAGAAAACAATGATCCATGCACATAGACTATAGACCTCTTAGTAACAGTAACAACCAGAAAAGTGTTATATAAAACATGCTTTATTCTAATTTTGTTAAGCATCTCATTTGTGCCCCGGCTTAATCAAAAATATACCTACAATATTTAATGACAAAAAATGCACTTACCAGCAAGCTTCGTGGAGAGACAAATAATATAACCCCTTGACCGGGATTTCCTAGTCCCTGCCCAAACCCAAATATAGATTCTATATAACAACGACAGACATAAATAAATTGGAGGTTGAAAGTTACAAAATGTCAAGGATTTTTAAAAAACTGAAACATGAATAATTTAAGCCGAGATCCCAAGGTGCAAAACTAGACAGCTGCAAGAAACTTAAATCATCAATACCTGGGAAATTTCAGTCTCACGACTCGTACCTGGCATTATGTGCTGCAAAAAAAATGAATTCACAAAAAGATAGCTTGCCGGCCAGAAAGTTATGCCAAACAGCAGTACCAAATAGGCCCAGATATTCCAAGTGTTGATGTAAAAAAAATGTACTTTCCTTAAAGGGCTGGAGAAGATAATTAACTGATAAAAATAACAGTAAAAGATCTCGTTGGACTTCAACATTCAGTTTGACCACAAGACCACACCACAAGACAATAAGTGGATGATGATATTGATGATGATAAATATTCTTTTCTTGATTCCATCTAATTTCCACTCGTTTTTATATCCCTGTGTTCTTAAATATGAAATGTTTTGTATTTTCAAATAGTGTGCACTCACAGTTGGCAAATAAGCAAACATATTTGGGGAGCAGTTGTACAATGCCGAATAGCCATACATGACTTTAATTGATGATGATGATGATGATGATGGAAAAAAAGAAGAAATTGATTTCATCAAAAAGATGATGCTAAGTATGTAGTAAAGTATCAAGCGCCTGAAATTCGTCTGCATTGTTTGTACTTAGAGCTATTGTTTCTTATTCTGTTTTTCAGTGTTACTCATGGTCCAAGGGAAATAACTATATTTTTATGTCACTTAAAAGAGTGTATGCCCCCAAGTAACTCTTCTACAGCTACCCTGGTAGCATTAATAACAACAAAGATTAGACCTTAAATCATCTTCACATTTGAGGAAATGGGGTGCTCAGCACCCTACCAGAATGGGGGGAACCTGTAGCAGTAAGGCTGCCATATCCGTTTCAGCTACCAAATTGATTATTCTGGGTGCAAAAGGCTCAGGTAGTAACTCCTTATTTTTTGTACAGATTGAGTCAACATGCCCGATGTCGTTTACTTCATACAGAATTTAATTAACTATTTTAGTTATTTTTCTTGATGTCTGTTTAGGATATGATCTGTCTAATGAATAGGCGATATTTTCTTACGTGTAAACGAGACGGCACCCTTAACCTTTTAGGCCTAGTCCTGTTGGCCCATAAAAAAATATATTAAAATTTTTTATTTTTTTTTTAAAAAGACAAGTATTGAATTCCTTGACCAACATGGCTGATTCTTCTTATTCCAATAACTTATAAGGTACAGAACCATGCTTTAGTGTATTTCGGCACAGAGTAAAATTGTGTGAATAGAACAAGATTATGTTACCAATTAAGAGAATCTATCTACAGTGAAGCTAACAACAGTACTTGAATGCCTAGCATAGTTGGATTACCTGCACCTGCGATTTGAAGATATTAAGGGAGGCACAATTAACTGCTGTCTGTGGCAGAGAGTTCCTGATTCAAATACCCTCAGTGAAAAAGGAGCATTTGTATATCTTTGACCTCGCAAATTCAGTCAAGTATTTCTGGTTGTAGCACACACGTCGGTTGTGTTGGTATTAGGAATCCTAGTGACCCATCAACAAGTTGGTTGACAATCCAGAACATCATTACCACTCCAGCTTGAGATCTTCTCTCATGGAGGGTAGGCAACTGTAGCTGTTGTAGCATAGATGAACACTGCTATTTCTGTGTTGATCTTCAGTGATGAACGACTGCCACTCTGCACTAGTCCATCTCCAGTTTGTTGATGGTCCAGACTAGTGTCTTATAGCATAGCTCTTTAATCTTGGCTGGACATTGGTAGATGCTTCTCCATATGAAAACAAGGGTGGAATTAGCAATGACATTGATGTATTACAGCTGTTGACTCCGAGTCATTTTGTGGTACCTTCAGTATCTAGTGTCTGGCTATGGATGGTATATGGCATATCAATGATCTTCCTCCTGTTGGTAATGTGGAGGATTTGACAATCCTGCGGACAAAACTCCATCATCCAAACTTTCACAGTTCTTTAGTCTTCCAGGTCAGATTGTAGAGCTTCAGCTTCCACTACTGACTTAATCTTTCTGTACAGATTACAGTTATCAGCAAAGAGGCGTGCATTGGATTGTTTGGATATGGATTTGAGTAAGTTGTTAATGAACAGTAGGAATAGCAGGGGTCCAAGAATACTTCCTTGAGGAACTCTTGACTCTATGGGCGCTGTTCCTGAGGCTGTTCCATCAAGAATGGCTTGCCGAGTTCTGGATCCCAAGAAGTATTGTATCCATTGGTATGTGCAGCCCCTGTAGACATACCACTCTTTTTTTTTCATCATGTATCAAAGGAATGGTGTTACTATGTATGTTGATGCAAAAGGTGTTGAAATCATTTATGCACAAAATGAATTTTGGTAGTTTTAAACACTCAAATAAAAAAAAAGAGGTGGAGAATGACTTGTAAGTCTAGCTGGCAGTCAAGATATCTTCAATCATATCAACCTATTTCCTTCCTGTTCCAAAATATTCTGTTCTCTGGCTTTATTCTTCTCTTCTTTCTCTAGTTAATTACTCCAGAGTTCTAGATGTTACACCATCTCTTGCATAGTCCTGTTACAGAAAATAAGAAACAAATATGGTTTTACTTTAGGTGGAGTTAATGATACCAAACATTTGGAATCACCATCAATAACAAAGCCATCTTGGAATTCACATTTAACTAGTTTCATGAAAAAGGCTAACTCAGCTTTTGCCTTCTGGTATCAGGATAGCTGTATGTGTCCACCATAGGTCAAAGATCAAGATTACATGACCACTGTTTATTCATTCTTGGACTTTACCTCAGCAGTCTGGAATCCTTATACACTCTGCAGTATTGAAGCTGTAGAAGGAGTACAGAGAAGGGTCACCAGGTTCATTACATTTTCTGCCAAATCAGTAGTGTGACCTGTGTTACAGAGACTAAAATGGGAAGAGCTGTGCACCATTCAAGTTAGATTTAAAGCTGTGATTCTCCATCACATTGTTAACAATCTAGTCGATATAACAACAAGCTAGTTCTTGATTCCCTCAGGATGCCACTCTAGAAGACAGAACCTCAAGTTCCTCCAACCACATACCAGAATCCAAGCATACCAGTGCATCTTTTCCCACCAAGCACAGATAGACTATGGAATGAGCTGCCCCAGACCCTTGTACAGATTGAAACTCTGGAGATGTTATGTCAAGGTGTTGTCAGCTGTTCCATGACAGAGATACTGTGTCAGTTTTTAAATCGTTGTTCAAATTGTACAAAATTAGCTTTTTACATTGTATGAAATGAACAGCCTGTGCATCACACATGGTGTAACTTCTACTACAGTGCAGTTATACTTGTGTATGAGGAGGCACTTGATGATGAGTAAATATTTTTATTGGGCATGATTAAGTCATTCAAGGAGTTTCCTGATGTGGTTCATACTTATTTTGTTTTTCCACCATACACTGGTGTGTCTGGAAGATCCCTGCATTAGTCTCTGAATTTCCTTGGACCTTTCCCCATCTATTTTGTATATTTGGACATCCAGATAAACTGTTTAAATATCTAAAATGGGATAAGAAAGGTCAAAGGTAACTTGGGCAAGTCTCTGTTAGGGACTGAATTAATTACTGCATAGAACCAGTTAGTACACTGTTGCTACTCATTCATGACTCAGTGTAGTAAATTTGTAACTAACAAAGAAAGTAAATATAGCACTTAATGTAAGGAATAATATATTTGCAACTAAAAAAGATTCTGTAAAGAATCAAGGAAGAGTAACACTCATAGGTATACTTGCACTGTTTTGTTTCCATCTGTCAATTGGTGTGGAGCATCCCAGTCCACCTGCCATTCTCCATCCTTTATCATGCATTCATGGGATGTGGTTATTTCAATATTTACAACAGGTCACCATGGATAAATCAGGAAGCCATGGAAGGCACCATAATTTTAAGAAAGTGCTGTGCCACTGTTGTGAAAACAGATCCTTTAGACGTATCATCTCTGTACTATTTACGTGGCTGGAACTCAGAAGCAAGGGACATACGACTGTTGCCTGATTCAGTTCAGATGACAGAAAACTTAAAATTGATCAGATAAGCATATTACTGTATGATTGTATTCATTCTTACATTAACAGTATAGTTACATTTCAAGTTATTGCAGCAGTCAACCACATATCAGTAACCTTTTATTCAGAGGATTTGCAGTGAGCTTGTCAAAGCAGTAGAAGAAAAAAAATGGGATGGGTTAAAAGAAAATCTTCTTGCTAGCCCAAGATTTCAAACGCTATGGAATTTTATATTTAGTTCTCAAAATCTGGAGGTTTTGTGATGGAGCACATATAAAACATTGTTTGGCAAAGTCTTTGTAGGAATAAATAATTAAGTAGTTCAAGACATTTGTTAATGGATGTATGTCTTGTTTGCATCATTCTAGGCAAGACAAGATTGTTGTACTCCTGGCTGTTAGGGGTCAGTTCAGTAGTGGACACCATTCCAACTGAAAGCTTCAATGTTGAACCAATCCAGACCCCTGATGGAATAAGTCTGCTAGTGTGGGATATTAGCGGTGATCCCAGCTACAGAACCAAAAGACGTCAATTTTTCCATGGAACAGAAGGTATCAACCTTGTTACTATCCAAGGTGGAGTAATGAATTTGCCAGAGTAGTATGCAAATGTCCAGAAACTTTTTGTAGTGTGAGATCAAATTATTTTCTCCTTAATTTGGGGGGTAATTTTTTTATTACAATAATATGTCCCATATATAACTATGAAAACAAATTTTTTTATGAATCTTTATGAACAAAAGTATGGTTATAATGATTTTAAAAGGAGTTGTAAAGTGACCTACATGTGTTTGACTTTTTTCAGAGGTGTGAAAACTTTCAGGAAATCTGTAAATGGGAGATTATCAGTTGCAATATAATCTGCAAAAAAAAGGACAATCTCATCACTCTCTTCTAGGTATTGTGTATATAATGGACACTTCTGACCCAGCTTTGATACAGGAGGCAAGGGAAGACCTTGTGACAATACTGAGAGACAGAGATCTGCTTAAGGTTCCTGTACTTCTCATAGCCAACACTCGAAGCAACCAAGGTAAGCTGCTGCTGTATTTCTTTCTTATGTACAAATTATATCAAGTGCTATAAAACACAAACCTTATCCAGGAACCTCTATTGTGTTTTAGCTACTGTCTTTACCTGCTTTTAAGCAGTCAAACTGCAAACAACAAAGACCCTGATCTGCCATAGCATAATGTGCCTGCCAATCAGGGTCTATGCTGTTTGTTCTTTAGATCATTTCTGACAAGCTGTACAATCCCAGATCTGCATTCATGGTTACAAGTCACATGCAACAGTGCAAAATTAGTTCACTCTGATCCACATTGTACACTTTGGTAACAATTATTGCTTGTAACTCAGAACATGCATCAGTTGTGGCCATGGCAGCTGTCAATGCATTGGACTTGTAGTCCAAAGGTCACATGTTCGATACCTGCCCAGGCTAACCCTGGTGCATCTTTGTGGATTGGCACTTAGCTCCAATTTCCTCTGCATTATATAGCAAATAATATGTGGTAAAAGTGCCATTAAAACCAACAAACCAAACCAAATATATTTATGTCCATATTGCCAACACTGTGGGATCAACACTTATAAAACTTCAGATGTAGCTGCATCTTGGGTAAATTATGCATCAGCTTGAGTTATCGTGACCTACTTTGAATTATATATTAGTAACTATCTTGTTAAATAAATAGCAGTTCATATGAAGACATTGGCCCATCACTCACACCTGTTGTACATGTTCATTACCATCCTCCATGACAAATGGTATCCTATAATTTAACATCCATCTTTGTTGTTTACAAGTATGCTAGACCTGCTTGAATTTATAGAAAAATGTATAGAAAAGTAAGATTTAAAAAAAAAAAAATCACCTTCTTAATCATTATTTCATGACTGACATAAAATTTATTGTTTTAATTGTTAAGAAGCATGGAATTATTAGCCTCCACTGGTTTTGTAACAGTACTTGAGTCTGGATGGGGTTCTGGAATTGGATGGTGGTCCACATTATTGGTGAGCTTTGCATCATCATTACATATCATATATACCTGCTTATAAGTCAAGGCCAACTGTAAACTGCACTGACCCAGACTATCCTTAATATAATGTGCTGGCAGACGTGGATTTGTGCAGTTTGTTAGGGGTAATCAGTAGAACAAATGCGTCATTGCAAAATCAGAAGGCAAATCCAGGTCTATGGTCTATGGATTCAGGAAAATAAATGATCTGTGAAGTATGATTTACACCAGTTTGTACAAATGAATTGATTTTCACAAGGTTCCATTGTAGATGGTTAAGATAAAATTCAGAAATAGTTGGGGGTGGGAAGCATCTTTTTCAAAGACCCCACAACCCATATTTTAATTAGACCAGTTGCCATAAAACACTTAGAATAGTCTGGATTAACCCAACCCCCCAACTACTAATACATGTAACTAAAACTTAGTGCTCGTTGGCCCCCATCCAATTTCATTGATGGAAAAGGGACTTTGGAAAGAAATACCTCCAGTGTGCATGAAACTGTTAAAAAAATGTGTTCCCATGCTTGAATGCCCACAACTGTTTACGTCAGAAAAAAAAGTCTTGTATTCTTGCAGGTTCACTTGATGACTCCAGGTTGAAAAAGGAATTAAAGTTAAAAAGTGTTGTAAGAGAAAGGAGATGGGACACAGTGACCATAGCAGCCTTTGACCAGAAAGAGGTGGACACATCACTAGAAAAACTACAGAATCTCTTGAAATCCACATGGGTTGCATCTCCACAACATTAGCATTGGAATTTTATCATTTTACCAAAGATATGTGATTTACTTGTAAAACAATATGTGATTATATATTATCTCATAAGAAGGCTTCAAGGCTTAAAAGAAAAAAGGGATCCTTTTATTTTTGTTTTCACAATTTCTTGCAAAATGGTCTGCCAAAACATGCCTTGGTGTTTCTGGTTATATCCAAATTATAAAGCAAGCAACAGAAAACCACAACATTGGATTCTGTAAATTGTTTTCCAATCCTAGTCATGTGACTACAGTATTTAACTTTAAATTGTGTTGATTGTGAGCAGTATAAATGTATAAATATCAGTCCTTAGTAGCAAAATGAAATGGAATACTGTCTCCTTAATATATATATATATATATATATATATATATATATATATATATATATATATATATATATATATATACACACACACACACACACAGGTACATATATACTGTATCACTGACATACCACAATACCACAAGAGGTATAAATGTTTCATTAAAAGGAAACAAGTTTGCTTTTAATGAAAAATGTAGCCAACGAGTGGTATATCTGTGATACAGTATACATACTATACATATACTTCACATAGATAAAATACAAATATATATATTAGCATTTCCAACCAAGTTATGATTGACTAAAGGCAACTGTGTATTGACGGTGTTAGTGAACTCTTCACATCGCTGCCCATCGTGTCCACAACAAAATGTAGTTCTGTACCTTTTGCTGCAATTCACAATCCTCCTTGCAAATTGATAAGTTGCTCCTTTTCTTTTTACGAGCTTCTAATTTCATTCATATTGATTACTTTAAGACACATTTATGATTTATACATGAAAATATGGTTTAAATGAACACTGTACATGCAGCCAGTCTTTTACTGGAAGTACATCTAAACATTGTGGAATATCAACTAAGCTAAATGATGAACCAACAAGAGTTAATTCAAAACTGAAATGTATTTACAGTTCATCTAAGTCCTTAGTATACTTTAATTAAATTTGCTACCAACCATAAGATTGTCATTATCCTCCATTTCTCTTTCCCTTTTCTGTTGGTTAGTTTTTACCATCATTTAAAGGTGTAGAGACATTTTCTTATGACACTGGCAAAAATCTCTTACACTGCTTTATTCACAGATTTTAGTCCATATCTTTCTATGATGGTCCAGTGAGAGAGAGAGAGAGAGACTGATTGGTGGTGGTGGTGGTGGGGTTTGGGGAGACTTACCATACAGTTATTTTATTTATTATCCATCCCTCTGATTTTCTGTTGGTAGATTAGACTGCTGCCTCGCCCAACAACACATTGAGAGAAAATGAGAGACGACAGGGGGAGAGCAACCTTTGGGCTTGTAATATATAAAATTAAACTGTAGAACCTTATTGTAGGTTTTCAAAAACAAAAAAGCAAAAGCATTAAGTAGATTACAGTATGTATGTGCCTTCTAACCAAAACATTTACCACAAAGTGTCAACAGGCTTTTGCAACTGTTTATCAGTGGTATTGTTTCTGTGTGTGTGTGATTTGGATTTTTAATGTAGCTTTAACAATTTTTCAGTTATATCGCTACGATGTCTGCAGTGTGGCATTTTACAGTGATGCCTATCGGTGGGGCATCATGTCACAGACATGTGGCATGATGCCCCACCCCATCACATTATCCTGACACCAGGCTGACCAGTCCTAACACTAATCACTTAATGCTGAGTGCCAAGCAAGGCAGCTATTAGTACCATTTTTGTAAGTCTTTGATATGACTTGGCCGGGAACCAAACACACGACTTCCCGCATCTGAGGCAGATGCTCTAGGACACCAGAACGGTCAATGGTATCATGAACACTGTAGAAAAATCCCAATGAATTTGTACACATACTATTATGACAAACCAAGGTTCTTGCAGCACACATGATGTAAGTTCAGTGTCATGGTTTTCATCAAGCTCAAATTCTTTTTCTCTCTCACTCCACAGATTTGCATGCATTTTGTCCCTTGTGCATGAGATAGAGCAGAAGGGATATAGCTAAAATTGTGTACCATGTTTAATTCATTTAAAAATGGATTTTATTAATATTTTTCTCATTATTTTCTTGTGTCATTAATGATTAACCAGTAGAAATTCATCACTGATCTAGAGTATATAACTGCCTACTGTTGAAACAATATATGTGTGTGTGTGTGTGTGTATAAATGTGCCATTGGCAGATCACAATTTGATATACCAACAGTATCTGTATACTTAATTGATTTGTACTGACACTTAAAAACCATATATATATATATATATATATATATATATATATATATATATATATATATATATATATAACAAGATTTTCAGAAAACACTATTGTGTTTGATTTTGAAAAAGTATGGCAGGATATTGTCATAAATATTTCAGGATGATATCACAGACTAATTTCATTTTTAGTATTTATATATTAGTAATGATTTTAAATGTTTTTTTTAAAAAGATTAATCTATTTACTTTTCATTTGCTGTTACTTTTATTTGTTTGCATCTACATGTTTGTTAAATCATGAATGAATCAATTAAATATCTCAAATGGCATAATGAATCTGCATTATGTCTTTTATTTTCAAACAGTGTACTACCTATGTGTCATTTCCATTTAAAAGTTATTGTGTAGTTTTTTTAAAATATGAAATGTAAATCATGTTAACACAAAAATATAAAATATATGAAATTTAAAAAGATTAGTTGCCATTAGCATCCAAACTGTAAAAAATCAAAATATAATGCTATCACATGCAATATATAAACTTAATTATTATGTATATCACTCTCTCCTATTGAGAAATCTACTTATGATAACAGTATTTTAATTTGATATTGTTTTGTACAGATTTCAAAAGTCTTTAAACAGGTATACCATAATTACTAATTTTATCAGCCAATCAGATGAATTCTTATATCTTTGCTTTTGTGAAACTGAGCAGTATAGCTGAAGAGCATCAATGTGTACCAATCGATTTGATTCACTTTCAAATTTCTGAAAGCTGCATTTTCACTGGCTAACTCAAAGGTCACCAGAACATGACCCCTCAGTGGTCAGATCTTCTCCCATGACAGTAGAGATCTGATTTTAATCAGACTGAATCGGACTTGTGAATATACATGGTACTTGTTTCTTGCTTGTTCCTTGGTGTACACAATATGCAGAGCTTGATTTGAACTGTATGGTCAAAACTAATGCAATGTAATGGGCATGCACGCTGCTGTTTAATTGTAATAAACAACAATCAGGCCAAAACTGAATTTTTTAATTCTTCCAGCTTCCATTCAGTTTAACTGATACCAAGTTTCTTCCGTCACCACATAAATGGTAGGCTGTTCTATGTGGTTACTTAATTTAAAATTTGGGTCATTCCCATAAATTCTTAAGGTAAATTAGCATAGTTGATACAAATTTCAAAGAACATGTACATATATGCTGGGTTATTCCATTTCAGTTTTGGTTAAAATTGATCAAGCTGCATTTAATTAGATTTGTAATATATTTAGTCAAAGCAACCATGTTTAAAATAAAATAAAATTTCTGGTGCACAAATGAAAGGCCTTTGAACAGGTATAATTTCTGTCATATCTGGCTGATCTTAGTCCTTAAGCTGAATTGATTAAGCAGTTAAAATAGCTTATGATGATTTGAGTCATACTTTAAGCCCAGCATCGATGATCTGAGTTGTACTTTAAGCCCAGCATGGATGATTTGAGTCATACTTTAAGCCCAGCATGGATGATTTGAGTCATACTTTAAGCCCACCATGGATGAACTGAGTTATACTTTAAGCCCAGCATGGATGATTTGAGTCATACTTTAAGCCCAGCATGGATGATTTGTCATACTTTAAGCCCAGCATGGATGATTTGAGTTATACTTTAAGCCCAGCATGGATGATTTGAGTCATACTTTAAGCCCAGCATGGATGATTTGAGTCATACTTTAAGCCCAGCATGGATGATTCGAGTTAAACTTTAAGCCCGACATGGATGAATCGAGTTATATTTTAAGCCCAGCATGGATGATTTGAGTTAAACTTTAAGCCCAGCATGGATGAATTGAGTTATACTTTAAGCCCAGCATGGATGATTTGAGTCATACTTTAAGCCCAGCATGGATGATTTGAGTCATACTTTAAGCCCAGCATGGATGATCTGAGTTATACTTTAAGCCCAGCATGGATGATTTGAGTCATACTTTAAGCCCAGCATAGATGATTTGAGTCATACTTTTTTAGCCCAGCACGGATGATTTGAGTCATACTTTAAGCCCAGCATGGATGATTTGAGTTACACTTTAAGCCCAGCATGGATGATTTGAGTCATACTTTAAGCCCAGCATGGACGATTTGAGTCATACTTTATGCCCAGCATGGATGATTTGAGTTATACTTTAAGCCCAGCATGGATGATTTGAGTCATACTTTAAGCCCAGCATGGATGATTTGAGTTAAACTTAAGCCCAAGATGGATGAATTGAGTTATACCTTAAGCCCAGCATGGATGATCTGAGTCGTACTTTAAGCCCAGATAGCCTTACAGTCAAGTGAGCGACTGACAACTTCAAAAGACAACAAATGTAGTTTGCTTTGTACAACTATATCTTTTTTTTTAATACTACCTCTATATTCCACAAAGAAAAACTTTTGATGCACTAGTATTATATGTCATTTTAAAAACAAATACGATACAATAATGCCATGGAAATAATTAACAATAATGAAATAATTCTTGCACGTTTTTAAGACTCATTAAAGTGGTAACCACATTTCTACTTTTGCTTAGGCATTCAGTTAAAGGGATTTTTGTGTCATTGTGCATTCAGTCAGATTTTCGTCGCTGCATCAGTCACTAGGTTCACTCTGGTATCTTATGTAATGGTCCCACTTTTTACCCTATCCTACCCCCTTAGGTAGGCAATTAATGTTTAGGTCTACTTGAAATTTACTTTTGATCGACTTCTCTTACCTGAATGAACAGTTGATGAACAGGACATTAACGACTGATATAATATTCAGCTTTTAGATGAAGCATTTGATGCATGTATTTCTAGGTTGGATCTTATATGGGGATGTAATGTGAGGCTGTGGGTCTAAAATGCAAGGAGCTAAACTGCTGACTCGGCATCATTTTTATACTGAATAACAGGGAAACAACTCCATTTATACAACACTACAAGTATAATCTTTTCATAAAATCTCATTCCCCATAAAATTCTTGTACGTTGTATATTTATACCCATCTAACCACTGGAAACACAATCATCTTCTGTACAGTACTTTCCTTATATTTAATATGATACCCCAGTCCCAAAAGGTGTGCTTGTATAGCTGAACTGCAACACAATTTATGTGCGTTGGGGTAGCCATGCTTTCTTTGGAAATGTACCTGTATTAATTTTACAATAACATATGAGAAATTTTAAAGCAGTCAGATCAGACTAGAACATGCACTAACAAGACCAAAGAATATGACTATAAAGATAGTAACCACAGGCCAGAACAGCACAAAAAAAGTTAAGATAGAAAGCAGTGAGTGTTGAAAGTTCAAAATATAGAATGTTTAGAATAGTAATTTTAGACAGGTTTTTTGGATATTTTCATCTCAGGTAATCAAACTTTTAAAAATATTACAACTTTTCTTCTTTCATTCAAGTTGTGTAATATAGTTTACAGAAACCTAAAAAGTAGGTTACAGTACAAAATCATCAACTATTTCCATAGTAGACGTCACCTTTTCATGTTTATTGTTTCAAAATATTGGATACAATTTTTTAAAATTAAAAATAATCTGTTAGATTCTTATTAATGGACCTTAATATATGCACAGTCATATTTAATGTTCAATGAGGATATTTTTAAAAACTATTCATCAAATTAGTACAAAAATGGACAAATCTCTCTTATTTTGATTTTTAATGCACTGTATTGAAATAAAGGGTTGAGGGTTGTGAAATTGTGGCAAGGAAAAGAAAACTTCAATCTTGTTGTGCATTTGTGTAAAATGACAGATTCAATGGAGACCATTCTGCTAGAATCACCCCTACCATAGACCCTGGTAACAAAACTTATTATTTTTTCACTTGCATTTTACATCGCTGAAATTGATTTGGATGGAAATTCTGATATTGAATAAAAGCATGAATAATAAATCTATAAAATAATGTTGCACAAACTACTGCATTGTTATGCATTAAATTACATCTAAGACTTATTATTTAAAATTGAAAAATTTGTCACAATGATAATTATGCTCCTGTACAGAATCATGTGTTGGTAATTCTTGCAGTTGTCCAATTTTATACAATCGGAATGTAACCATAACAATTAAAATCACAAAATATTAACAAAAATATATAAGACTATTATTAAACCAGCAAAATTAGAAACAGTAAGTATAACAAAACAGCTTTTTCTTAAGAAAACAAAAACCTGCAGAAGTTTTAAGCCATAGAAGTTGCTAATAAAGGTTTTATTGATTTGGAAATCTTGTGACAACAATTACCATTTGCACAACAAGGTTTCATATTCCATTTATTTTACTATACATTTTTACTTGTCTGTTTTCAAACTCAATTTTCCACTAAAAAAATAACTTTTCATAAACTGATGCAAGTCATCCCTTTAAAATGAATACAAATAGACATTTACATGTAAAATTAACCATGAACACAGTTATGTCCCATTAGTACTATCCCTATTTTATGAGATTCTCTCTTTCATTATCTCCTCCCAGTAATCCTCACTGTTGCTAAACCAGACTGAACTGGATTACCATTCTGATTCTTATTCTTCTTGTTTTTGCTGGGAGGGGGACCACGTGGATTTCCCAAACTGCCTGCTCCTGGAAATGCTCCTTGAGAATATCCCTGAGATGGGCCCTCCTGAGAATATCCATGTGAGCCATCCTGGGGATATCCCTGGGAACCATATTGCTGTTGATATCCGGATGAGTAACCTGGTGGTGCAGAAGAATGATAATTAGCTGGACCACCTGCAGGTGGTGGGTAGTTTGGGGGTGGGGGCATATTAGAAGAGAACTGTGGAGGTGCAGATGTGGGAGGGGCACTCCCTGGTGCCATGTAAGAATACCCTGACGCTTGGGCATACTGCCCTCCCTGGGGGTATGGCAAGGCTCCTGGCATGGTTGGAGGTGGTTGGCCATATGTGTACTGTGGAGCTGGGGGAGGTCCACTGGGCATTGTTCCCATGATGGATTGTAAAGACTGTGATCCTTCTTGTGACAGGAATGACGAGGAATACATTGTTTTGGCCACATAAGGATTATACTGAGAATATGATTCGTCCGTCCCTGTGGCTGTGGTATAGGTTGTATTGTATGAACTGACTGCAGGTATAGTCTCTATTGTACCGGCCTGAGTCCCTGCAGTTGAGTTCACTGTTTGGGATGGTGCATGAGTTTTTGGTTTATGATCTGGTTTCTTGGATTTTTGAGAAGCAGAACTGGATATTTCCTGACTACTTGACACTGCTTTAATGTTCTTTGGCTGGGTTGCCTCTGAAGGTGTGCTCTACAAATGAAAAAAAAAATTAAGAAAACATACCATCATGCTATAATGATTCTTACCAATATCTCAAGTATCATCTATGATAACCATAACATCAGAACTCCTGGACCTGTGTTCTTGAAACTTGGGCACAAAAATGAAATTCCAAATCCAAAAACAATCTGTTACTCTATCCCAGCCTGGATTTCAGCAAAAGAACTTAACTCCTGACTTAAAAGTTTGGAATCCAGTGATACAATTGGCTGAAATTTAAGTCTTATTTGAAACTGACCAATCAGAAAATGTGGTAAATGAGATCCAAAATTGCATTATCTTCACAGGGGTTTAAAATTGTTCAATTAGCTACTTGCCTTGCAAGACAACTGACTCAAAACCTGTACCTGCCCTACAAAGTAAGCGATGTAAAACTTGTACTTGCTCTGCATACATTTTACTCATCCTATACTTGTATATAATTCTAAATATTGAAAAGCTAAAGTTCACCTATGATACTTTTTATTTGGCAAGGTTTGTAATTTCAGGCTTTTGTCAGACCTTTTTAACAGGAAAACCAATTTTTTTTTATTGTAAAATATATTTCTTTGGAAATACTTACCCAATTATAATACCTTTGGAGTACTATCACTACGTTGCAAATCCAGGCCTCCCAGACTATTTTTGCCTAAAGGGAGCTAAAAAGTTCATGATGTGGTCAGGCAGAGTGATCTCCCCTTTCCTATAAGACTAGCTGGCATTGAGTAAGAATATGCCAGTTATTACTGGAGTGGAAGGCATGCTCCCTTTAAGGATGTAACTGCAGGGAAGCTGGGAGGGTGTATGTATATTCTGATTGGGTAAGTATTTTCAAAGAAACATATTTTACTATAAACAGTTGGTTTCTTCCTTCAATACATTACCAAATCATAATACCATAGGAGAATAGCTAAGAGGTGGAGGAAGATACAGCCCTTTACCCTGGAGATACCATCTCCAGTCCCCTAAGGTAATGAGACATCTTTTAGGTAACCTGACTGGAGGAGACTCCATCTATCAGGATGCGGCTTCAAAAAAGGGAAAAAGTTTACCCCGCAAATCCAGCAGAAGTGGAGAAACCGCATCTGTCAGAAGCTGTCGATCGACCTGGAAGTGTGACCTGTTGTGCTGTGGAGATAGGTCCAACCAGATTGAATTGGGCCCTTTGAGATGAGAGATCCTGGAGAAAAAATCCAGAGAATGTGGACTCTGATCTCTATCCCACAGCCTGAATGATGTTGATTAGAAAACAGTTTCGTTCAAATGCTAGGCTGGTGGCAACTGCCCTAACCTTGTGAGCTGAGATATGTAAAAAAATTATTTGAGCTGGGGTTATTTCCCTGTACACTGAGCCCAATAACCCACCTGATCCAGGATGAGATAGTTTGAGCTGATATATTGTTTTGTAATAATTTCAGAGGTAGAAAAAGGCGTGATCTACTCGATGCACTGGCTCTGTTTGATTAAGGTACCACTTCAAAGATCTGTGTCTTGTAAGTGGCCTTTGGTTGATGTATCCAGGAGAGACAGAGGTCTCAAGACAAAAGTCTGGTTACCCATGGAAGAAGAAGGTTCTTGGCAATGAACAAGGAAACCGTAAAGAGTAAGACTGACCCATCTTGTCGGAACTGCAGGTAATTGGGGTCTGTGGAAGGCCAAGTGGAAGTAGGTCTTGTTGGAAAGGTGTGCCAGAGCTTACCGTGCAATTAGGTTAAAGGGGGTCTTGTTCAGCCAGGTTAATACCCAAGATAGATTCCACTTGGTCCAGAGGGTTAAAGTTTTAGGCTGTGTATACTCAAAGTTTGCAAGTAAATCAGACAAGTCCTTGTTTTGTCTGATATCTTAGCGCCCATGATGATGAAAGGTGTCAGCTATCATGGAGTGATAGCCTTTGAATGTACTCTGAGCTCACTTTCTTTCTTTGAAGAGCCAGAGGAAGAAATTAGCTATCTGCGGTATTGATGCCTAAAGAGGTAAAATATGTTAGGTTGCACACTACTGGGTGAAAATATGCCATTTGCCTTCATTTGCTTTATGACTGGAGGGCCGTCGTACCTGAGCAATTCTCTCCATGAATGGTTGTGAAAACTTTTAAGTCTGAGGGACTGTTTGACATGATCCAAACGTGCAGGTTTAGGAGTTCCAGACAAGGATGAAACAAATGTCATTGTGGTTGTTTGAGTAGATGAGGGAAGACCCAAATCTTCAGCTGGATTTCTGAAGCAAGATTGACGAGGTCATTGATCCACAACTTCTCCCATTGGTGACAGGCTGACTTCTTTGCTTTCTGTATCACTTTTGGAGGATAAGCATATCTGTTCAGGTTGTTCTGATCCAAGGATAGAACATCGTCTGTCCATGCTTTTTGATCTGTGATGGGAGAAACAACGATTGGGAGTTTAGTATTCCACTCTGTCGCAAATAGGTCCACAAATGGTTGGTCCCATCGGATACAGATCTGGTTTGAAAACTGAGGGATGAAGAGACCATTCCATCTGAATCAGTTGAATGTTTCGTGATGAGTCGGCTAGAACATTGGGGCATCCTGATATATTACGAACATGTGGATTTGTTGTTGACCACACCAGTTTAGAAAGTCCCGCACCATCATGCAAAGGTTTGGGGACATGGTTCCTCCATGTTGTTTGAAATAACTCACTACTGTAGAGTTGTCAGAATCAGGATTCCCTTGCCAGAGAGGTGCTCCTGCCACCAGTGAAAGGCTTTCGCAATGGCCATCATTTCCAGAAGATTGATGTGCAGAAGTATGGGGAGAACATGCACCCGATGGCATCCCAAAATGATGGTAGGAGGTAGGCTCCCAAGCCCTCCATGCTGGCATTAGTACAAACTGTAATCTCAGGCGGCAGTAAGTGCACGGGTATACTCGTCATAAGCCAATAAAGGTTGATCTAAAGCTGCAGATGGTGCCTCAGTTGTGCGCAGATGGTTAGAGGCTGTTCCAGAGGGCAAACTTTGGGTCTCCATTGAGACAAAAGCATTTGTAATGCATGCATAAAAGGCAATCTAGGACTAGGAGGTCTGCTGTTGCAAAGAATAAACCTTGGAGAAAAAGGAATTCCTGTGTTGATAGGGTGCTCCTTTAGTAAAGAAGCCGCCATGTTGCAAATTTTCAATCCCCGATCCTGAGGGAACTGAGCCACGTTTTCTCATGTGCTGAATTCCATACCTAGATGCACTAGGTCAGATTTATCCCCGTTTACAATAAAGCCCAGATTGGTAAGTGATGTGACAAGGGTTATCAGGGATGGTCCTGGCTTTTAAAAAGCTGTCGCCAAAAAAATCGCCAATCTCAATATTTTGTCGCCAATTTTCAAAAAGTGTCGCCAGAACAAGTAGTGTACATTTTTCCAAGTGTTAATTTAGTCTATTAATGTAACAGGCAATGAAAATTACAAAAGATGGGTTACTTAATTCTTTAATTACAACAAGCATTAACAAAATGTTACAAAGTGTTACATGAAGATCCGTCGCAATTTTAGGGCTGCCCACTTGTTGAATGCAGTTTCAAAGTCTAATTTTTCACATCTGTACATGCTGATTCTCATGAAATTCTCGAGAGATGAGATGCAGAGTTTATTTCTGATGTCAGTGAGGTTCATCTTACTGAATCCACGTTCACAGTCCACAGCACTGACAGGTGACACCAGTAGTCTATCAGCAGCCCCCCCCCCCCATGGCTAGCTTAACAAAGCTTGTAGTGAACTGCTTCCTAAATCCCAAGAATGATCACTGAATGCTGTATAAATTTTCTCGACAAACAAAATAGGATCTACATTCCCACGAATGAAACTTACACGAATCAACACCTGGCAATATTGGACCGTATATATAAGCATAAATTCACACCCAATTTAGAGATTCTTTCACTCTTGTATTTTGAGAAATAAATAATTATTATTGATTATGCAAAACTGGTTGTTGTTTTTGTTTTGTGCTATTTCTTGTTTCGGAGTTTAAGTCTCAGCAGCCGTAACACGGATTGATGGCAAAAGGAAAAGATCAATGAGTAAAATGCTGCACTGGCGACAGACATAATTGTGATTGAGATTTTTCCATTTGCTTTGTATTTATACACAGTAGTCGGTACTTCAAAGGTTATCGGTTTTCTATGAAGGTTCAGCAAAACTATTGTACTGGTATATGTAAAAAAAAACCAAAAAAAAAAACCAACAGAAGATTTAGCCATTCAATTAATTGCATCTGTTCTATTCGCGTCTTCAGAAGTCGGTCAGTTGTAGGTATAGTTCGGTAGCATGATTGACTGTATCACAGCATACTCAGCCCAGATGTCAGCATAAGCAGATTATGATGTAACAATGCACTGTAAAGATGGGGTTGTCAATACGAACAAAGGATTGTTTGTGTAACAGATTGATTCCAATGCATTGCTTAGTCAAGTTTGTGGCTTCCTTTCGTTCTCCCTTTTAATTTATCCAGTCCAAATCTATGATTGTATGTACAAATTAAATAACCAAAAAGTCTGTCGCCAAAAAAATCGCCAGATGGGATATTTTTGTCGCCAATAAGGAAAAACAATCGCAATTTGTGACATAGGCGAAGCCCAGGACGATCCCTGGGTTATCATGTCTTGATGTGAAATAGAACTCACCTGATATTTTTGAATGATTTGCCCAGGTAACTTGATGTTGCTGCTGTAGAAATGGTCTGGATATATGCCATGACTTGATTCATGAGACAAGTGAAAACCCAGGGGCTGACATTGAGACTGAAAGGTAGGGCCCTGAATTGGTATACCACATTCCTGTAGGTGAACCACAGGCACTTCCTGGAAGCCAGACGAATAGGGACATGGAAGTAAGCATCTTCTAAGTCCACATTGATGACATAGTCTCCAACTTGGATTGCATTCAGAATGTGATGTATTGTTTCCTTTGAGAACCAAGGAGCGTGAATGAAGTGATTGAGGGCGCCGAGATCAAAGATGGTGCGCTGAGTGCCGTTTGCCTTTGGAACAAAAACATGTCTGGAATAGAATCCTGGAGAGAGAGTGTTTAAACAAGTTCTACCGCCCATTTACAAAGGAGGTTGTCTATTTCCTACTGTAATGTGCTGGCTTTGAGTGGATTTGATGGGATGCTGGTGAATGACGGAACTCTGGACAGAGGTGGGGGAGTGTGAAACGTGATACATAGTCCATCATGAACCACTTGCCGAGTCCAGGTATCATTGTGTAAAATTTTGTCCCACTCTGCAGCGAAGAAAAGAAGTCTTCCTCCTACTGGGATGTCTGGAAAGGGCAGATTGAAAATGGCATCATGTTTTGTGGGGAGGAGGCTGCTGAGGTGAGAAACACTGAGTCGAACGAAAGGCTCCCCTCTCTATTTTATTATCTTTGGTTTGCAATGGCTGTGGCTTATGCTGAGTGCATCTCCAGTAGGACCATTTTCTGTAGGTTTGTGTCCTTTCAGAGGCTCTTGGATCCCTGTCCTGATTTCCCATATTATCCCAATAACAGCACTGTGGTGGCAGATGAGGGAAATTTGTTTCTTTGGTGGCCTGTTTACGAACCTCTTCAATCTGGCCATTAAACAAAAGGTTGGACAATAAAGAACGTGTGCACAGTCTAGCTTTATAGAGGTCCTTTAGGAAGGTGGAGGTTGCGAGTACAGAGTCCTGTTCAGCCAACTGATAAGTGGTAATGGCAGTGATGGCATTGGCCAAGGTGTATTGTGCCACTCTATTTAAAACACGAGCCATGTGTGATACCGACTCCCATGCTTGCCCTGTAGATATTGAAGTGGGAGGAAAATTGCCATGGAAACAAAGTCCAGTAGGGAGCCCATAGCAACGATGTTGCGCACTAAGGCCACTCTGTCCATACATATGGAGTGTGGTTTGGACATCCCCAAAGTGAGATGGAAGGCATTTCTGAGTAAAGAAAAGTCTGTTAATGCTGGGATCCTGCAAATGGTGGCAAAGACAGTTCAGAATGTAACTCTCCCTGTTTGTGGTATTAACTTGAAGGCAGGCTCCTTCTTTTTTGTCATAAGATCAACAGAAGCTGGGACTCTAGTCCAGTTTGGTGTTGGTTTAGTGGGAGGTGGGCAAAACTCCAGGGGTAAAAGGCGGAATACTTCCTCAACAGAGGCTCGGAAGCCTGAATCTTCATAGCATTCCTTGAGAACAAGCATCATGGTACTTTGGTGAGCCTGAAGAGTAGCGAGATCTGCCACCCATTATACTCTTAGTATGTCTCGAATTAGAAACTGCAACCTCCAGACAGTCACTAAGAATAGAGGCTCTTCTTGAGGCGGGCTGTCAGGAGACTGTAGAAGTCTGAGGAACTTAATGAGGCATCATGATGAAGGAAGTCCTGCAGAGGAAAAAGTGTTGGAGCAGTTCCTGGGTATGTTGACACAGATCTGGGATAAGACCTGTTGTATGAGTGAGCCTTAAAATGAGGATGTTGTTGCCACTCCTGATCATTTGAACAGGCCTAGGAAGGTCACAACGGAAACAGGCCATGTGTGGGAGGAGTATCATCCGATTTATGAAGATTGGACAGGTTACGGAATGCTTGACCCATGTAACCTGCCCGTATGTCTGAAGATAGAGAGGCAAGTAATGGCTGTTGGATAAGCTCTTTCCCTCGTTGCTCCAACTGAGAACTGCCCATAACAATAGGTCTGGAGGAGGTGACTTAAGTGCCGGGGCAGTTTCTGATCTTGTTGTTTAGCTCCCTTTAGCTAAAAGTGGTATCTGGGAGGGCTGGATTTGCAAGGTATTGGTAGTACTACTAAGTTATTATGATTCGGTATTTGAAGAAGAAATTCAATGATTCTTTCTAAATGCACCCTTTTTAAGCTTATAATTAAGGATGATTTCAAGTCTGAATTCAATAGATATTAGGAACAAAACTGATAATATAGCATACTTGACTCTTTATTATACTCCATCTAATCAAATTCAGCAAGCCATGGCTAATTAACATTCCTCTTATGCTTCAAGAATCATACTGTAATTTTCTTTTCTCTGCATGCTTTTCATCTTTCTTTTTCCTGCCCACCACCAAATTCATGTGAATGTCCAACATGACTACTGTTCAGACGATTATAAGTGACGCATCTCTTGATATATCTCTACCACTGTACACAAAAATTGCAACCAACAGAAATAATCACTTTGCACCAGTCCATTTTATCTAGTACCTTCACTTGAGTTCTGAATGAACTGCACAAAATTCAAAGTCGTTGGCAACTGGTTATTAAATTAAATAAACTTATACATTTAGGAAATGGAGTGTTTGTGGTGTATGGGATGCTTATGTACATCTAATTTATGTTAAATGACATCAAATGATTTAGTTTTAATACTTTATTAGTATGCATCTGTCTGACAGAGACTCATTACTAATGTAAATGCTTAGAAGCAAACAGCAATAGATGTTATTTCCATTGTTTATCTGCTCTCAGATTAGATAAATTCGAATAAAGTGATTTCGGTTGCACAGAGTAGAGCTCCATATAATTTGTCTGATGTGTCAAGTACCATTTCTTTTTAAAATTTAATGAGCAACCAGCAATTATCTATTAGCAATACACACATTTTGTATATACTTGTTATGATTCAAAACCCTAGGCTGAACACTTCTGACCTTTTGAAAGGGTATAGATAAGCACACACAGCTGTACCTATTTTGGGAGATCACACCTTCTTTCAAGAAAGTATGGTTTCCTAAGATAGGAGATTTCTCACTGGATGTCAATTCTCTACATAATTTTAACCTGTGCATTGAGTATCTGATGTATCAAGTGAGGTGGTCTCACATCAGAGGGCCTGTGTAGCTAAGTAGTCGAACACACTTGACTTTACAGATCACCTGAGTTCGAGTTTTGGCTTCACCAAATTGGGTATGTAAGAAAGCTTGTCAGTAACTTCCTGCGGGTCAGCAGTTCTTCCCAGGTTCTTCTTCCACCAAATATACTGGCTGCAATGTATAACCTATCACGTGCTGAAACATGGCATTTAACTAAACAAAACAAAACAAAACTCATTGGAAGCAATTTCAAAATTAATACAGCTTCAGGGAGTTTTTCAAGAAGTTTTCAAGGACTTCTTACAGTTCTGAAGTATTTTTTCTATACATAAACTGAACTTTCTCTGTAAATTACTTAGTTTATCACTATCCAAACAGGCAAAAAAGTAAAAGCAAGCACAGCTGTGATCTACAGCAATGGGATGCTACTCTGTTTGGTAATTACTAATTAAGTTTGGACAATATGTAAATAAGAAAGAGTTTGACCTTAAAAAATGTTTTTTTAATTTTCTCACCAATTCAAGTATATCTTGGTATAATTCATGAAGTTTTCAATAGATTCAATGACATTTCAGAGATAAAACCAACATTTTGAAATTCAAGGTGATTTCATGCAGATATAAAGTGATCTTGGCCTTTAAAATGTTCACCCATGTGACAGGGTATAAAAGATATAAAAATATGAAAGTAGAATATTCTTTTCCATGATCAAAAAGTTGTGGGACTATAATGAATTGATATAGAACAGTAATTTGGTTTTCTTTTATCTTAAATATATTGTTCATAAAATCCGATTCAGAAGCTATTATCCCCACATGTAAGAGTTCATCAGGTGGGATGCTGCAAGCTTTGAGTGAAAGCCAGAATGGATGGCATATCCGTAATTATGCAGTGGATTCATTTAATTCATACTGATTTACATGTACAATACAGTTGCCCTACTAGGGATGACATATCACAATATACAATTTATAGTCAATATAATGGATCCTTTACTGCTAAATATATTTATATCTACTTCCAACTGCACTGGTTAGAATGGACTTTGTGTGTATTCCTGGCTATATGACATAGAAAGATGTTGTTGTAATTGTATTGGGTTTGATGCCATACATGGCAGACAGTATAAATGGTGGAGGAAGAATCCAGGAAAACCAGGGAAAGAACCACTGACTCAACAGTAGCTACTGGCAGCTATCTCACACACCCATATTGGCTAAGCCCGAGACTCGAACCCACGTGGACAGAGGTGAGATGGTAATGAATAGAAAAGGCAGTCATTCAGACAACTCGGCCACCTGGGGCCTCTTGGAAAAAGGTTTGGGGCAATCAGCTAATTAAAAACTTAACCGATGTAAGTTAAGCAAGCTATATAGGTCACAGTGACTTTCTTTGATTGTAAAGGTGCAGTACTAACAGAGATGCATCAAGTTATCAGGTCTCTGGCATAAACAGCTCCCAACAAATAATCTTTAAACTTAAAATTGAAACAAAGTCACTGAAACAAGGAATACTGGATGGAAGATTGGCACCATTTTCAATTAGGACAAACTAGCTGCCATTAAAAGACTTCTGGTGGAAACCCCATGTTGACAGGACCATCCATTCCAAGAATTAGTGACAAGATTTCAGTATGTTCATTGTGGCAGCTAGATTTGAGGTCAAATCAGAACTATTTTCAATCAAGACAAAGCAGATCATATAATTAGTTTTGTGATGTAAACAACATGAATGACTTTCCATTCAGGTGAAACAGCAATAAAAAAGATTTTCAAGGTGATGCCAAGGTGGCCATGATGGATGTCAGATTGGTACTATTTTTTATTTATTAGGTACTAGACATTGTAAGCTATAAGATTCTCAAGATAGCCACTGTAGGAACATTAGATTTCTGATTGGTAACATTTTTATTCATGACCAATTATGACCAACTAGAAGCATCAAAAGATCTTCTGATGAAATCCCCATGCTGATATGACTTTCAATTTTGGAAGAACAACAAAATTTTCAAGATGGCTACATTTACACTCAATACTATACTTAATCCATAGATGATTGTTGTTGCTGTAGGGTTTAACGCCATTTTTCAGCACATGCTAGGCTATACATGGCGGCCAGTATTAATGGTGGAGGAAGAATCCGGGAAAACCTTGGAAAGAACCACCGACCCACGGGAAGCTACTGGCAAGCTTTCTCACATACCCACATTGGTCGAATCCGAGACTCGAACCCACACAGACATAAGTGAGATGGCAGTGATCCATAACGGACAGCGCTTTAGACCACTCGGCTACTTGGGGCCCCCCATAGATGATTGAAAAACATTAATATTTTTCTTGCATTCTAAGAGGCATCATACCCAGTGAAAGCATAAACTGTGTAAATAAAAACTGCCACGTAGCAGGGAAGGTAATGGGTAAAGGTTTATCCCCTCTACACTCTCTACCAGTTCAAGTGAATGTGAGACCCTAAACCACCTGTGCAACACATGACAGCATATCTAAGTCAACACACTTCTTTCTAAGCAGAGCCTAATTTACTAGTGTACCATATGACTACAGATACAACTCTGCAATCTTCATTCTTTCTATTGGTTCAATTAAATGGGCAGAGTTGTTTTTGTTGACGGTTTAATGCCATTTTTCAGTGCATGATAGGTTATATATAGCAGCCAGTATAGCTGATGGAGGAAAAACATGGGAAAACCCCATTAACAACCATGTACCTACAGGCAAGCTTTCTCACATACCCACACTGACCATGCTCAAGACTCTAACCCACATGGACAAAGGTGATACTGCAGTAATCAGTAAAGGTGAGTGCTTCAGACCACTTAGTCACCCATAACCCCTACCAGTGAACCATGTGGCAGCAGATCTGAGTCAACACACTTCATTCTTTCTACAGTTCAACTAAATGTATACAGCCTAATCTACCGGTACACCACAGGAATGCAGATAAGAGTCTACACTCTTTGTTCCTTCCATCAGTTAAAGTAAACAGTGCTGACCTACATCTACTAATGCCCCATAAGATAAAAGATCTGAGTCAACTACACTCTCCATTTTTTCTATCAGTTCAAGCCAACAGTACTGATCCCAATCCACTAGTGCCCAATAAGACAGCCCATCTTTGTCTACACCTTGAAGTGTTGTACACTATACACTGATCCCAATCCACTAGTGCCCAATAAAACAGCCCATCTTTGTCCACACCTTAAAGTGTTGTACACTATATACTGATCCCAATCCACTAGTGCCCAATACAACAGCCCATCTTTGTTTACACCTTAAAGTGTTGTACACATATACTGATATATATATGGTAGCAACTTACTGGTGCACTTCTTTTTGGACCTGAATTGGCAGGAGAATATGATGCTGGTTTCTGACTAGGTGGGGGTGGGGGTGGGGGGGACTCATCTCTGGTCTTGCTCTGCTGCGAGGAGTACAAATCCAGAACTTGATGGCAGATATCTAGGTAACAGAAAAAAAAAGTTTATTAGTCGCTAACAAAAAGCGACTACTCCATACAAAAGAAAATCAAAGTAGTTAAAATACTGCAGGCTGGGGAAAATCAATGTATGAGCAGATGACAATTATACGTTATGTGTTTAATGGCAAAATTTCTTTTTTGTAAACAATTCTTTAAGCTTGTGTCATTCAACAAGAACAAACTGTCCGTCTGATCATTCTGTGGAATATTAATGAAGGTCTTGTCCACTAACAAATTTGGTATTAGTACGTCAGCACATTGCTTGCATGATCTGGAGGACTTTGTGTACTATTAGTTATGCACAATGCATGCAAACCAATAAAGCTTTTTGTCAAGTGGACTAGGCCCTAATATGTATTCTTTTCAAACGTTAAAATGAATGGATCATTCTTGTTAACCTATACCACCATCTTGCCATATTGTCATAACCATAGGTAAAGAAAGTTCAGTTACAATACAGAAATGTTGTCAATTTAGCACAATTAAGGTTGACGAACTGCTCAACTAATGTCCACAGATTCCCTGTAATAGTTGCCAAAATAGGACCCTGTACCGAGTGCATTTTTATAAAAAACTAAGAGATACTGTGACACTTTGCATCTGCCTTTCTGGTAATTCATCTGTCTGTAAATACCATACCATATATAGTTGCTTAAAAGGCAGATCCAAGTGCAAACTGCATATACCCAGACCTATCATCACATCATGTGCCAGCAGATGTGTGTACATGCCATTCAGTAGAAGAAACAACACAGATCCAGATCTGCTGGCACATTACATTATGGATCTATGTTGTTTCCCACTGCACCTGACTGATAGGTTAAGTATAGACGGCGTATTCTCTAATCTCCCTCAACCAGAATTTCATACAGATTTTAGATTTTTGCCCAAAAATGGTCTCATAAAACAATGAAAGGTTTACTTGTAATATGAGATTGAGGTTTTTCCAAATCTTAGGAAAGCGACACTTCATCAACTGACAATTTGATGTGTTGCTTTTGTTCACTGTGCTACTGAGATGAAGGTAAATGTTCTGAAGCACTTTAAATTGCTTGCTCATTGCAAAAGATTATAGCTCCAGAAAATTATAGCTGGATTCTCTCTGTTCTAGACTAAAATAATTTTTTACAGAACATTCCATATAATACGAGGTTGGAATTGTGAGCTCAGACAATTTAATTTAGTTTCCTTGAAGGTAAGGAAGGCAATAGTGACAGCTAAGTATTAAAATACCTTGTACCCACTCCCCAATACATTGTGCTGTTTATCAATAATTCTCAAAGATAGTCTTATTCAGCTAGATTCTTGCACTCTTATTCAAATCCCTATTAGCTTATTTTCAGAACAAAACCTTTGGTATACTGAATATTCTCAGACTTGGTTTTGAAAGTCATTATTCTTTCACTGCAAGTCTGTTAAAATGCTTGACTGGTCTCTTACCAATGTGTTGTGCTTCAGTATACGAAAATAAGATTTGAAAGACGCCGCTTTCTGTCTTTAAATTTTCTGGACATGACTTTTGCAATTATTAAAGCAAAAATTACATTGAAAGCTTCAGATTGATTAAAAACCATTGCGTGAGGCGTATCTCAGTCAGCCAAGGAAAATCTCATTTAAGACTTTTTTAAATATTCCTCAACCAATCAGAACATTTGTATTGTTCATGTTAAAATCATACATTCCATCACATCAGAAATGGCTTTTTTCCCTCTCGACAAGAACATCAACCTGCTGCTTAGAAAAAGTAAAAGCAACAACAACTGATACATATGAGATCCACTTATTATGGTAACCATGCAGTGCTAGTACTTTGAGCATTTTGACTACCAGTGTATGTTAATCTTTATTTCAGACCAAAAATTCATACATTTTATAAAATTTAAACCATTTCAAACATAATTCTTTTTGTGGAAGGAATCTCTGATAATGGTAAAGTCAAAAGACATTTTGTCCAAATTCAACGAGTGTTCAAGTTATGGCTGATTTTTTTAAAAATTGTAATTACTTTTATAGGTTACCAGTTAAATTCAAGGACTTTTCAAGGCTGTGCAAACCATGATGAACTAAAATTATTTAAAATTGATTTGTAACACTGAAGCACATTTCTATAAGGACCAATACTAAATTTTACCATGATCAACATGCACTTTCCATTGATAGAGATAAGCAGAATTTGCCCTGTTATGTGACAAATGATTTTTCCTTGTATCTAAAAATGGATAAATATTCAACTGAATAAGTATATTGTTTGTGCTTATTTGTATTATAATTAGCAAGAAAATGTTTTATAAATATAATTACAATCTGTACTTTTGACAAAATGGTGATTCTTGATAATATCCTCTTCCTGAAATGATGGATATGCTCTGATGCTGTGAAAACAAAATATATTTAGCACATGTCCTCATTCCAAAGACTGAAGTTATGCTTCAATCTTCCTGTTTTGGTGAAACTATGATAATTATCTGGACTGGTTCAAAGAGTAGCATATTACCATGTATGTTCTCAAAAAAGCTTTAAACTGCACTATTCATATTTTCAAATGACTTCACATCATAACTGGGGGATGCAGAGCATGTTTACAAATGGAAACACTTTACAGGCAATTGCTTCATTATTTATTTTCAACAATCAAAGCCGCATAGTATGAATCCAAAGATTTAATTTTGGTAGTACCGGATATCTTAATTGGATCTGTCATGAATGGCATCCTTATGCAGTAAAGGGGTTGGTGTCAAAAGGCATCCTTATGCAGTAAAGGGGTTGGTGTCAAAAGGCATTTATGCATCAATGGGGTTGGTGTCAAAAGGCATCCTTATGCAGTAAAGGGGTTGGTGTTAAAAGGCATCCTTATGCAGCAAAGGGGTTGGTGTCAAAAAGCATCCTTATGTAGTAAAGGGGTTGGTGTGAAAAGGCATCCTTATGCAGCAAAGGGGTTGGTGTCAAAAGGCATCCTTATGCAGTAAAGAGGTTGGTGTCAAAAGGCATCCTTATGCAGTAAAGAGGTTGGTGTTTAAAGGAATCTTTATGTAGTAAAGAGATTGGTGTCAAAAGGCATCCTTATCACATTAACCCCTGGAGGTTTTTGTCGTTTTTGTCTGAAATTCGAGTATGAAATACATCTGAAAGCTATTTCTGAATACATCCTAAAACACCAACTTCCATGTGATCTTCCAATAACATACTGCCCAGTTGTGTTAGAAATATCGTTTTTCTTGGCTATTTGGCTCGCGCATGAGCAGAAAGGGTAAAAGTTGGAGTTGTTTTCTTTTCTTTTTGTTGCTAAACGGACCCATTATTTTCGCATCGAGACCACTCTTTATTCCAAAATGCCCATCTTATCCTACTTTTTGTGAAGGTTCAGCTGTCTGTTTGCAGTTCATACCGGTCTGCCTTAAATCTGAGACCAAAAAGTTTAAAATACTGACACAAAATCAGATTCCGACCACGGACGAATTTAGGGGAGAAAATGGAGTTAAAAAGATGAGGGTTTTCCCTCTGTATCTTGTAGTGCAACACGAAATTCCAGATTATTTGGTATCATTCTAGAGCTACATCTGTCTACATTTCTATAATACCACCCACTTTAGTGTATCATACACGACCTTGATGCTACAGAGCTCGGCAGTAGGCTAATACCTCCTGCCACGTAAACTCGTCACCAGGGGTTAATGTGTTAAGCATTAATGGGATTGGTGTCACAAGGCATTCTTATGGAGTGAAAGGATTGGTGTCAAAAGTTATCCTTATGCAATAAAGGGATTGGTGTCAAAAGGCATCATTATCCAATAATGGGGTTAGCGTCAAAATATGTCATAATGCAGCAACGGGGTTAGTGTCAAAATGTCTCATTATGCAGCAATGGGGTTAGCATCAAAATGTGTAATAGTCAGTAATGGGTTAAGCTTCAATGAAGCAGTTTCCTTCCCCTTTTATTCAGGGGATGCACTTGATTCTGGCATTAGAAGGTGCACTCTGAGATCCAAAGGATCCAGAGGGAGAGGAGGAAGAATGCACTTCTGTATTCCAATCAAAATACTATAAACAAAATTGGTCTCTTGAGTGGTAAAAAATTTCCATATTAGTTGCAAAAAATGCACTGGTCTTGGTCATAATAAAAATCATCCAACAACGAGAAAATATTACCCTATTACCAGGTTTGATTAAACCCTGATCATAAATACTCTAGTCTCTCAAGTGGTAAGAAGCTCAGTCAAACATACATACTTTTATCTCATCAACATGCACAAATTCTTGCCAAAAATAAAAAACCCACATCAAATCTCGATGACATAAGCACATATTCAAAATCAGATCACAAATATGGCCTCCCAAGTGGTACCAAGCTCAGTCAATCAGATTAGATGCAAGATTATCTTAATAATGTGTGTGATTTTCACTAATTATCAAAGTGGTCCAAGACCATGATCATAAAAGCATATCTTCCATGTCTGATTGAAATTGGATCTGATAAACAGCCTCCAGAGTAGTAACAAGCTAAGCCAATCAGATTCAAGATCACCTCATTAGTATGCATGGATCTCACTTATTGTCCAGCATATATACCATGTCTGATAAAAAGTGGAACAGAAATGTGGCCTTTTGAGTTGATGCAAGATCTCTTCTTATTGATAGAATGATGTCAGTCATTACTGAATTTATCTCAGTCATTACTGAATTTATCTCAGTCATTATTGAAATTATCTGAGATTTTGATCATACAGACTCATTATTCCAAGTAGGACTGAAAACAGATCAGAAATATAGACTCTGAAGTGATAACAAGCAACTGCAGACCTGCCAACACTGACAAGTCCATCTCAGTATGGCAGTTGATTTTTTTTTCTCTGTACAATTGACCAGTTTTCAGTAAGGTTTAACAAAATATCAATAACCGCTTTTGTAAAGCTGGAAAACATAATTAAAAGTTTGACGCATCGATGATATACATTATGTTCAATTGAACAGTTTGTAAAGTACGCGTAGACTTTATTTACTAGTACAGTTGCACAAACTCTAGTTACAAACCATATGCAGCTCAATGGCTTGTAGCTATCTCTCAACTTGACATAATTCTTGGAAATTCTTTTCCATTTTACATGACGGCAATCATATCTCCCGCCGCAAGACATACTCAAATTGGCACATGATGTCCAATAAACGTAATTGTGTCCTTTCCAGCTTTTATTCACAAGAATCTGAATACTTCTTTTTATTCTTCTGTATTGATTATTAACACTTTTCTAGAAGCTCATTTTCCCTTACGTCTTAAACATGCATTGCTTTCTGAATGCCATTTTTAAAAATTCCATAATCAACAGTTTGATCATGCAAATGCTTTGCATGAACAAATAGGTGCAGTTTAAAGCATCTGGGGTGCTGCTGTAAAGTTAGTCTGGTTCTCTGACTAATTTGACTAATTCTAGGATGAAACCTGGATCCAAATAAAACATGGATGAACCAATTATCCCGATTTTTCGGCAATCATATTTTTCTGTAGATTTGACTTTTATGCCATAAGTTCATATTTTAAGAGTCATCTTCATAAGACTTGTGGCAAAATCTTAAGAGTTGGCAGGCTTGCAACTGCTGATAGATGGACAATGCAAGACACGTGACAAATGCAAGATCATAGCATAAACTCATTTATGGCCAGATGAACTAAAAATGTGTATCGGCAAATGTCCCCATATATAATTCATTCTGCTCTAAGTATTACAAATTGTGATTTATTATAGACAAATTCAATACCTTCCATGAGCTCCACTGAAAGATCTTCAATGAAGGTTTCCCACCACTTTTGCTTGCTGCCTGGAATTCTGCCTGTCCAGTCTGTAACGTCAAGTTTGTTTAAGCGTGTTCCTAAATACATCATGGACACAGCGATAATCTCAGGCTCCCACTGCAGACTCAGCGTGGTACACAAACTGGAAAGTTTGTGAAAGTGCTTAGAACATGATACATAAATCAACGCCAACTGGAAGCGATTTAAACATATAGCTGTACCAGTTTTTTCTATGATTAAAATTTTTCAATTAACTTTAGCCTAATTATCCCAATTACTACTTTAAATACGATGCAGTTTGACTGCATTTATTTGTTTGGTATAATGGAGTTATCCATAGTTTATGTTCATATATCAAGTTTCCTAATGTTAACAGCACTTATGAACGAACTGATCTAAACATAAACAAAAGTGTACTACAGATCCTGGAACCTCACCTGCATCTGTTTGCTTATGTAACCTGGTGCTTCACCAGCATCTGTTTGCTTATGTAACCTGGTGCCTCACTTGCCTCTATTTGCTTATGAAACCTGGTGCCTTACCTGCTTCTGTTTGCTTATGTAACCTGGTGCCTCACCTGCCTCTCTTTGCTTATGAACTTGATGCTTCACCTGCATCTGTTTGCTTATGTAACCTGGTGCTTCACCAGCATCTGTTTGCTTATGTAACCTGGTGCCTCACTTGCCTCTATTTGCTTATGAAACCTGGTGCCTTACCTGCTTCTGCTTGCTTATGTAACCTGGTGTCTCATGTTCACATTTGCTTATGCAACCTGGTGCCATACCTACATCTGTTTGCTTATGTAACTTCCCCTCTTCCCATATCTGACTTGTAAAAAACCTTAACACAAAACTCAAAGGTTGATGCCACTGGAAAAGTGACATCTGTGCCACACCATGCTTACATAGTGGGAGACAAAAGTTGAAACTTGTTAATGACATAAGCAGTCTTCCATTTTCAAAGAGATATAAAACATAAATACCTTCTCAGGGTGCATTACATTTTGCTACAAAGAGATATAAAACAAAAATAACTTCTCAGGGTGCATTACATTTTTAATGTACTGTGATAAGCATTAAAGCTTGATATACCTGTCATTGATAAACGTCCAAGCCATCTGCACCAACTTCTGAACTTTCTCCTTGTCCGCTGAAATGAGACATGCAACTGACAAGACTTTACCAGGATATGTTTTGTTATTTATTGTTAGAAAAAGAATTATGTGCTTGTAAAACACACATCCTCACACTTCCCTGTTAAGACCTCCACAATGAAGTTTGAACTTCATGTGTAGGTTCCTGAGGGTAAGGACACCTGCTAGAGGCAAATGTCAGCTGGTATGTGCATTTGTCTTGTCATGCCCAGTAAGTGTGAATATGGTTAAAGATTCTGTTCTTAAACTCAGATGTTTTAAAGTGGAAATTCATCCCTACATGTAACAAAGAAAATTGGGGTGAGGGAAATTTGTCAGAGAAATAAATGTATGACCAGAAAATATAATTTTATAATAATATAATTTGCATAATTTTCATGCATGCAGTTGATTTCTTAGTGCAATTTTGTTACAAATAAGTGTGAATCCTGCAATCAAGTGTCTTAGAATAGGCTGAGTTAGAGCATGGAGATCATAATAAATTCAAGGTTATGACCCTGTTGCTAAGTCACTGTACATATACATTTGCCTTTTCATGCCAGTTTGTGGTTATAGGGTCATTAATCAAAAGACGCTGATTCTCAGACACGTGACATACTCTTCTGCACTTATCTGAAATGTAAAAAAGATGGCCCCTACTCCCGTAGACATAAATTTAAATTAATACGTTTTTCTCAATCTACACCCAAAGGACAATCATTTACTGGCCCACCCTAGATGGACTCTTAGCTTGAATGGGTAGATAGGTTAATATTGTTTTAACATTCTGAATTCCATTAATATGTATTATGATCATATCTATCATTTTAATGTTCTGTTGTACATGCCAGGTATTCTCTGATCCTCAGTTTTGCAACATACATAATAGCATTGGAATTTGCCACAAAGTTAAAATGATTTAACATGAATCGCCAGTCAGTCTCTTTATGCACTATGGAAATTATAAGGTCTATGTGTAGCTTTAGTACTGGCTCAATATAAGCATGAAAAAACTACCCCAAAATATATAAAAACGGTGGGTTTTTTATATAAATAAAACCTCCATAAGTCCAACATGACTAAATACATGACCAATTATGACTGGACACAAATTATGAAAACCTGAAAGAATGGAAAAAAATCTCCATCTGCAAGAAATGGTATATGAAAGACCTATACATATACATACATATATACATATACATACATATATATATATATATATATATATATATATATATATATATATATATATATATATATATATGTATATATATATTATTTACTGATTAACATCAGAATCCTATCAAGATACAAACAAACTGTGTCACTGTCAGAATACTTCAAGTAAGAAAACTATGTACTACCGATGCCAGGTTTTGAATTTTCAAAACTATTGTAATTTCATTATTGATGTACTATATTTTATATCAAACCAAAGACCATTTACAATGAACTATTGAGGGGTGTTCTAGTAAAATATACATGGGACCCAGGGAAGGCACTTTTAATGTAGAATAACCATCCATAGATGAAATTTAGAATTTATTAACTCTTTGGGTAATCCGAGTACCCTAGAATATATTTTTTTTAAAGTGCTTTCCCTGGGTACCATGTGTTTAAACGGAATAGCCCTGACCCTACATATCAATTTTCATTCATGTAATTATTTCATTTATTCGTTTATTTCTGTACTATTTGTTTGTTTCAATCATGATTTGATGAAACAATTTGGTGACCTCTAAATCTGACCACTGTCACTGAACAGCATAACATCTCCATTTTTTTGTTTGCATCAAATTTAGGTTTTCTAATACTTTTATTACCTGTACAATAACATTTGCATTCTGAATTTAAAGATATCAAAGAATTTAAGTAATATCATACATTTAACATATAACAGTCTTGTTTTAAGTCTCCAGAAAACTGAAGGAATTCCTTCAAGATTAAAAATATTCTCAGTTGCACAATGTTGAAATAAATAGTTGCTTTTATATCTTTCCCATTGGATCTAACTCTCACTGAAAAATCACATTATTATCATAATTATTTTAAGCAACACAAAGTAGTAAACTTTCATTTCAGGACATGTGAGAATTAACTGTAACTGGGACATGAACCCTGCCTGACTGATCTTTATTGCTGGGCTGGCTGGTTTCCTGGTATTTTCCACTAGCAACAGCAGTGTTTGGTCTTTATTTTCAGCTTTGTACCCACACTTTTTCCCCCTCAATATCAGAAACATTTGCTTCCAATTTTTTTTATTCCTGTCATGTGCACACAAACTGTTTGTAATTGCCTCAATTTATTTATAGAACTGTACCATTTCCCATCCTGAGGTTTAGGATAAAAGAGCTATTGTGAAAGGCATAGTCAACACTATAATTAGCATCAAGCACTAAAACACTGTCACATTTGTCCTCACTTGGTTCCCATTTCTCAGCATAATATAGCCAATAATGTGTTCAAAATGCCGACAAACCGACAAAAGCTATAAAACTCTTAACTGCTAAACAGCCATAGTTCTTGAAAATCTGTAACTGTATCAATTTGTGGTGTGATTTCAGAATGTGATTTATGTAACCATAGCTTCTGATTATGTATTGCTGATAGGTCACAGCTACAGGTGTCTGAATTTATTAACTGTACTGATACTATCAATATACACATTAATGATACATTTGTTGTATCAAGAGCAAAAATCATGATACAAAGAAAAGAAATTAATGACTTTCAGCAATAAATGTATGAAAAATGTAATGAAAATTAATTCTAACTTGAAAATAAAAATACATAAACCAATCACACGGGTCTCTTAAAATCAATGTTTCATTGTATGCAGTATGCAAATAGTTCACAGTGCAGGAAAATAATGAATTATACAACAGATGTGCACCATTTGCACACATCAATGAAAAATGGAAATAAAATTCCTGCATGTGCCTGTGCTTATGAACCCATTTACCTAGCTCCTAGTGACTGTGTTTACCTAGTTCCAAGTGATTTATTTACCCAGCTCAAAGTATAATTTCATTTAGCAAATTATTGCTCTGAATCTGTGACTCTGGTGAAAAAAATTCATTGGTTGCATTTTCTACCACGAGACTGGAAATTACTCACACCTCGCTTTACCCATTAAATGATGTATACCTTTGATGCCTTTAGCAAACTTCAATAAATATGAATAGGGGTGTTCCACCTGTAAATCAAACTTTATGGTCTGCAACAAAATTCGTTCTAAAGTCATCACCTCCTCCTGCAAAATAAAGAATACTAGTAAATTACTCATTTAGTGAAAAAAGTATTCTGGATAAAAAAATGTTAGATGGAAATAACAAATTAAAAACTGTCTCTGAACCTGCCATATACTGTGTGTAACACATGATCAAAGGCAAAAAGGTCAAACCCAGATGTCCAGCTGCATAATGTTCTGGCAGGTCTGGGTGTGCTATCATTACTGATCATCTGAATCCACTACCTTGCATTAGTTAGTTAATTTTGCCATCCATCTGCATTTCAATGGTTCCATTGTTCAGGTGCTGTGTACAAATAAAGACAGTACTGTTTTGCCTGAGTGCAAACTTAAGTGGATAATTTCATGGGTTTCAAATTTCAATTAGGAACCAAACAACAACTGGTTAAACAAAGCCTGACTGATCTTGAGCTTTTTTTGTCTAAATGAAACATTTGAAAATAAAAAAAATTGCTCATGCTACAGAATCAATTCAGTGTCTTAAAAAGTGGCATGGAAAAAATTACCTTGGGGTCATCACCAAAAGTGGCAAAATGGGCAGGTGTCAGGAGCTGTTGGGATATCTTGATTATGTCTTTGCATTTCTTTGGTGTCTCCTCAACTTTGCCTGCCAGAAACAAACAGCATGCAGCTGTCACCTAGGAAACAAGGATGACAGGATCTATACTCTTTTACGGTTACATTGTGCTTTGGAAAATAAAAGGATTTAAAAGCTGTTCAATTTTATATACATGGCTTCAATACAGTACAACATTAAATGAATTTTGTAGCTAACAATTATATGACTAGATGACAGATTTGCAGTGCTTAGTGATTTTGATTTTAAAAAGTTTGGCCTATGATAACTAAACAGCTATGAGTATGAATAGACATGTTTTTTTTAAAACGTTCATGTTAATGATATACTTCTACAAACAGGTCAACTTAACGGTAATGCATTTAAAAAATATTAAGTTAATTTTAACTACAGCACTCTCTCACTATAAAGCCCATAATTATAACACAATTCCTGTTACAAGGCAGGCATTGTTATGGATCCCACTTGATTCATCACTAGCAAAATTATGGGGACCAAGTATTGTACTTCATTATAAGCAGGTCTCACTGGACGATGGTATACCCTACAGCTCCCAAGGACAATTTTCTAATGAGCAAGTACTGTATTATATACTTCATTATAAGCTGGTCTCAGACCCCTCTCTATGCACTGCTGGAGAAGAGAGTTGATGACCACTTATTGATTGTCCTGGTCTGCATTTGCTCTGCCATGATGCCTCAATATGAAAAACCAGAGAAAGTTAGTCGAGATTTAAGCATTCAAAGGGATGATGCTGGTGTCTTTGCACCAATCCCTTAACTCGTCCACTTCCTCCAACATGCCTTCAAAGGGCCTTCATGCTCATTATATGAAATTATCCAAAAATAATACTCGTGGATGCTAAAAAGGCCCTTGCTTACAAAGTGAAGAAGCCCAGAGTGGCCGAGTGGTCTAAAGCACTCTCCGTTACGGATCACTGCCATCTCACCTCTGTCTGTGTGGGTACAAGTCTAGGATCTGGCAAATGTTGGTATGTGAGAAAGCTTGCCAGTAGCTTCTCGTGGGTCGGTGGTTCTTTCCGGGGTTTTCATGGGTTCTTCCTCCACCATTAATACTGGCCGCCATGCATAGCCTATCGTGTGCTGAAAAATGGTGTTAAACCCCACAACAACAACCTACAAGGTGAGCCTGATATGAATGGTGTGCATGCTCACTCATGTTCCCATTTTGCACTTCACACACACACACACTGCCTTATTCCAGCTTTGATATTTAAGATCCATCAATGTTGGAAGTTTTATTTTTTCTCTCCCAAATATGAAAATATTGAATAAAACATGAAAAAATTCTATGTTTTTCTTTTGTTGATAACATTCTGTGATATTGATGAATCTAGTGGGAAATAAGGACTTTGGATAAAAAACTCACTGCAACACATTTGTTGAATTTGGACTGTATTTTGCTTGATTGCCATCACTGACCTTAAATTTCTTGCATTTAGAGCATCTTGTCACCACTATATTTTGGAAAGACAATAAACAACAAAAATTTCAACAAGTGAATAACATCACTTATAATAACACATGAAAAAATTCAGTGAGTATTTGCAGTACAAATTACAGCTTGCATGTATGGTACTGATGCTGTATGACTAACCAAGTCAACTTAGAAAAATATGAAAAACTATCCACTTAAATCACAAATACAGTTAACAGTCCTTTGTGCAAAACTTCAAAAACAATATTATACCACACTTACTGATCGATGGATTGAAATAAAAATGATCTTGAAAGATTTGAAGAGTCACTGTATGACAATGGTGATAATACCACAGTGAAAAGTTTAAAATGATAAACAGCTGATTTGTAGATAGTTACCAAGCAATGACATGGGCAGGCAATAGATAAGAGTTTCTCCCCTTTGTGCTATGAAGGTGGGGAAAGACCTAATTAGAGTCTTCCTGGGATTGCTGTATTTGAGAGGTAGCAGAGCTTATTTCCATATATTATAATTAGGAAAAACATTCATCGGAAAGCTAAATCACTTTCTATACCTCAAACAGTGTATTAAACTAACTTATTTATGTGCTATCACGAAGGTTTTTTTTTTTATTTTTAAAATATCAATTTTACAAGGCAATACACAGAAAGAAAGCATGTACTGCATTATAGTGAGGTTGCCTTATTTGTGTGTGATTTGGATTTTTAATGTGGCTTTAACAATGTTTCAGTCATATTGATATGATGTCTGCAGTGTAACAGTTTACAGTGATGTTTAGCACTGGGGCAACATTCTGCAGACATGTAGCATGATGTCCCACCCAGTCACATTATCCTGACACCTGGCTGACCAGTCCTAACACTAACCTCTTAATGCTGAGCACCAAGGGAGGCAGCTGTTAGTACCATTTTTGTAAGTCTTTGGTTTGACTCTGCCAGGGATCGAACATACGACCTCCCGCATCCGAGGCGGTTGCACTAACCACTAGGCCATCGGAGCAGTGAGGTTGCCTTATAAAGAAATACATGACACAAATAACTGTACTAAAAATTAATGAAAATGTATCTATCAACATACTTGCATTGTAATAGGAATTGTGTTTTGCATGCTAAAACAGGCTATATAGTCTGAATATAACTTTATATAAGTACCTGCAGATTATAAGAAAACACCGATGCCCTGTTAAACTTAAAATAAAATCTAACAAAATGATGTCCATTGGGACAGATTTAATGTATTAAGATGCTGTTTCAAGCCAAAATGAACATGTAAGAAGAAATGTTTTTAACATTCATTTAGATCATCAAGCATCATTATAGAACAACTACTTTTTAAACAGGAAGACCTATTTCACTCACAAAATAGAAAAACATATATCTCTGACTAATAACTTACAAATCTTGGAAATTCCCTGAAGGAATGGAACATGTAGAATCTGTGGAAGTATACAACACCAGTACCACAGGTGTCATTACGTCTGGGATAAGTTAAGGAATGATGCATGATATGTACATATATTTTCAAGCAAAAGTGTGACCTACCTCTGAACGTTTCTTCCTATTCACACATTCCCTGGGATATTCTGATACTCTCCATCTGTACATACATCAATTATGACTTCAAGGTCTTAAATAAGTAACAGGAAAGAGCAAAAATCTATAAGTTGTGTAAAGTTCAACAAATAATTTATTTCCCTAAAATATAAAGTCAAACTTTAAAAAGCACTTTCAGTACTGTAAACTAGATCACAAATAGTCCAAAAAGTTCTCTCACCAGTCCCAATGAATAAAGTTCTAATTAAATTCCAGAATATTGTATACAATAAATAAAGTTCTAATTAAATTTCTGAAAATTAAATACAATTGATCAAAACAAGGATACAACCCCATCTTGGTGCCAGCATCGATGATAAATCTTGCTCCATCTCGTCTATACCTAGCTTCTGTTCCACTATCAATCCCATCTTGAAATGAAGGGCTGTTCTTTATCTCCTTTTTCTCATAATACCAACAAGGCATCACTGAAAAATGATATAAGAATTTTGAGTTTGTTCCTTTGCACAGGAAATTTTTTAAATTTATTTTTAAAGAAATAAAATCTGATGTTGTGCTTCTCTGGATCTTAAACAAACACTGCCAAAAACCATTTTATGATTCATAACTCCAGGTTGCAATCAAAATGGTAACATTTGCAATTAAATATTTAGAACTGGTAAGTAAAAATGGCCACCTCGATGTCTTCTGGCAACAACTGTACGCCCTCTGGCAACAATGGCTTCAGAACCTTAATACAGCAAGTAGATAATAACACTGATACTCTATAATCTCAAATTTTACCACATTTTACACTAGAAACAGTTTGCTGATGACAACAACATCCCATTTTGATTATGAGACTTCTTGATCCAACATTCAGTTGCCATCTTGACATGCAATCAATCTGGCTTAAATTGACCAGTCAAACGCCTGTCTTGTGCAATAAACCTAAGTTAATGGCATGGGGACAGGAAGACAAATATGGGTAATTTATCCACCAGTCAAATTACCATAAAGTGAGATACATGTATGACTAAGGCTTTATTAATAGAAACTGTCATCAGAAGAAAATGAATGTTAGGGCACTTTTTCTGTGAATTTGTGGTCAGACACTATGTAGAGCGATGGTTTTGAGTGTGCCAAATGTCTGGCCTAGCAGGTGACAACTGTTGCCAGTTTGGTCAGACATATCTGTTTATATTATTTAAAATAACCTTATGCCTTTTCTGTAATTACTCATTAATTTCTCTTAACTAAGCCTAGCACTTTTAGTCATCTGAACGAAGTTTGAAATGGCAACAATACAATTTTCAAGTAGTTTGCCTATGGCTACTGACATGAAATACATACTTCTATTGTTGCGATTTACAAGAAAAATCTTGCAGCAATCAAAACAGTTAATTTCCATTCAAAATGGTATGAAAAATGTTTCCTTTTACTTTTTGTACTATTCAAAGATCATATGAAAAATAACAAATCTTACTTGTGCTGTCTTGCACAGCCACTGTATGGACTATATTGTATACCACTCTGACATACTTCAAAGAAACCATGTTCTACTGAATGTGTACGTAAGAACTTCCAATTGATTGTCAAATAAGCAATGCCATATTTTGTTGCAAGGGTGTTTAAATTAAACAGGCAATGCCACAAATATAGATCATGAATGTAATCATAGCTTTCTCTGAGTCAGATTTGGACAATATTGTCAAATCATCAATATGCCACAATAATAATAACTACATTTTACTATGTGTGAAACAGAAAGACACATTTCATTACTGTGTTCATTTTCAAGGGTAGCCAAATAAGCAGTGCACGTGACCTTGAAATCAAGACACATTGAGAGTTAGACAAAATGCTGTTTGCAAATTTGGAAAAGTATTTTGGGGCAAATTGGTGAAGATTGTAATGAGATTCAACAGAATGCTAGAAGTTGCTAGAACTGTTATTTCACATGGAACACTATGTGTGATGCTTAGCTTAGCATATGGAGTAAGACGTTTCCTTGGCCTGACATGATTCACTCTCACTTTAATGGACAAACAAGAGTTATATGCCAGTGGTGTAAAGAAGTTAGAAAATTAAACTCAGTGGCAACCACTGGTTCTACCCATATGGAAATTTTGCCACTTCGGGTATGCCCAATATGCTTCTGATACGGGTCTGCAACTTTTGCTGGTGGGACTCCTGCTTTTTTACAAAATAGGAGTCCTGGACTCCTAGTTTTAAAATCCTAACGCAACCTCTGTGCACGTGCATCTACTCATTTTAAATATAAATTGTTCTTTAAAAATTTAACACTAATTTTCTTAAACTTACACATGTGCCTTGATGCTAATCTTAAAGTTTAGACATCCACCATCATTTTTCATATAGGGTTTGTGTATCTATTGTGTATATTTATTGAAACACATGCAATTTAAAAACTGTGCAGTTTTCTTTTTTTCTCTCAAAATTCAGCACTGAGGGATCTTGTACTGCAAAACAATATATCACTTTAAGGGTTAAACAATATCTATTCAATCCTGATAACTGACTGCTCTGCACCTTAACTGTCACCAAGTAACTTCCAGACAAAAATTATTGATCTGTATGGTGTTTTACAATGGTATCAAGTAAAAAGCATGTCGAATGGAATCATCACAATATATGATAGTACAAATTTGTAAATCAACATGTGTACCTTTTATTGTGACATCACAGTGTGCAACAATCAATCTGGATTGTACTGGATCACATCTTTAGGTTCATTTCATCCAAAAATGTCTGTGTATTATAACACTGAATTTGCAATAGACAGTTGTTGTAGTCCTACAACATAAGTCACATCACCTGATATTTTTTGTTCTGGGAGTGATGGGTCTTACTGCCTAACTAACTGCGCTGTGTAGCGTGTGTTGATGTTGATTAACAGTGCAACGAAAGTCAAATTTTCAGGAATATCACACACAACTGGCAACCAATAACAATGCTTTTTGACAAAGTAAAGTTGAAATGTTTTTGCCAGACTTTACTGACCCTGATGTTTTTCTCTAATAAATTCAAATACTCACAAAAGAAATGGACCTGTTTTCAAGTTTCTTTGGTCTATATTTAAGTTGGCTGGAAAGCGATGAAAGCCAGGAATGCCGAAATCGGGTTAAGTTGAAATATTATTCTTTAACAAAATAAAAATAAAATGTATTATGTCTATTGGAACTGTAAGCATCATTTCATTTCGTTCAAGAAACATATCCCCCACATGAACCTACTTCATCATACCTTGACTACCGTAGCATTGCAACAAATTCAAATGTATGTCAATGGAACATGAAAATGCATCCATTTGCTAGTGTCATATTTCATTCTGCCACGATAAAGACAGCACAGTAACTATATTAATTACACATAAATTAGTGGAAGAGTGTCAATATCGGCAGCCAAGTGTGTGAGATATTCCTGAAACTTTGACTACTCATTCTGACATCGGAACATGCTGTACAAGGCCAGAGGTCTCACTAGGATTTTAAAATTATGAGTCCAGAACTCCCATTTTGGTAAAAACAGGAGTCCCACCAGCAGATGTTGCAGTCTCCTCCAAAAAAAAGCTATGGAAATTAGAGGAACTATTGGTTGCCAGTGAGTTTAATTTCTACATTCTTTATACCACCAACATAGCTCTTGTTTGTCCATCAGAGTGACACTAAATTTTTTCAGTCCAAAGAATGTCTTATTCCAAGCACTAAGCTAGGCATCACACACTTTCTTACACTCAGCTACTGTCCCATAAGAACTATCAGTTCTAGCAACTTGAGTACTCTTCTGAATCTCATTTGTCTTCATCAGTTTGTCGCTTAACTCCAAAATACTTATTAAATTTGCGAATGGCATTTTGTCTAAGATTCAACATGTCTTGACTCCGGGATCACATACACTGCTTATTCTGCTATGCTCAGAAATTAACACAATAATAAAATCTAAATTTGCTTTTTTTGATGTACTCTTATAAATGACCACATGTACATCTCTGCCTCTGAATTCAATCACAGCAAATATCAATATACTGTCCCACCCAGCCACCAGTCATAGCCTTTGAACCAGCTGCCCAGCTATTGCAACATTCTTTGACACACTCTTAAAATGGTAACATGTACATCAATGGGTCTTTCAGCCACTAAATTCAGTCATTGTAAAAATCAGCACAGCTAATTAATCAACACATTTTCCCACTAAGCAGGTGGCTGAAGCAGGACGGGCAAGTTTTTGAATTTTGCCGCCCACCTAGTTCATGCATATGGAGGACACCCGCCTAAATGATTTTTGCCATCCAAAATAAAACACTGGAATCCAAATATGTGTGATTAAGTGTTTCTGAGACCTCTGAAGGCCGTTATTTGGGTAGCAAGACATAGCACTAAAACAAACTGTGCTGTCTTACATTTTAGGACTAGCCCTTCTCAGTGTCTAAATAATGACATTATAAAGGCATGTGGATGTATGAAAATCCAAATGAAGTGAATACTTGCCACTTAAAGGTATGTAGAATCAAATTCCAACAAACTGTCACCGATGACTGAAATTATCGGTGTTCAACGGTTACATGACCTGTGTGACATCTATAATTTTGACGTTATACGGGCATTCTCATAAGATCCTTAGAAGGTGGGCATGAAAGAAGAGTTTGCTCTGAAAATATGACCCTACTGAATATCTACATACTCAGGAATGAAAAACAAAACAATACTAATCGCATTGTATTTTACACACTGCTTGTCCTTACAGGTGACAGACGCAAGCAAAAATGTTGAAAACAATAAATAGCCTGAAAGAGAACAAAATCATACCAACTTAAAAAAGTTCACCACATTACTTCTGTGATTCGTTTTCACGTCGGATGTTTGTCTTTTTTTTCTTTTTCTTTCAACATTTAGCCTCCGTCAGCGACCTGCGATTGTCCTGGCTCGAAAACATGTGTCATAATAGTCAAGTCTGGCGTTGTCGCCAACATCGGTGAAGATTCTATTGAAGGGCTGAAGAGTTCACTTGTAGTATATTTATAAATCCGTTTTACATCTTATAATAGTGTTATTATTATTCCAACCTACCTGAAATACACTAATCAGCCTTTAACTAGATCCAAAGCGTAAAACGAAAAACAGTATCTTGCAGTTCACATACGTAAGAAGAACCGGAAGTCCACGGCTAGAACCACTGCCTAACATCCACGCTGGGAACCAATTCAAGAGTAATTTCCCTTTATTAACAATTTGTACGAAGAAGAAGAAGATCAAAAGAGATAATAAATCTGTTGGCCGTCTCTTCAAGTAAAGTGAAATAACAATATTTCTTTGTGCACGGAGTACTGTAATGTAAAGTGATTTTTTTCTCCTCACGGCTATAGTAGTAGAGAGGGTGAACAGACCTTTTGCTAGAACGTCATTGATGAAAAAACATAACGTCAAAATAAGACGAGGACATACTGCACTTCATCGTGATCAGGCAATTGTTGAACGATTTAATCGAACACTTGCTGATCGGTTATTTAGATATCAATATGCAAAGGAAATAATTCAGAAAAATATGAGATCCCGCGAATGGGTTGCAAGAATACCTTTTGTGTATGGTTATTTAAACTTTCCTAGGCTTAATGGTGCTCCTCTTTGCACAGCTGGGCCTGATGGTCCTTGGGGAATGGACCACCTTATAGGTACTAGTTTTGGGGTCAAAGTAAGTTTTCCTATCTTGATAGACTTTGCCGCCTTGTGCAGTGGGGCCTGATGATCTTGGGCTTTTTAGAACACCTTATATATTCTAGTTCTTGGGGTCTTATCTAGGTGTTCTAATTGTTTTTAGTGCCTCGAGGAGAGGCTGTGCCGTAGCGCAGTTACGTTTGTCGTACTACAGATAATCTGCAGTCACCTTGCGGTAGAAAAGATGTTAGTGTCCTTAATTTCATGTTGTATCATTGTGGTGCCTTAGAAAAATAATATTTTTTTTAAAGAAAGAAAAACAAATACAAGAAAAGAATTTTTTAAAATTTAGATTAAGGGTTATTGCAGTTTATTTGTTTCTATATGTGTGGTTTTAGGGTTGGAATAAGTACTTGCTAATCTATCTTTATGTTTGATTTATTTTCCTATTTTTTTGGATGAAGCTTTTATTATGTTGTTATTTTATTTTCAGGCTAAGTCTGTTTGATTAAGACATATCTTTGCCAAATACTTGGGTCGCTAAGACATGTCAAAGACATCTGATCATTCCCCCCCCCCCGCCCAATTTTAAGTTTATTAGCCTGTCTACTAGTTATGCTAATTGTTCCTATTTTTATTTATTTATGTGATGTTATTTTATTTTCAGGCTAAATCTATTTTGATAAGACATATCTTTGCCGAATACTCGGGTCGCTAAGACTTTTCAAAGACAGTCTATTTATTTATTCCCTAATTTTAAGTTTTGTTCGCCTGTCTACTAGTTTTAGTAGGCTTGGACTTATTTTGTTTTGATTAGTATCATAGCTTGTGGATAGAGTTATTTATGTGATGTTATTTTCAGGCTAAATCTAGTTTGATAAGACAGATATCTTTGCCGAATACTCGGGTCGCTAAGACATGTCAAAGACATCTGGTCTTGTTGTTCCTTACATTTAGTTTGTTAGTCTGTCCCCTAGTTGTAATTAATTGAATGGTATTTATTTATTGTTTAGTGGGTCATACACTTTTGTTTAAATCCCCCCCCCCTTTTTTCAAAAATGTCGGTGAGGAAGTTTATAATATTTTTGCTAAGTATTGTCCTTATTTAAGTTTTATTCTTTAAGGAAATCTGGATAGGTCGGTCGGGACCCTATTTTATGTTATTTAGTTCTAAACCAAGTTCTTTGGATTCCACACTTACGGCAGGTATTAAAAACATGTTCTAAATCTTCTAGAAGTACACAGTGTGGGCATTTGCCATTTGAGTTTATGTTGATTGTCAAATATTTCCCAAAGCTGTTGGCTAATTTAGTTTTGCCTGTTAGCATCCTAGTGATACGTGTTTGATCTTGACCTCTAATGAGTTGTGGTGGGTTGGTATGTCTTGCGACCTTATATAGTATGGAGTATAGCTTGCGTCCCTTTCTGCTGCTATCCCATTGTTGTTGCCACTTATTGTCGATTTTAATTCTGATGATGCTATACAATTAGTGGACGCTGTAGTATAATGCTGTGGAGTCAGGTTCATGGAGATATTGCTTATTTACTTGGTCTGCTTTATCGTTACCTGCTAGTCCGATATGGGAGGGCACCCACATGAACTCTATTATATGTTTGTTATTTAGCAGTTGTTTAATTAAGTGGTTAGCTTCCTTCAGGAAGTTGCTTCTTGTAATAGAGTGGCTTGATTTAATCGAGTTGATGACACTAAGGGAGTCGGTAATGATAACTGCTTGTCTAGTGTTTGTTAGTTGGATCCATTTTAGGGCTTCAATAATGGCCCATAATTCGGCTGTGTAAATGGAGCAGGTGTCGGGTAATCTAGCTCCAAATTATGTGTTGGTTTCAGGGATTACTATTGCCGCAGCAGTTTTGTACGGTTTTGTAATGTTTGAGCCATCGGTGTATATCTTGGTGTACCCTATGTATTTTTCTTCTAGTTCGGCTAATAGTTTTGCCCTTGTATCATGTACCTGGTCTTGTTTGTTGCCATAAGTAAAAGCTATTATGTTACAGTTAGGATTACCTCCTGTCCATGGTGTTGGGTCGGGGTAACTGCATTGTTCAGCTTGTAGAGTTGGTAGGATACGATCTTTAGTCAGGTCATGATTATTTTATTTTTTTTGCACCGGGTGGATGTGGTTTCAGTTTTTTAATGAAAGGCATATTACTTTGTTGGATAATTTTCCAGGTGGGTGGCATGTTTTGTGGATCGAAACTCGTGCGGCATATCTTAATATAGTATTAGGTAATGTTACTGTCAGGTATTCATACGAACCCGGTGAACTTGAAGGCGGTAAAAAAAAGAGCGACTAATCCTATTTGGAATATCACGACACATACAATTTCTAGCATGGTAAGATCCACGGGTAGAACTGCAATATACAGACCAGATTCAACTGCTCCTCAACGTGGATTTGTACGTGAACAGTTACAAATAATTCACGAAGACACACAATTACCACCGCATTCACTTTTGTAAACTAGCACCTCGACGTCGATTACATTCGACAGGTCAGCATTACATTTTCGCGTGTATGACCCAAATTACTATTAATTATATCTACGGTAAATTGTCTTGGAATATTATTTGGAATATTATTTGGAATATTATTTGAATACTGCCAATAACATTGCTGTGTTACAGCTCGCACAATGATCATTTTGCTGTTCTTTCAATGTCATGATAAATTCAGCAACGAGATCAAAGTCGCGTTTATTTTATTTTTTTATCACACTATTTATAACTAATTTGCTTCTTACTATATCATTGTCAATAACATCGCTATTGCCAGTAGTTTCTGTGAAGTCTATGACAATTCTCCACAAATGAGATATTCTTCTGACTCGAGACACTGCGAGATAAACTAAATTTGACCGTTCGATATAATCATCGACGATCCAAACATTTGTATCAGAGATGGTTAATCCTTGCGATGAATGAATTGTCATTGCATATCCTAGTGTCCATGGAGTTTTGTCCATATATAACGCGCTCTCAACAACACCGACAGGGGACTAAAACAATATCATTTAATACAAGATTTTGTTTTTCTGACGATCCTGGTATATCTGTCGTCGCGAATCTACCGGTCGATAACACAATGGTACGGGTAGATTTGAAAACCTTTCTTTATGTAACATATATAATTGTTGTTGAAGTGTATCACGAACTATCTTTCTACTTGCAACTATCAAATCAGCTGGTCTCCATAAATTCCAAAAATTGTTTATAGGAGTTTCTGAAATTATTTCACGCATTATTTCACACTGAATTTAATTCGGTTGAAGTCTGATTAATTTCTTAACTTCTCTTAATTCTGGATCAAGTGCTCTATGATCATTAGTTATTTCTTCAAAATTACACGTTTTTTCAGCCATCCATGTGGAGACAATCCAACAAAAGGTGGTGGTTGACCATGATCGCCACACATTATTACAGCAGTATTTTTTTCAATAACCAGTCAAGAAATATTTGTAACGCTTCTAATGAAACAGTGCATATTTAATCCCAAACGATAATCCTTGGAATATATTTCTCTCCCATTCGTTCAGGAGTCCATTTATCTCCCTTTCCATCAAAAGAATTTATGATAAGTGCATGATTTAATATTTCTTTCTTTCATTTCTCTTGCGAGTCTATGTGTAGGTGTTGATACAACTATTTCTGAACAACTGTTCAAGAATAATTCGATCACAATTTGTTTTAGCACCACCTCCCGGTCCATTGAGATAAACTGTTTTGTGTCTAGCTACAGTATCAAATACAGATGGTGCAGATGACATTTTGATATTTGATTTTTTGGGCAATAAATATCCCTAATTTCAACGTCGGCGGATTCAGAATCATTAAGTATATTTTCCTGTTTTATTCTCCATTCGCCCAGTGATGCATAAGTGCAGATATGTAGTTGTTCTAGCAATCCTGTATTTTTATTATTGCTATAAAATGAATCCGTAACGACTCTGACAGCAAACTCAGAAACTCTGTTTATCATTGATAATAATAGAGTTATCGAAACGTACGCAGCATTGAAGATCTTAAATGAGTAAACTGCGGTGACTCACCATAAATATAACCCACAACTGTACCTAATTTAGTTCAGTCTGATAAATTAATATTACTTCGACTTATAAACGTATTTCTATTTGTTGTATCAGCAATTATAAAATCTAGCTCATCATCATCTATAATCAGTATTGTACAATGTCGTTCATGATCATATGATCCTCTTTGGGTGAATTTACCGAATATTTTTCTGCCAAGATCATTTGCGATTTAATTCTCAGAATTAACAATAATAGTATTTTTACATCAAGCATATACCGTAATAATATTGTTGGTGCCCACATCTTTTTGTTTTGTTTTGGCGTAGAGTTAGATTGAGATTTTCTATGTATTAGCGCAGAGATAGACTGAGATTTGCTATGTATTAGCGTAGAGATAGATTGAGATTTGCTATGTATTAGCGTAGAGATCGAGATTTGCTATGGATTGGCGTAGAGAAAGCTTGAGATTTGATATGTATTAGCGTAGAGACAGGCTACGATTTGCTATGTATTGGAATCGAGACAGATTGAGATTTGTTATGTATTGGCGTATAGATCGAGATTTACTATGTAGTGGCGTAGATTTGATCGAGATTTGCTATGTACTGGCGTGGACATAGATTGAGATTTGTTATGTATTTGGGTAGAATTCAAGATTTGTTATGTATTGGCGTAGAGATAGATTGAGACTTGCTCTGTATTAGCGTAGAGACAGGCAATGAGTTGCTATGTCTTGGCGTAGAGACAGATTGAGATTTCCTGTATGATTGCGTCGAAACATGTTAAGATTTATTATGTATTGGTGTATATAAAGATCAATATTTGCTATGTATTGGCGGAGAGACAGATCGAGATTTGTGATGCATTGTCGTAGAGACAGATTGAGATTTCCTATGTATTAGCGTAGAGGCAGGCTAAGATTTGCTATGTATTAGCGTAGAGACAGATTAAGATTTGCTATGTACTAGCATAGAGACAGGCTAATATTTGTTATGTATTGGCGTAGAGACAGATTGAGATTTCCTATGTATTGGCGTAGAGAGAGATTGAGATTTGTTATGTACTGGCGTATATGTGGATTGAGATTTGCTGTGTATTGGCGTAGAGACAGATTTAGATTTGCTATGTATTAGCGTAGAGACAGGATAAGATTTGCTATGTATTGGCGTAGAAATAGATTATGATTTGCTATGTATTTGAGGAGAGACAGGCTAAGATTTGCTATTTCTTACCCATGCGACAGAGAAATCTAGCTGTTTTGTTAACTTGCTTTACTAATCTCAGTCTAGTCATCTCAAACCAGTCGTCTTAGTCAAGATGTCTATGCGCTCATAACTAATTTTAAAAAAAAGAAAACGTTGTTGTCTTCTGCTGTGCCTGGCGTAGTTGTTCTAAAAACAAACAACACGAACAACACATATATAACAAAAAACATAGTAACAAGAGGTTAATCCATCTATGAGAACACACCATGCAAAACATTTCGAGAGAGAGACACACACACGCACATGATGTCGAGCCATCTGGTATTTTGCTAGTTAGTTTTACACAGCATGGTAAATTTTATCCTATATGCAGGCCTAACTCTGTTACATTTTCAGGCCAGCGTCATTAAATGTAGTTAAAGCCACATAACTAAATTTAAATACTTTGTGTGAAATAAATTATATAATGTTAGCTACATTTAATGACAATGACCTGAAAATTGATTGTGCTATAGATAGTATACAATTCTCAATGCTGTGTGGAATGAACTATGACAGAAAACACTGATCCATGCACATAGACTAGGCCTACACAATTCATAGCCTCGCGGAGAGACAAATAATATAACCCCTTGACTGGAATTTCCTTGTCTTGGTTCAAAATCCCAACATTAAGATATGTTTAATTAAAAAAATTAGAGATGATCATATGCTGATATTATACAAAATTATGGTAAATAAGGGTTGTGATATTTTACAACAGTAGGGCAAATATGGATTGCGATATTATACAACATGATGGTAAACAACGGCTGAATTGTCTGCATACGATGGCAATAGACATTTAGTGGATAACATAATCACAATTCAGTGTGGTTATTATACCATCGTGTAGTGTAATGGAGGAGGTTTAAGACAACTATGAAACTTGTTTCTTTTGTTCCGTTTAAAACTTTATTATGTAACCTTTTTGCCTAATAAATACAAAATCGCATTCGTATTTTGTTCTAAGTCGTCGGAAAAAAAGTGCTCGTTTGTTATGATTTATGTATGCATCTCAGCCTGACGGCCTCGACGAACCCCTACCCCATATCAAACTGGTTCGTTCCGCCGAATCATAAAAAAACACCTTTACAGTCATGTTTTTTTTATTATTACATATCCATTTAATCTTACATGCTTCACATGGCGCTTAATTCGGGTGTTAACTCCGTATTGTCTTATCGCACACCCAGATTCTAACTACTTAGGTGCCATCTTTGACGTCTTCACAAAAATATGTTTAGACGCATTGAGTCAAAGTTGTATGAATTTCAGTTAGTTTTGAATTTCATTCATATAGTAGAGCGAATTATATATTTAGAAAGCGTAAAAAGAGGGTATTGGTGAAAACAAACCCACGTTATTCTTTTGTACTGAGTCGAGGGAAAGAACTCGTTTGATATAGCATATAAACACTTACCGGCCTGATTGCATCGACTTATCCATACGCCATATCAGACTTATACTTTCCGCTGACTCAGAACAGAACACTTATATATGCAAGTTTGTTTTCTTCCTTGCATCTTATAAGTTGACAAAAATCACCAAACATAATCGTCTATTGTTTTTGAGTTAGTTTGAAATATTGCAATTGCAGACGACAAAATCTACTGTTGGTAATAGAACTGATCAGCGAAAATGAAAATAAAAGCAAATTAATATTCAAACAACCGATAGTTTAAGTATTTTCATATACTTCGTCCCCTTTAATAGGCTTTCCACTTACAGCATTATCTCAGTTATTATAATAGATTTACTCTTGTCTTTAAACCTTTCCAAAATCACTTTTACTTTTCTTTTCTTTTCTTCTTCTAATTTATATTTTATATTCCTTGGTGTTTATACGTGCCTACTTTTTGTCCTGACGTAAATTATTTATCTCTTTTTACCTGTAATACTATCTACCTATCATATTAAATTCATCGTTACACCAAAGCCACTAAAAGCTAGAGGTATCATAAATCATGTTGCTATTCCTGAAATTCCTAAACTCGCAGTTGCTGTACCCATCCCACCTGTAGCTGCTGCCTTGTCAATGTATACCCAGGTAAGAGAGTTGTTGACACTTACTTTAAACTTCTCTGTTATCAAAACACTTTTACTTTCGTCGATTTCTTTTCTAACCTAAAATTTATTCCGGTGACTTAAGGTGGCAATATTAGATACAATGGTGGTGCACGTGGTATTTTCTCTTCTAATTAGACGTAAGAAGTAGATAGATAAGACTTATGATAGAGCTCGTAAAGACAAGAGTTATGTAAGGTTCTTTTGTCTTTTTGTTTATTTCTGTTATTGCTTTTTCTGATTCAGTCAATTCTTGTAGATTATAGATGTTTCATTGCTGGCAGAATCCAAGCATCCTTAAGTTTATTAAGTTATTGAAAACATTAAATATATAGCTTTAAAATATATATGTAAATATTTGTAAAATGCAGTGTCAAGGTAAAATCCCCCTCCTCTCTCTGCGAGGTTATTAATGTGCATTATATTTAAGCGGAAAACAAAATTAAAGAGAGTATGTCAAGCAATTAAAACGAATTTTCACTTGCCGATTTCAGTTATTTCAAATGACAATTTCAGTTATGTCACTAATTTGTTAGCTTCTTGTGATCGGTGAAATTGTCCAAAACCATTGCACAAGTATGTTTTTGCGGCGGTCCAGATAGTATATCGCGGTCTACAGTTTCAAAAGTATATCATAACCAAATGTAAGAGTTCAGATTAATGCTGATGGTAAGTAGTTTTAAGAATGACATTTTTCTCGCATGTCATTTATTTGACGAAACATTCAGAGATGATTTGTCAATTCTTGTGAAGAATTATTCTGTTGGATTTTTTTCTTCTCTTTTTCTCTCTCTTTTTAAATGGGTTCCGACCACTGCTGTCAAATTGCTTATCATATACACCTGCATTTAAAACAGTATTTTTTTTTTGACTACATCAGTTCAAACATAAGGCAACAACTACACCACATATCAAGTAAGTCATTTTCTTTGAATGAGCTGTTTCATGTTGAGTTATCTTGGATTTATCTCGGTATTGTTTTAACATCTGTGTTGTTTTTATTTATGCGAACGTTTTCCAAGTTGTTTTTTTCTTCTTCCAACTTTAACTCTAAGTGGATTTTTCTTCTTTCTAAAGTTACCTTTCCTGCTTATTCTACACTTTAGAAATGTCCCCATTTTTATTCTTGCAAGTTTAACAACGAACGTAAATGTTATTATTAGGACTAGGTTTAAGTTATTCACGGCCATTGTTTAAATTAACCTGTTTCAACTTAACGTAAGAACATGTTAAAATGTAAAAGTGGAACAAGTTCAGAAGCAGAATAAGTCAAGTGAAAACAGTATACTAAAGTAGATGAAATCCAAGTTACGTCCAAAATGCAACACGAACAGGTCATTACAGGAATTTAAAAAATTGCAATTGCAAGCGATTGTATAAGAAATAATAACAACAATATACTTGAATTAATGATATAAATGTATCACGACTAAATCCATATATATATATATATATATATATATATATATATATATATATATATATATATATATATATATATATGTTCTTGGCATCCGTCCGTCTACGGGAGACGATAGTGTAGCTTCAGAGTAAGTTGTTGTTTCGCCATCTTCTTGCAATTAAGCAATGTCTTGTGTTCTATTAATTGAAATTTACCAACGTTGGTTAAAGTTTACAAAACCTGAATATGTTGATATGAGCAAATCTAGACGTAGATCATGTTATTTCTTGCTCATGTTTTAAATTTTTTGATCCAGAATAGCCGAAGAAAATTAATCTTTGGTCAAACACAAGCTATATAAGAACTATTGAAAACAGATCTATAAATTATACCATGCCATGACAAATGCAAACAGGATAACGCAAGAGAAAGGTAGAAGCGTTTGAAAATACTAATAGAATAATTAATTACTTAGTATGTTTTAATCCTTTTTCTAAACCTGAACAAAGTGGAAACATATATAAGACTTATATCTACAGTTTTCATAGGAATTGCTACAGTAAAAAATGCATCGATTACATAGCAAGCCGTACACTTTTACTTTTCATTTTCTGTGAGATTGTTTTCGTTGTGTTTTTTTTTATATATGTTTTCACAAACTTGTTGTAGCTGACGCGCTTGGATGATATATTTTTCATCTGTTTGGGTTGTTTTGCATTCACGAACTTGCTGTCGTTGACCCGTTTCAATCTTAGTAAACGTACACCCGATGCTGGAAGGTAAACCCAATGAAATATCTTATTCTATTTTTTGGTATGTATTCTTTTTCTAAGTATGTCTGTACTTTGCTTACATTGTCAGTTGAAAGAATTTTACAAGCCAAATATGTTACTCCTAATATTACCACATCTGACAATGACTTTGATATGTTAGCTGATCTAGCACTCGCAACATTTTCGTATGTTTTCCTTAATTTGTTTTCTAAATATTTTTTCAATTCCTCATCCGTTAAAAGTTTTCCGGTTCTTTCCTTGTCTGATCTATGTGCGATACTAATTTTTATTCCAGCTTGTATTATTCTTCAACGCAGCTCTGTATTGCATAGCTACTATTATTGATAGCTTTGCTTCGGTCACTGTTATTTTTTTAATCTTATGTTATGTACAACTATTGTGTGCTTAACTTTTGGCCATGGTTGTAGATTGTACTTTTATTAGATAAAAGCCATTTGTAAAGAACATTTTTACATAACTGTTATGCATATTTAATTTGTATTGTGTGCTTGACATTTGTCCCTAAATGAGGTTATTTAATTCTGGCCTATCTGACTAATTCTCTTTTTTTTAATAAAGATGTTTACTTGAATTTGAGTTTAAAACCTAGCTTGAATATGAGCTTAGAATGTTCTGGAAGAGAACTTGCTTACATTTTGGTATAATTTTCCAGTTAGATGATTGAGATTTTTTTTCTTCACAGAATTCAGTTGCGACATAGGTCAAAAGAGATTGTATAAAAAAGATCTTTGTCAAGAAATTATTTATTCCATTTTTTAATATCACTCTGGGATCATTTATAGCTGTGTTCAGTTATAATTTGAATTGTTCATTGGAATTACAAAGCACTCAGGGACCTGCTGGTTTATGATTTATTCATTCAAAGACATTATGGATTATGTCATTGTGATACATCAAGAATGGTGGTACATCAACGCATTCGAGGCTATTTGCATATGAGCATATTCAAGATTGGAATTAATTTGGAACACTATTCTTTCCGACTTGTGATAGAACTTTTTGGATTATTGAGATTTTACTGTAAGTTCCTCTCTAAATTTTTACTTTATATTTTAGGAAAATAACATATTTGTTAAATTTTACAAAATCTTGTTTTGTTTGCTTCTTTCTGTTTCATAGTTTAAATTCATAGTCGTTGCAAATGTAACTTTTGTTCTTGAGTGTAAGTTGTAAAGAAGATGTTGACATAGCTTTTAAGTTCAGAATACTCTAGAAACAGACAGACTGGAATGTTCAAATTGGAATAACTCACGCCTAAGTCAAGTGACAATGTGTATAAATAAGGACTTGATAAAGAAATGTTTCATTCTTGTTTTAAGATCTGTCTGTTGGAATGCTTTATCAACTGTATGGTGATTAGATAGGAATTACATATTCAAGGACTTCACTAAAATTACAAAGTTTTCATTTGCCTTTGGATTAACACATTATTTTGTAATTATTGTGAACTCATCGAAAGACATTCTATATTGCATCATTGTGGCACATCAGGACATTCAAGACTACTGGAGTTAATAAGGATTATTTGCGATTTAATTCACAATACTGTAAGTGTCTTTTAAATTTTCACTTTGTAGCAAGGTATAAATAAATTGTTTGTTGATTTTACTTAAGTTTTTTTTCTCACTTTCTGTTACTTAACCTAAAACCTAGAGTCATAGCACTTCGTTGAGACCCATTTCTGTTTTGGTTGGGCTATTTATATTTGATAAATAAAAATAAGTCACCTCATATGATATTCAAAGACCAAATCCATTCATTAATTTTAAGTGTGTGTATGTCTGTGTGTGTATTTATTTTTTTTTTAATAAAAAAAGGATCCAGATATAAGTACATGAGACTGCCAATTTCATTTTCATTTGGGGTAAGAGAATGTTTTTCTAAGACACCCCCCCCCCCGAAAACCAGGCCCTCCATAGCTTTAAAAAAAATAGCCTTATACTGATTTATATTTTAAAAAAAAAATAAAAGAATATATCAATTATATTATTTGAAACAAATAAATTATCTTGAGTACAAACCCTCACATTAACATTTCATTTTAGTAATTAAAAAACAGTATCTATGCAATTCTGGAAATGTTAACACCGATATCAGTGACTTTCATACTATGATTATCACAATGACCAAAGTAATAGAACCAACAATATCCAGCAGTCAACTAACTTACCTCAATTGTAATGATTTGAATGAGGAAGATATTGGTTCTTTGAGCAACTGCTAACATGATTGATGACTAAGTTCCTCTTAAGCAAACAAACGAAAAGAACAAAAGTAATCAGCTCCTTTTATCGATCTCAACCTTAGAAAAACAACACACAGGAAAGATCAACTACTCCATGAATACCAGATATCTAGAACATCAAAAAATTTAAACAACAAAGGAATCTGGTGACCAGATTCAGACATGAAGTCATACAATTCTTCTTTTTCTTTGTGCTCTTGCGGCACAAAAAGTAAGGATTTCTGTCCAACCATTAGGCCCTTCCTGATAAACATAGGTGTTTTATCACTGAACTCAATTATACTCCAGCAAAATGAGATTATTTCTGATCAGGCCGGCGTAGCAGAGTTCCTCAATCATTGTTTCATTAATGTTGCTAAGGACAAACACAAGAACCACCAAACATACGACGATCACCCAAGCATACAGGATATCAAAAAGAACTTATATGTCCACGAAATATGAAAACTATCACGTCACTGATGACTCTACAGCTAAAATCCATAACAAACATCAGTGTCAGAAAAGGAACTAGGCTAGATTTTATTTCACGAAAACTATTAAGCCTTAGAACTCAATCATTGACAGGACCTATAGTCAAACTCATAAAATATAGCAAAAAAATATTTCCCAGCAAGATTCAAGACAGCCCAGGTGGTCCCCATCTTTACGAAAAACGATTATTTTGATAAACGAAATTATCGTCCTGTCGGTACTCTTCATACGATATCGCAAATCTTTGAACGAGACATCTGTGACCAGATCGCTAATTACTTTGACGATATCTTACACCCATACCTTTCTGCTTTCAGAATGGGTTTCAGCTGTCAAACAACGCTAATGCGACTGCTAGAAGACTTGCGACTAGCCCTATATCAAAACAAGGATGATACAGCTATTATGCTGGATTATCAAAAACATTCGACTGTTTACCCCATCAAGATCTCCGGAAATTGGCAGGATATGGACTTTCAGATTCGGCTCTAAATACTATGGCAGATTACCTTTCAGACAGAAGATATTGTGACAGAATAAGAAATTCAACTAGTTCATGGGAAAATATCTATAAAAAGTACCCCAGGGTCAATTCTTAGTTCCATACTTTTTAATATCTTTATTAATAACATCTTTTTTTATATAAATAATTCCGATTCTTACAATTATGCAGATGAAAACACACTTGCCTGCGCTCTCCATGACTTTAATAGTATGAAATCTACTGTGGAAACGAGTGCAATATTTAGATTAGGTGGTTTACCAACAATGAAATGAAAGTAAACCCTAATAAGTTCCAAACTATTACACATGGAAAGAACAACAACGAACAATTTGAGACTTTCTCCTCCAACGAGACTAACATATATTGCGAAGATTCGGTAAAATTTCTCGGTCGCTTTGGACTTAAGCAATTCAATGAAATTTGTAAGAAAGCTTCTGACAACTAGATATGCTCAAACGAACAGGAGAACTACCATACAACCGAAGGAAGATAGGCTGTGTACCATTCTTTCATCATGGTAAACCTGAACTTCTGTCCCCTGGCATTTCCTCAGCCTCACTAGCATGAAAATGCTTGAAAAACTCTGAAAGAGCCCTGAGATTTGTATTCAGTGATTTCAAGAAACCCTACTCGGAACTCTTGCATTTGGCAAATGTATCAACTCTCCTCATCCGAAGAGTGAAGATCATTAAAATTGATGTATTTAAATTTTTAAACAAGAATTGTCCGGCGAACTTAGATGATCTGGTACTGTTTAAAAACAATCTTACTCATTTAGATATGCAACCACTGATGGAGATCCCAAACTTAAGAACATCATGGTATGGGCTACAATCTTTTAGGTATGCAGTAGCAAATTATTGAATTATTTCCCTAATAATTTTCGAACACCCTCAGACCTTAACAGTTTTAAATCCTTCGCGAAGGTCAATTATCTGATCCTATTGTGTAAATTCTCCATATCTAAACACAAGCAAATAAGTTCCCGCTACTACCTAAATCGGTCGCATGGTTCCCAATTTAGATTTTTACTTTTTTCATAACGCTTGTAGCGCTCTGATTTCCCTGAAAGTTGTAAATATGATGGTCGCTAGTGATTGCCACAGTTCTGGCTTGTGCTCCTGACACATAGTTATACATATATTTTATATCGTATATGTGTACTTGGTATGTTTTGCATAGTCTTTGTCCTTGTATATTTGAAGGGGCCCCGGATGGCAAAGTGGTCTAAAGCTATCATCTTTACCGAGCATTGCTATCTTACCTCTGTTCGTGAGGGTTCGAATCCCGGGCTCGGCCAGTGTGGGTATGCGAAAAAGCAGCCAGTAGCTTCTCGCGAATCGGTGGTTCTTATCGGAGCCTTCCCGGGTTTTTCCTCCACCAGTTATACTGTCTACCATGTATAGCCTATCTTGCGCTGATAAATTGGTGTTAAACCCAAAATTAGCAAACAAAACGTATATTTATTAAGGCATGCATGTAAATGAGATCTTAAGGATGTTATTGAAAAGAAATTTTTTAACCATAATATTTTAAACCTTCATCTAAGCGTAAAGTATATTATATTCATGTAAATCGGCGTCCTTGCATTGAATTCTTAAGCAGAAATTATCAATTTGGGGGATGGGAAGAACTTAAGTGTGTTTTTGGTCTGTCAAAATGCAGGTGTATTTTAACACTTTTAAAAACAAAACAAACCCCAAACAAACTTATAATCGTCAGTACTATATGACTAATTGTTGAACTAATTATTATATTATTGTTTAGTAGGTAAAATAACTCCAGCGAGCAGTTTCTTATCATGTGTCGTAACTCCGACTTCGAATAAAATTTGTCAATGGCTACGTCTGTCTTGCTTAAAGGAAAAAGTAAAACTTAATAAAAAGTTACATCACTGCCCACACAGACTCCTCACCTCCCCAAAACCCCCATAGAATCAGAAGAAAAAATGCTGTTCCTTATTGTGCTGTTTGTTGATTTGTCACGAGTTAGTGGACGTTCAACAAAACGGATCGTCTGCACGTGTCTACTGACCCCTCTGGATTGTTGCTTATTTATTATATGCAAATTCGATAAATTTGTAATAAATATTTCATTTGCTTTAACTAAGCAAAATAAGGTGCCATCATATTTTACGTATCGTTTATGTTTTTAATTTAACAATGAAATATTTTAATTTTGAAAATGGCCAAATTATTTATAATATCGTCTGCAACATACGCCATATGTACCGGAATCGGAAATCCCGATCGCGTGATGCCACGTTGTGAATGACGTCATTCGCCTAAATTAACATACCCCTCTACTAGTGATTGAAAATCGGAAGAAGGAAGCCATCTTGGAGTGCTAAGGCACTAACTACGTCTGTGGGATTGACTAACTTAATCAAAGACAAATATTTAAACTTATATTCCGGTATAGACATATTTTGTATATACAGAGACTTAACCAAGGATGAATCCAGAATAGTAAGTATGAAGGGTTTATTTGTGAAAAGAAGTTGTTGACAACGTCATCATTGGATCATTGTACAATGATCTGTACCAATCAGCTGGCGAATCATACGAGTATATATAGATATTGTTAAGTTTCGTTTACATGGATTCTTGATAGATTTTGAAAATTCAGCAATGAAATTGATCAACGTTGAAAGTTTGTATGTTTCATATAATGGGCCAAGGGTGTCGCGTAAAGCGACATCAGAAAGGGGAGGTGTCGTCAATCATAACAAGAAAGCGAATTGTCAGGAAGCTGCCACCTGGCAGCCTGATAGAGCACTTCATGGAATTAAATTTCGCCAATGTGAGAAAATGAAATAAAGCATAATGCGTGCACATTTAACAATGTGTATAATCGTGATGCAGTAGAGTATTTTTGTTACCTTGTCCGACTCCTCCCCATTTACAACACAAGCACTTGATCCAGTGTTATCATGAACCAAATCAATAATAAGCTTGGCATCTCAGATCTTATTTTCAACAATCCACGTCACATGTATGGATGAGGTAATAACCCATCTATGATAACTAGATTTTCAGAGCTTGAAATTTTTTTATTTTTGTTTTCACTGACCCAAAGGATAACCATATTACAGTGTATGCTGTAGTCCAAGTTTTCTCTGACCATTGCCACCCATTTATGATATTTGGACATTTTTGTTAGGGTGTCTGTTCCCTATAAAAAAAGTTGGAATTTGCTGACACCATTTGGTTTTTGTCATAAGGTAGCCGCTTACTAGCTGGCCCAGCAAATGACCTTTCATCGAGATAGGACTGAAAAAGAGTTAAAACTATGTTAAAAATCTAAATCTCACACACTCATCGAGATATGCCTGCATCAAATCAATAGGAGATATGAATTATTTTCTCAGAAATTGCGATCATAGCATTCGTTACATCTGTAATCCTCTGACAGGCAAGATGAAAGTACATCGTTGCTGAAATTTGACCTGGTGCTGGCCATTTGCATTCCTAGTCATGTGACTACACAACTCTCGCAACCTACATGTCAGTGACATCAGAGGTCATACAGTCACGTGATATCAACAATAAACCTTTTCTGATGTTGCTGTAGGAGAACAAATCAAACATATAAATGATAGTCACTTAATATTTATTGAAAAATGAAAAAACAAACTGTTCAGAATATTTATTGTGAAAACAACAACAGAAAATCTGTAATTGTTGAAGCATTTTGAAGAAAACCAGAGTCAATACACGGAGCACATGTCAGTGTGGTATTCATGTGACACCAACAAAAACATCACTGACACATGCTCGATACTTCTTGAAAATGGTTTTCTCCACCCTGCTGTGATACTGACAGGTTTCTGGTCATTGTTCTTAGAATAAATATGTTGAGAATTAAGTGTGCATTATATTTTTTTGCAAACATTAAGTAACTTCTATTTAATATGTCCAAATTCTATGTATAACAACTTTGGAAATTTGTTTGTTGTTGATATCACATGACTATATGACCTCTGATGTCATTCACATATAGCTTGCAAGATTTGTATAGTTATGTGACTCTGTATGCAAATGGCCAGATCCAGGTCAAATTTCAGCAACGATGTACTTTCATCTCGTCTGTCAGTGGATTAAAGACATGACAAATGCTATGTTCACGATATTAGGGAAAATAAATCATTGCTACAGCTTTTATGCAGGTATATCTCGATGAAAGATTGTTAAAGTTTGCTGGGCCTGCTAATAACAGCTACCCCATGCTGACACCATATGTTGTCGGTGAATTCCAACTTTTCGATTAGGAATGGACTCTGACCCTACACCCCAACATAAATGTCCAGATATCAAAAATGTGGTGACAAGGGTCAGATGAAACTCTGTGTATAATGATCCAGTCAAGATCTCACTGCAGCTGCTAAAATCAAATGGAAGCCACTTCTGTTTCTAATAAAGGGATCTAACATGATTCATCTTTTCCTTCTTCATTAAATTGTCATGTTCTGGCTTGTTATTAAGTAATCACGTTGGCTCAAGAAGTATATATTCATTCCTGTCTTTGTCAGGGAATGACCTGTCGTCAATGAACATTCTGACCCTTATACTCCGAGACAAAAAGATGAGTACATATCAGAATTGTGAGGAGAAGGAGAATAAATCTGAAGTTGTACGAAATCTTAATTAACAGTAACAGAATACTGTTCAAATGTACCCTTTATTGAACATTAGAGAAGAAATGAGTTTTCTCCATGAATAACAAATAATCCCAGTTACAAGATCATGACCAAAAGCAATTACTTTTGTGATTCCATTTTTGACTCATGAGATTTGGGTGTCAAGGGTCAAATGACTTTAAGTTTTGAAATCTATTTAAAACTCTGATCTGTCTTTTGGAATAGAACATTTAGGGTCAGTTATTTCTACCATACACTAGTCCACATATTATGAGTCCACCCATTTGGCACCATAAAGTGACCTTATATGAGGTGTGGTGTGGTTCAGAGGATGATTATATTTGAGAGAAGTATCTGAACGTTTATGTAGTAAGAATGCTATATGTAATCTCAGATCATTTAATATCATTTAAAATAAATTAACATTAACTTAAAGGACCATCTTGTATTATGAATAATAATTTCAAGTTAGCATACATTAATAGATCTCCAGAATTTCCCTTTACCCATAATTGCGCCTCAGAGACATCCCTGCATGTTAAAACTCATGTTTGAAATTAAACTTTCAGTAACAACTTGTCGTAAGGGTAGTTCAGTTTGATGAAGTAAAGATAACAATCCCCACTGCTTAAAATGACAGTTTTCCACATGAAATTGTTTATATTTTATTTTTACTAATTTGGCATACACTGACATCACTCAGGTCTTGAATACTGTCGATCATTCTGATATCCGCATGTTAAAACTATGTTTTTAAATCGAGTTTTTGTCAGTTCTTATTTTATTTTTATTTTTAAATTTGCATTGGCACTGCATATAATATAGCATTTGTGTACCGTTTACCTTTATTTTCTCCTTTTCAAAACAGAACACATAAAATAATGACATAGTTTAATGCATTCTTCTGTGAAATGGTAGATGGATTATAATGAAAATTGGACTGAAATTGTATCCTGTATTAAAAGGTAAAGTATGACTGTAATCACATCCTGTATAAAAGGGATAACATATTTTACTGATCTAAGGTGATTGAAATATGTCAAAGAAATAATGTTTTAATTTCAATCAGATGATGTACAGTATACCACAGCTGTAGTGAGCATCATGCTGATGAGTTCCTCTCAGATTAGTGTATGATTCGTGTACTGAAGAGTTAACAAGTTCAACATCTTAATTCTTATTTTCTATTTTCAGTGATTATTTGTTCAAGTTGTTGCTGATTGGTGACTCAGGCGTTGGAAAGTCATGTTTACTCCTACGGTTTGCAGTAAGTTGAATGTTGGATTGATACGTTTCATATAGGTGTTGAGTATGGCTGCTCATGGTATATGTGTACTAAAGTACACTTCAAAGGAAGAAGGATGTCACCTGCAATTTTGTATTATCCTCATTGTGACAGTTTAGACAGTTCAAGCTTGGACCATGACTTGATTATGATTAAATGCATTTAGCAATCTTGTATGGCAAAGATGACTTCTGCTGAAGAAAAAAGGTAAAAGTATGGCTTCCATTCCTATCACATGTAATGGATAGGAATGGAATGAAGGAAGGGTTCTGGCAAACAAGATTTAGAAATTTTTGATTGGGATATTTTAATATTTAAATTTTGGAGCAACGGGGAGCAGCCCTAATTAATATCACAAAATTATATCTGACCTATTTACCAGAATAGAGCTTTGAGGTGGGGAGAGAGTGAGAAGTCAGCATAAAGTGGTCATTTAAGAAATTTAAACACACACACACACACACATATATAACATACATATATATATATATATATATATATATATATATATATATATATATATATATATATATATACAGAGAGAGAGAGAGAGAGATGGATATGTGGGGGGGATGAGGGTGCAGATTTCCACAGTGAGAAATGGGGATGGACAGCCAATTGGAAACACTCAATTTTTTGTTGTTTTCTTAATGTGGATATATAGGGCTTCAAATAGGCCTACAGTACTTGGTGCATATCATGTTTAACATTAACTTTATCTTTGTTTATTCTGAAATAATATTTTAGCTTGGTAATTTTTAGCTATACTGGATATTTTCCAGAAGCGTATGGGATAACCTTTTTCTTCTTCAACTGGCTGTTCGCACAAGTTTGTTATCATTACTCTCAACTCTTTTAACTACGAGTGCTGCTGTAGTGGCTCACTGCTCATCCTGGCTGCTGAGGTCACTACTGTAGCTCATTTGGGGGCTGACTACCAGAACCTGATGCTGCTGCAGCCAAATGATAGCTTTCAGTTGATAATTTGGTGATATGGGCCAAATGTTTGTAGTTATTTTATTTATAATTGACTTTCATATACTAAAACCATGCATACATAAAAGCTATAACCACTTTTTTGTCTTGTGATTCTTTTGTCCCAATGACCGATCTGGTGGCATAGTGGTTAGAGCATCCACCTCGAATGTGGGAGGGAACTGGTTCAAACCCTGACCGAGTCATACAAAGACTTGTAAAAATGGTACTAACAGCTGCCTCGCTAGGTGCGTAGCATTAAGATGTTAGGACTGGTTGGCCTGGTGTCAGGATGTGACTGACTGGGACTCGTGCTACATGGCTGCAGCATGATGCCTCAGTGCTAGACATCACTATAAACTGCCACACTGCAGACATTGAAGTGATATGACTGAAAAATTGTTAAAGCTACACTAAAAATCCACAACACACTTATCCCACTGACTTCCACAAGATTGATGAAAAAACTCCATCAATTGAGCATTGAACATAACTATTTGTTACACTATAATTTGCCTGTCATCATTTTATACAGTGATGTGCGAGATCCGTACACATAATTATTTACAATTGTTTAAATGGTCATTGTTTTCTATTAGTTCTTAATTTGCTGTTGGTGATATTTTTTGTAAAAGCAGTTTTGTTGTACACAAACACAAACATCACACTGGTTGCACATTATAGACACCATGCATATTTATTTTCAAATCTCCTTGTCATGCTTCTTCTTACATTTTGCTCATTAGCTTGTGGTGTCATCCATGATCTTGGATTTAATACCAGGGCAAAATATTTAAATAAAACAAGTCTTTCATTGTTTTCCTCTTATCCACCATTCATTGTTTTTATTGTCTGATTTTGTCTTGATTTCCAACAGACTGGACAGAGATGATAATTATATGTCACTGCTAGAGCCTCTTTAGTCAATAATATGAATCTTGTCCTCTGAAACCTAAAAATTACTATTTAGATTCCTTAACAAAAACCCATTTCCCATGTCAACAGCCATATTTAGTATGAAGACTTACTCAGCAAGAACATCATTTGTACATTTTGATTGGATGAATGTTCTTTTACTGCCAATTGTTGATGAATTGCATCATTTGTAAAATGAACATACACAGTGGATCTATCCATCGTTGAGGTCTAAAGCACATAACAGGCAAGCGGATAGCTGTGCTTATTTACAAGCGGATTTATTGGTCACTGCAGAGCCAAGGAACGTGTGCAGTGGATAAATATATCAGTAGTAGAGAAAAGAAACTATTTTGAGGATTGCTTTGAAGCTTTATATGCACATTCCGCCCATGATGTAGTTGGCTTGGAATGAAAATGGTGCTGCTCAGATGCATATTGCTACCTCTCAACAGAAAGTAATATTGTCATCTGGTTTTCATTGGAAGACTTTTTATGATTTTTTTCATCTTCTATAAAAATGGTGCTAATCTGGTGCCCAATATGGCCACCACAGCAGCTCGGAGTAGCTTCTCGTGGGTCGGTGGTTCTTTCTGGGGTTTTCCCGGGTTCTTCCTTCACCATTAATACTGGCCGCCATATATAGCCTATCGTGTGCTGAAAAATGGCGTTAAATCCTATAACAACAACAGCAGCTTGGCTATCTTGAAAATCTTGTTATTGCGACATCTCCATAGTGGATGGTGATCTCATTATTGTATTTTCACCAAGATGACACACAAGGTTTTCCTCACTGGTTATAATGGCTATTTACCAAAGTCCTTGTATTTCTTATGCCAGTGTATCCCCTAGGAGTGCAAGGCTGGGGGTCAAAATTCCCTGTGGTGTTGAGAATGAGTAAAAAAACAAACTTTGATATCAAAACTGGGGGTGAAATAAAAAATCTGGGGGTCTCTGAAGCACCCTAACATTGGTATTCTCTGCTCCTTTCATGCTTAACAGATTTTCCATACTAATTCTGCACCATGTTGTGTACACTATGGGAGAGTTTAGAGCTATATCTCTTTGCACATATACATAGAAATTACGCTGCTTGTTAAATCCACGTGAAAGGCGAATTTGTAGTTGTCTTTATTTTCCTATGCTCAATTCCACATTGTTAATATCGGAAGCAGATTACATAGTATTTTCTTTCTATGTACCTACATGTGTAGTCATGCATATACCCCTTCATTGAAAATAGACTTTTCCAAGAACTGGAAATGACTGGCAAAAAATGTCGTCTTTTACACTGAAACTTCCGTTTGGACTGAAATGCGCAGAGGATAACTGTGTTAAGGTCACACCTGGGCATAATCAGGTTTGAAATGATAAATCAATAAATGAACTAAGTTCTGTGCATCTTTTGTCTCATTTGTGCTTTTTGATTGTACATATGAACGGGGAGGTTTATTCAGATTATAGTCTGGCAAAATTTGTTTTCCCTATTTTAATAACAGCTAAAGATAGTGTACTTTAAATAACAGCTTAAGATAGCATACTTTACACTAATTCAGGCTAAGGGTGTAATATATATACTGGTAAATTGCAGTACAAAATGCCTAATACAATATATCAAGATACGAGTATAGAAATACCCGTGTACCCTATTTTTGTTGTTCACCTACACTAGACCATCCAGAACTAACTTAGAGAGAGCAGACCATTGTCCTCCATTAGGCATAGCACCATTACCAACATGGCAGCATCAGAATATGAGTTTATGTAGAACCCAAAAGCAAACATTCAATAATTTTTTCCTAAAAAAAAGAGTTTGGTACTATTACAGTTTACAAAACTCACTGTGCTTAATACGTCAAAACCAGAATCAAACGTAGATGGAAGACAAACCTCAAAATTCATTTACAGTCCATCATTAGTATGCTACAACATGAGACAATTCCAGACACAACCGGTGAATGGTCCAATAAAGAACGTTTCAGGTTCGCAAAAAAACAATTGCAGGTATGTTAGATGCACAGACTAAACACAAATCTTCGTCACACAGACTGAATATAAATATTCATCACAAAGAGTCACAGTTACCACTTATAACATTGCCAGTTTCATTATTTATGGCTTCTGTCCAGACATTGTTGTGTCAAGAAAAGGGAATTTTAAACGTTGGATTTGTGCTTGATCAGTGAGATGTATCATCTTGAAAAGTTCTCCAAGAAAATTATCCCAGATATGTATTTAAGTCAGAGAGGACATAAAATCATGCTAGTAAAGTTACATTAACAACCAACAGTTGTTAGTCTCATGGGTTGAACCAACATTGGTTTGGAATTAATGATATTACTAATCTCCTGTATTATTTGTTCATTTTCAAATTGAAGCAAAACGTTTGTCGATGAGAAAATCTGATTACATGTTTTTTTACATACTTTTTTGTTGCTTGTCTTGATTGGATTACAGTATATGTAACTTTTAATCATGTTTGTTGACCAAAAGACCTTTTTGAATAAGCAAAAGAATACTGCAACTCCTCTACAAATTTTCAAAATCATTTATCTAGTTATTATATTTATTAAGTGTTTTGATAAAATAGAAAGCAACATTTTATTTTTTTGTTCAGATTATATTACCTGCAATAAATTATTCATTATTACAGTTATAAATAAGCAGAATTAACATTAGAAGCATAGATGCTGTCAGTAACTAATGTGTATTGATAAGTTTTGCAACACAAACCTGCTGTATTGCAATATTTTGCAGTGTGCTTTTTTTTTCTTCCTGGCAATACTCATCTCTAATTCATGCTGACTTTTCAAGAACTTGGGAGAAGCCATTTTGGTTGTCCTTGGTGCAAACACATTGTCAATATAGCCTGTCATCTAAAAGTAGTGACAAGATTTTCAAGATAGCCATTGTGGCAGCCATAACGGATTTCTAAACATAACCATTTTCACTGAGGGTGAAGTAAATAGTGCAAGTCTTTCAGTAAAAGAAGTCCATGTTGATACTGCTATGAATTCAAAAGAAGTGATATAAAGATTCTGACAAAGGCTGTGGAGTCTAGTTGATCATAAAGGAAAATGGTGCTGATCTGATGTCCAAAAAGCTGCCACAAAAGCTATCTTGAATAGTTTGTTATGGCTATTCTCCTGAATGAAAAGTCTAATTGATATGGGATTTTTACCAGAAGACCTCCTTTTATATGCAGACTTGATCCTAAATAAAAATGGTACAGCTCGCACATCCAGTATGGCTGTAGCATCAGCCTTTGTCAGAATGTTTATATGACTTATTTTGAATTCATTGTTTTCAATAGAATTTCCTGATTATATGCTGTAAAACTGCTAATAAAATATGTTCATCATTTTTTGTAAGGACTATTTTCATTGGCTAAGTGTTTTAAAAAAGAACGGCTGTTTGTAATTTCTCCAATACAAAGCTTTTATATGAAATGTGTATATGCGTATCTGTGGTTTCCCAACCCTTGGCCGGAAACGCATATATGAGCCAGCTGGGACGGAGAGAATATTATTAGCAGCTTGTTATGCGTCTCTGTGGTTACAAGGTTATTTTTATGGTTGCATATGTCAGCAGAAGGTAAAGAGTTAAGGGACTTGCATTATGAACTTTTTACAAAACATAGTATGTATGTTTATATCATAAATAGAGCGAAATTCATTAGTATTAATGATATGTTCCTGCTTTTGATTGTAAAGATACAGGATGAATTTGATTATGAAGAAAATTTGTGTCATTTTATGAGGTAATCTTGTATCTGATTGGTTAAGCTTGTTACCATGCTGGAGACTTTCAGTTAGATTCTGTTCACTGTGATAAGCAAGTTTACGTCTCCATTGTCTTTGACTGGTTCTATAATAAGTGATATCTGCTTGTATTAATGAGATGATTCTACAGCTGATTGGATGGGCATGCTAATATCAGGATTAGAGACTATGCTTGTCATCCAATCTTGATGAAACATGGCAACTAGGTTTATGTTATAAAATCTTGCATGGGTTCTAGACTGCATATTAATTGTGCCTTTATCTTCCGACTTTCTTTTATTAGACTTTAGTAAAATGGGTATGATCTACATGATGCAATATAAAGCATGGGGATAGTTTTGCATAGGTATATGTTCTTAGAATACTAAATAAGTCTGCTTTGTCAAGTGGTCAGCTGTTCAATTATATTAGACGAGTAATACCATGCCTGCTTGGGTTTCTTTTTCTTTGTTTTGATTATACTATGTTTGGAAGTATTGGAAAAAGAAATGTTCCAAGTTTCTAGAAGTTTATGCTTTATTTTCTCCTTTTCAGGATGACACCTATACAGAAAGCTATATCAGTACTATTGGTGTAGATTTTGTAAGTATCTGATAATGGAAAACTGATGCCAAGTCATGAATGTTTTTACTTGTATTTATAATTTAATTTCTTAGTTATAGAATAGTGTCTTCAGATGTTGCTAACATGACCTTTTACAGTCAGTTTGTTTTAAAAAATGATAACACAAATTTAACCCCAAAATGAATTATCAACCACTCTTTGACAGTTAATTTTGAAATGATAATATTTAAGTATTGATTTCATTGTTTTAAATCCTAATTGTCTCACCTGTGTAAAGAAAGGAGATACATTGGTGTCACAGTGACTGTGGTGGTGGCTTTGTTATCAGTATTAAAATGTTTTCATGTCAGATACAAAATGGATACAACTTTTTGGGCATGAGTGAGAAATATGGTTTGCGCTAAAATTACAACCACTGTTAAACTTTATAGATGTTATTCTTATATTTTCACAAGAATATGTACAACATTCTTCCTTTTCAGAAAATAAGAACAATAGAACTAGATGGGAAAACAATAAAACTACAGATAGTAAGTATATTTCTTTAAAATTATGTTGTTATCATATAAAAAAAATGTAAATGTCATAAACTAGTTGAGGTTGCTTTTGAGAAAGTTTCACATGCATACTTCTTTTGTACTTGGCATATTTGGGAGAAATTTGGCTTATTTGATCTCTTAGCATGGAACCAATCTTAATACTTATAAATTCTAAAGAGACCAACTCCCCCCCCCATTTTTTTTATTGCAATATGAATATTACTTGGCACTATTGACTTCTTAGTGCTTAGATCATGTACATTTGAATTTTCACAGAGAGTTAAAATTATCAATGGGTTTTTCTTGTTGCATTTTGTTTCATATCTTTTCTGTCTGTGTTCAAAGTAGGCATCTCTGAACAAAATCGTCTTTTGAATCTCTCTCCAAATGGTGCATGTAATTTAAGTTCTAAAACAATGTATTTTGTGTGGATTTGAAATTTTGTGACTGAAAATGAATGAGATCAATAACCATGGACTACATACTGTAAAACGTTGATAGTTCAGATACAAGTTAGTCACATATTTGGCACCACTTAAAGGATCGAATATCTTCATCTGAAAAGTAGTCTTCTTGTCTGCAACTTCCAAAAACTCTGCACGGTCTAAGATTTGAATTTAATATTTGGGCCACAGCACTAAAGAGTTTTTGAAGTTTTTCTGTGTTATTTAATCACTGATGTTAGATACTATGATGGATGGGGGAGGTGGAGGTATGTGCTAACTTATATAAATGTAACAGGTTTTTAAAAAGTGCTTCAATTCAGGACCTGTTTAATTTTGACTATGTAATTATGATAACATTTACAATGAAAGGAAAATGCAGCTTAAGCATGAATATATAATTAATTGTAATGGACACTGAAACTTTTATATGTTGGCCTTCATAATCCCAGTCTAATCATTTAGCAAGAAAGGAATAGCCTCTAGTATTGATAAATAAGCCTTAATGTCTTAATGTGGGGGGAGATAGCTGTTTATATTTAGTATGGCATCATGTTACTTTTACATTAAGCTGGAAACATTGGCAGTGAATTGAATTTGATTGGATTGAATTGATTCTGATTATTGTACTACTACTGCAATTTCAGTCCATTTTGATAATACAAATTTATAAAAAGCAAAGGGCAACTCATTGGCTTATTTCATTTTGTTGCAGTATTTCAGTGCCATCTTTATCAAATATACAGAATAATTTATCTGTCAAAGTTTATTAGTTTTTCTTTGAGATATAATTATGAATTTTTTTTTGTTAATAGTGGGACACAGCTGGTCAGGAAAGGTTCAGAACCATAACATCCAGTTACTACAGAGGAGCTCATGGTATTATAGTCGTCTACGATGTCACAGATCAGGTATGAAAAATGTTTGAAAAAAATATGTAATGCAAACAAATCTTTTGAATTCGTAAAAATATGAGCAATGCAACACATACTAATGTTGAGTGTTGTTGAAATTCTTAAATAGTAATTTGTAAAGCTTCTGCAGATGTCCACATAAATTAATGGAAGCATACTATTGATTAAGTGAGTGCCACAAAAATGAGGTCAAAGCAGTTGCAGTGATCAGTTTTTACATACAAATTTTGATTGGAAAAATCAGAAAGCAACAACAAGCTTTTACATCTCTAAATAATCTAATTATACATATATTTTTTATAAATTAATATTTGCCTGTTCATAAACATTGAGCTTGCAGAAAGTCATTGTAGAACATCTTTTTCAATGCATAATCATCCCATAAGGCCTTGTTTAGTATAGGTAACTGAGTAATATTCAGACATAATGTCATTAGATCTTTGATTTTGCATTTTAGGTTTGACAAACTTTTCTTTTAAGGCTGGATATATTGCACTTAAATCTACAGAAAACTGATTCATGCATCTTTCAAGATTTGCATAAAGAAACAACGTTGTTCTGTGTTGTCTTTATATTTGTCAGTTTAATGATTCTTTCTAATTTATTTTACACCAGGAGTCATTTAACAATGTGAAGCAGTGGCTACAAGAAATAGACCGATATGCCAGTGAGAATGTGAACAAGCTTCTAGTGGGAAATAAATGTGATCTTACAACAAAGAAAGTAGTTGATTATACCACTGCCAAGGTAATTAACACAGAAGAAATATTAACATTTATTTCTAAGATTAAGATTAGTGACTTTTTTCATATAGTAATGTTTGAACCAAGGGATTTTCTCTCTATGTTTATATAATTTGTCTTCATATACTAGTTCGATAATGTAGGGTTTGTACCAAGGGATTCTTTCTGAGCTTTATGTTTATATAACTTGTCCTTATATAGTAAGTAGAGAATTTAAAGTTTGCACCAAAAAATATTTTGTCTGAGCTGTATATTTTTATAGTTTATCTTCATGTAGGGTTTGAACCAACGAGTTTTGTCTGAACTATAAGTGTATATAAGTTTTGTTCCTATACTAGGGTAAAAGTGTATGGTTTATGCCATGTGCAGAGATTTTAATTTTCCAAACTTTGCTGGATTTCTGGTTTTGAGACCAGGCCAGTCTGGTTTCCAGAATTGTACAGTTCATACTATAGTGTTTCTTTGGTATGGACTTGTTGCCTTTTATCTGTTTTGAGATGGTGTATAATTTTACATTCAGAGAACTTTTGATTCACATCTGGGGAACAGCTGAGAGACAGAATGTACTTAGAAAGTGCAGTCATACATTGTTGATTCATAGTTTATTTCACATTGCTTCTTCTTCAAAATGGCCTGTGGTCCATATGTTCATCTGTTCATCTAGCTTGTTTTCATTGCTCCTGATCTAGATTGCTATAAAACACATGTTCATCCCAAAGTCAAGTTGGTCCTAAATGAAAATGATGCCATTGTCATGGTATTCTTGAAAATCTTTCATTGCTAATCATCCAAATGGTGCCAGGCTGATGATTGACCATCTTGAAAATCTTGTTAGTACATCTCCTTCTGGACTGGAAGTCATACTGATGTGAAGTTTTTAACTGAAAATGAGGATCTGACCTTGAATATGACCAGCATGGTAGCCATCTTGAAAATCTTGTTATGGCTTCTTGTCCTGGATGGATGATGATGTCATCATAGGTTTTTCACCAAAAAGCTTCTTAAGCTGTCTTGTTGCTTTTAAATGAAAATGCTGGTCCAGCATTCAATGTGGCAATCATCTTGAAAATTAAGTTATCACTACTCCTGATTGGGAGGTCATATCAGCTATAATTTTGATCATGAGGCTTCTTGTGGTGTCATGTTGGTCCTCAGTAAAACTGACGTCAGATATCCATTACGGCCATCATAGTTGCCATCTTGAAAATCTTGTCCTCCTGAATGGATAGTCGTATCATTATGGTATTTCACCAAAAGATTTCTTAGTGTTCAGTTTATCCTAAATGAAAATGGTTTTTCTTGAATCTAATATTGCCATCATGGTTTAAATTTTGCTATTGATACAGAATAACAGATGGTGTCTGCACTCCATGGTTGAAAAGAAGAAACAGTCTTGTATTGGATTCTTTTTTTTTTTAGATGGTAGAGTGCCAGTACCATTGACAGACTCTTGTTTTTGTTTTTTAATCACTCCCAAGCTATTTGGCATGCTATCCTTTTGTTACTAAGAATAGTTCTTGTTTCTAATAGTAGGCACTTTCTGTATTTAGCCCTAACATCTTTTGAGCTTTGAAAGGTCAGTCAAGGGACACAACTCATTTCTTTATTCCTAATAGGAATTGGTTCAATTCAGAGTGGTTACTTTGGCAACAGCTGTATAGTAGTTCAGATACTACTGTATCATAGAGTAGAAAAATATTTTTCAGAGGTAATTGCCAGATCAATTTGTGACAATATTTTATAAATTCTTTTGTACCTGAAACATAATTCAGATTGCATGTATGTAGCGATATGTTGGTATTTGCTTAAGAGTATAATTAATCATCTGATTGCCGGTATAGTGTATGCCATATTCAACTCTTAGATCCTTTTTAATCTAGTATTACCTAAATTCTTAGCCATCTGTAGTCTTAATACTTTTTTGAAAGTACACATTTTTTCCATGGAAGAGTGGGAATGGGGGATGAATTAATCATTTTTGTGAAGAATTAGACCATTTGGGAAGAACTTTCATGCGTAAATCATTAAAATCAGGAAATCTGCATGATTTAAAAAATATCGTTATTGAAAATGGGGCCCATTTTCAAGTCCTCAGGAAGCTATAAAAAAAATCAGTGGAAAGTAATGCAGATTTTGTTTCTGCAAAATAACTTGAGTTGTCCACCATCTGCAATTACCAAACTGTGGATGGCTTTTACTTGGGGTAAGGAAGATACCTGTTATTTTTTGGGTCAAAAGCTGAAAGGTCAAGATGACTAAATGATAGAAAAGTGATTTCTGCATAATAACTTCAATGCTTCGCCATCTACAGTTACTAAACTTTGCAGATAGCTTGCATGTGGGACAAGGGAGTACCATATCTGTTGTGGGGTCAAAAGTTCAAAGGTCACCGTCACTGAAATAAGAAAATGGTCTCTGTACAACAGCTCAAGTTTCCTGTCAACTTTTAAAAAAATTTTGTTACTAAACTTGGTGAATGGCTTGCATTTGGAGTTGAGAACCCTATCAGTTTGGGGGTGGTGGAAAAGTCCATGGTCAAGGTCACTGGCTGAAAGGAAAAAATCATTTAAGCACACTAATATTAGTTTACATCATATACAGTGCATCACATTTTACAGATTCCCCACTCAATCTGGTGGATGTGGACAGAGGAGCAGGGATTAAGTGCCCACTAGAAACAGTGGAATCCCACTCAGATTGGTGGATTTGCTCCCCATTCTAGTGGAAATCAGCTCAATATAGGGGAAGTCCGTCACATTTTTTGCAGCAGGAGTGGGTTTATAGCACCCATGGCTGATTCTGTTGTATTTGCTCTGTGCGTCAACACTCTAAAACAACCCGATGGGAGAAAACCCGACAATAAACCCGACCATTGCAGGTATCAAGTTATACCTTGACCTGTACAGAGTATGTAGTTGTAACATTTGTTGTATTTATCAGTGGCCTAGCGTAAGGATGCATAAAGACAAACATGCATAATGTAGAAAGAATTTAATGTCCATAATGGAGCATACATAAGAAAATACTGCTTTGCTACAAAGTACATCCCTGTGGATTGATTACATTTATATGTACTTGTTAGCATATGCAGAAGTGAACAATTTACATGATATTCTGCATCAGATGGTAACTTTTATATTTTTTCTCACTGTCAGAAAAGTGCTTTATACTGGTTATTACTTTGTCATTGTTTTCCTTTTATCTCCATACTAATGTCAAGACCCACTTGAAAGAAACTATTGAAAGCAGCAATGCATATAAACTCGAAAAGAGATTACAAATGAACATGGTAACATTTTTATCAGATATGTACAATCAAGAACACTGGAACATTATGATGTGCATTTCGTATTTTCTTCCAGTGTTTGTACTACAAGAATAACATGGCATTGTACATTAAAATAATTAAAAAAAACAGAAACAAGCTATCCTATGTAAAGATTTATGTGCACTTTTAAAAATAACATTGTTTACATGTGAGTACAACATTTTTTTAAATGCATGGAATTGTGCTTACTGTATAGACTATTGACTCTTACCAATGGCCATGCGTGTCTTGAACAAAGTGATCTAAATGAAAAAAGAAGTACTTTTTGTCCTGACATTATTTCATGAATCTTTGTGCATCACCAGGCATTGGCTGAGGAGTGATTTTCTTACTTTGAAGTCAGCCACTACACCTGTTCTTGAGGTTCCTGCCTCGAGTCTACAAGTCAGTCAGAACAGATCCTACATGTACACACTGTTCAATGTTGAGCTTCATTGGTTCAAAATGTACCCTTGGCTGTTGAATGAAAATATCTCAGAAGTATACACTGTTAGTTTGTGAAAATGTTGTCATATAAAACTGGTCTCGTGCGTTATATGGAAAGCTAAATATTAGTTTTTATTCCTGGGTTCTTCCTCCACCATTTATACTGGCCACCATGTATAGCCTTTCTGGTGCTGAAAAATGGTGTTAAACCCTACAATGACAAAAATTTTAAATTATAGCAGTTCCTATCAGCTACTGATCACTGTCATGCTCCGATGTTTTAAAACAGACACTGTTGAAGGAAAATGTTTCTTGCTGTCACAAAATCAAACACTTAAAGATATTAGTTTGTGATAATATTTAATTGCACTGAACTTTTCTACACCATGTTAAAGAATACCCTATTTCAGTGGCTGTTCAATCCAAAAACAATGTGATTTTTATGAGAAAGGTTACTGTCTTTATGTGTTGTTTTGTTTGTGAAACTACATATGCCAGCTGAGAAGTAACATTTTTACTTTAAGTTAGCCACCATGCTTGTCAACAGTGATCAGTTGGGAAGGTGTTGAGCTTCACTGTTATGTTTTATCACTAGTGTTTCAAAAGAAACACTGCTCCGGTGGCCTAGTGGTTAGAGCACCCACCTCAGATGCGGGAGGTTGTGGGTTCGATACCTGGCCGAGTCATACTAAAGACTTTATAAAAATGGTACTAACAGCTGCCTTGCATTGCGCTCAGTTAAGAGGTTAGTGTTAGGACTGGTTGGCCTGATGTCAAGATAATGTGACGGGGGGGGGGGATGACATGCTGCCACAGTTCTAGTTATCACTATAAACTGCCACACTGCAGGCATCGTAGCAATATGACAGAAAAATTGTTAAAGCTAAGTTAAAAATCCAAATCACACACACACACTCAAAAGAAAAATGTTTGTGGAATAACAAATTTTGGACTTGTAATCTGGACTGAGAACTGCAATTTAGTTGATATTTTTGTGTATTAGTGTGCTTTTGGTCTTATGGTCTGTCGTCAAAATTAACATGCATGAACTTGAAGCTTCAGAAATTGAATGTCAGTGAGTGAGTATTACTGCAATAAGATTGAACACCTTGGAATTGATAAACTGGAAATTACCGAGATTTACAACCTTTGAAGCCAAAATCTTGTATACCTGCAGTTTGGAGTAGTTATTGAAGTTCTAACAGGTGTTTCTTTTTAGGGTCATGATAAATAAGAAGCCACATATTAATAGCAGTCGGTACAATTCGAGATAGATTTGATAGCCTTGTTAAACATGTGTCATATTTGATTGATATGATGTTTTCATCTTATTGCTAATATAGTACATGATAAACAATTCGTTGGAGTTAAGGGGTGGGAAGAAATACGAACAAGAAGAAATTCCATTTAGATAAAGCACTAAACCAAACTGACATACAAAATGGATATTTTTTATTTTACATTAAATACAATTATGGTAAATGGCCATTTAATAAACAAGTTTGCATAATAGTAGGCAGTTTGGCTGAATTGCAAATGATGATGATTTGGATAGATGTACTAGAGAAATTGCTACTGCAACATTTGGAAAAGAAAGTTTCTTCCCACGTCTGCACATAGCTGGCCCACCAGTTTTGTCTTTGTTATTGCTTTTTAATTGTACAAGTCCAAAACTTGTTCATGAAACTTAAAGCTTAGTGTTGGTTCCCAAAGATTCAGTGCAGTATGGGCAATTATGGACATAATTTCATTAATTTCACATTGTTGGCCTAATTGCAAAAAGATCGATGTTCTTTGGTGACTATTTTTTATATATATTATTCACATCAACTTCATCAAAAGGATAAATGGGTCAAAATGTAACAAACTAGAAACTACTTATAGATAATTTTTGCTTGACAGTTGGGTACAATTTGTGGTATCTGTCATGTGGATTGAAAAAATATACTGTACCAAATCAATTGCATCAGCATTAGTTGGAAAAAAAACCCACATGTTATCTACTACCGAAAATGTTTAAGTAATTACACTTGTCATCACTTTTCTCAATCCATTTGGTAAGTACATGTAGTCAATGAAAATGGTGCTGATCTGACACCCAATATGGCCACCACAGTGGCCATCTTGAAAATCTTATTATTGCTATTTCTCCTAAATGGATGGTCATATCACCATATTTGCAAAAAAAACTCTTATGATGTCTAGTTGGTCCTAAATGAAAATGGTACTGATCTGACTTCCAATGTGATTGTCACACAGCGCCCATGTAGACAGTCTTGTTATTTCTGCTCCTCCAGAATGGATTATCATTATCAACATGAGGCTTTTCACTGAAAGACTTCGTATGATGCATAGTCCAAATTGAAAATGGTGCCAATCTGACTTATAGTATGGCCACCACATAAGCCATCTTGAAAATCTTGTTATTGCTACTCATCCTGAAGAGATAGTCCAATGAATGTGAAGTTTTCACTAAAAGACTTGTTTCTGATTGGCCCAACCTGAAATGGTGCCAGTCTGACAACCAATATGGCACAGTGGCCATTTTGAAAGTCATGCTATTGCGACTCCTGAATGAAGTCATATTGACAAGGGGTTTTCACTGAAAGACTACTTATGATGTCTAGTTTGTCTTAAAATGGTGCCAGTCTGATATCCAATAGGACCATCACAGCAATTCATTTTAACTCTTTACCTTGTAGAGAGTATGGCTTTGTAGGCAGTTGATATACATGTACCTGAGTTATACAGTGCAGTGTGCTGTAAATAGAGCACCTGCTACCTATTTGACTTCACACACATAGGCCTGCCTGTTACCTGTTATAAGTTTTATATGTTCAACGTGAATTTTAAGCATTTTACATTTTTGGTACACACTTATCATGTATAGAAAGATTTCAGACTAAAATGTGTTCATTATAGCAGTTTAATTATTTTTCGTGTAAGATTTTTTATTTATGTGCTTTAAAATTCTGAGAGAACTTGTTCACCATCATGCCAGTGAAGACGAGCAACCAACCATAGCTGCCATATCTCATACTTGAAATTTACCAGTTCTTTGTCTCCATCTACATCACTAAATCATCTGAATTTGATTAATTATAAAATGTCAGTGTTGCCTACATCAATATCAGAGCCTTTACCTAAGTTATTGAAGCTGTCATAGTAGTGATTCTGATCTTGCAAACTCCAGAAGTACTGAAATCTTTGGCCTCCATTTTGGAGAGTGGAGAATCCGACCCCGTTACTTTAAATAGATTATGATTAGAGCTTAAACAGCCACTGTGTGATCTGACATAATGGTCATTCACATCAGTAATTGAAGTATCTAATAGAGGTTTTCCCCAAAGGTGGCACTATGAAAACCAGCTCAAAATTGTTGATCGTTTACAGCAGGTGTCCAAAGATTCTTCCATAAGAATGGAATAGAGGCATTCAGAGGTGCTTACATGAAATAAAGGGTTAAAATCTTGTCGCTCCAGAAGATTAGAGATGGTTTTCACACTCAGCAGTTAAAAGAAAGAAATGGTCTTGAAATCCTGGAAATTCTTTTCACTCAGTAGGGCTTCAGTCCCTTTGAGGTACACAAGTTTAAACTCAATTTTTAAAACTTCATACTTTCTTCAGTAAATTTTGTGAGGACAATTGAGGTAAACTTAAGCATAGGAGACAAATGCAACTTGGTATGCATGTTTGTATTGATAGATAAATGATCTGGTTAGAGTTTCATGGCATTACAGCAATTTTTCAGAATTGTATTATTTTGAATTTTTGTGGACTTGGGCTTATTTGTTCTGCAGTTGGGGTATATATATATTTTACAAACACAAATCAAACCTAGCCATATTGTCTCCTTTATCAGTTGATTTTTAACACCTTGTCCTTTCCTTGATAGGAATTTGCTGATCAGCTTGGAATTCCCTTCTTGGAGACCAGTGCAAAGAATGCCACAAATGTTGAACAGGCATTTATGACGATGGCTGCTGAAATCAAGAATAGAATGGGACCTGCAGCACCTGCATCAGATAAACAGACCAATCTTAAAATAAACCCAAGCACGCCAGTCAAACAGTCATCAGGAGGGTGTTGTTAAGGATATTTATTTAATCATTTAGACTTTCAATTGCCTGGGTCAAGTGTAAATTTTACATGTACCTAATCTCTTTAAGGAGCTTTGGTCCATTTCTGTTGACCATATTATATTGAGGTTGGTTTATGATGAATGTCAGACTGGAAAATTTATAGTAACAAATGTTTTATTGTTTCATGAATGGTTATGATTGACATCCAATAACACATGGAACCTTGTAGCTACTATGAAATGTATTAATGATTATTTTTCTTTAACCACTTAGTTATAAGCATTGGTATGTAATAGCATTATATAGAGTTGAGAATTTTCATGAACACTTTATCTTTTCCTTGTATTGTTAAACCTTGCATTGACAAGTCCACTTGGGGGGGACTTAACAAAAGTGGTCTTGTTGGAGAGGGGGGGTTTGTACTAATGAGGTCTAACTGAAATAAGGATTGGCTTATTGGAATGTCAATCATCTAGACATGGTCATTATATTGGAGTTTATATTTAACTTTATCCCATTATTTCAGTTCTTTGAAGAAATCATGCAATGGTGAGAAAAACATTTAAAAAATATATGATTTGGCAGAATTAAATGGATGCTAACTTTACAGCAGTGGTTTCCAACACTTTCTGGTTGAGACACTAAAAAATAGTTTTTCATGACCCCATTTCCACATTTTGCTTAAGTTTTGCCACCCGAAAAAAAAATGCTGGCAACCATTCAGAACATCCTTGCAACCCTAATTTGGGTTGAACCACTGCTTTAAGGCTTTGTTTAATTAGAATCTTGAACAGAAAGTCAGTTTGAATTAATAATTCATGCTGTCTACATCTGACTGCCAAAGTGCGTGTGTCATGATTCTGGATTTTCTTGTTGGTTTTATTCCAAATTGTTTAATAATTCTCACTGATACTATGGCAAAAATGCACATGCCTATTTTGTGGATAGCATGTACTCTGATAGGTGATGCGTGCATTTGTTCATTATCTTGGAGGATAAATTAGTTGGGGTGCATGTACTCAATCATTTTTCCAGTATCAGTTGTGATATGATAAAGTGTAGGATATGATATACTAGTTTGGATTTATTACATTAAATTTCTAAGTATTCACTGTTCTTGGCATATTCATTTCTAAATGACACTGCATTATGCCAAAGGTTACTTTATTTCTCAGAAAGTATAAGTGTAAGGAACATTTCCCTAGCATAGAAAAATATGCAGTTGGGAAGATTTATAGTTGAAAAATTGATATATAATAAAAGATGCAGAAAGAGAGTTGTTTTTTTTTTTGATTCTTGTTAGAGTTCCTATTTTTATGTTGAAAAAAAATAGTTGAAGATGAAAATTCTGAAGTGTGAAGTCACAACCTTGCCCTCTGTAATGATCTATTTTTGTAGAACTGTACCCATACATCTTGTGCTATTTATCAATATTAGACAAATAAATAAGAAGTGATTTGGGTCTGATACGCTTTGTAGTTTCTTGCTGTAACCTAGTAAAGTTGAAGGTGTATATCTAAATACAAACCATTTTACAACTTTATAACGTGTCATCAATAGAAAGAGGGATATTTTTATGTTGTTTTTTGAGCTAGACATGTCCAGAGAAGGGGCATTGGTTCTTTCTGAAATTTTGTAGTTGAACTGTGTATGGTGCACATGCAAAAGTCATCTTCCTTCTTTTTTGTTCAGAATTTCCTTGTCTTTTGAAATTGTGAAGATAATGATGTTTTAGTAAGTATAGCCACTTTCATGTGTATATGAAGTATATGATGCATTCCTGTACATTTTTCATTCATGTTCAAAGTCTGTTCATACTCATGTGCTTCGTAACTATGTATAATGACTTCACAGTCAGTCCTAGGTTTCTTTGCTGGGAGTGTAGACACTGACTTTTATCCCTTCAATGAAACAAGTTGTATCACCATTATAGAATTTTTTTGGTCAATTCTTGAACATTCACCATACAGCAGTGTGTTAAGTTATGATGATGCCATTCCATCCATAGCCTACAGTTAAGAAAACTTGATGGCTTGCAGTTGGGGTAAGGAAGAAGCCTGGTTAGGGGTCAATGTCATTGTTAAATCACATTAATTCACAGGACTGGACCAGATTTTGTACCTAGCTTTCACTTGCAACAGGGAAGAAGCCTATCCATTTTGGGGAGAGTAGGTCAAAAGCAAAGGCCACTGACTGAAGACAAATGGTTGCTGCACAGATATTTCAGTTCTTGGCCATGTACCTTCTGTAAAGTTTGAGGATGACTTAAAGGATGGGTAAGAAAGAAGCCTATTATTGTATTTGAGGTCAAAAGGTCTGAGGTCAAAGTCACTGGCTGAAAAAAGAAAAGTAGTTTCTTGACATATTTTTCAGTTCTTGACTGCGTACTTCCACCAAAGTTTGTGGATGACTTATACATTGGTGAGAAAAGTAGGCCGTTTATTTTTGAGTCAAAGGTCAAAGTCACAAACTTCAGAAAATTGGTTTTTGAAAAATTACTTAAGTTCTTGAACTTGCACCTTCACCAGAGTTTGTGGATGACTTGTACATTTTAAATCCCTTATTAATACACTGAGGTTAGCAGGTCAGAGGTGATGGTCACTTTGAAAGAAGAAGAATGATTTGTGCTTAATAACTTTCAGTACTTCATACCTTGACCAGATTTTGTGGAGGGTTTCATTATGAGTTGTGGATCAAAAGTCGAAGATTATTATCATTGTGTGAAACAAAAATTCATTTTGCAGATAACTTTTGTTCTTGATTAAGATCCTTATCTGAGCATTTTGGATGGCTTTCTCTTGAGGTAATAAAGAAACATTTAAATTCTAGGGTATAAGGGTCATAATTACATGTCAGGATTATTGTAAGTAAAATAAGAAAGTAGTGTCTATGCATAGTATGTTTACTTCAAATATCCAGGTCATAGAGATCTATTGGATAATAAACTCCAAAGTTGGCCATCTAGTTCTGGTGCCTAGTGTTAAATTACAGGGCATGCATATAATGTACCATTCATGGTACTCCTTTTATCAGTCATCTTCTATTGCATTTTGTCATATTATTTGAACTGATAAAAGCAATAGCTTGCATTTAAAATATTGTTAGAATTTGCATTCTTTGTTAGATTTTAAAAGAAAATAGTTGTATTAATATGTACATGAAAAGATGGATTAACTCTTTCTGATTTGGCTACCTTGTTTGGGCAACTAAATAATGTGCCTCATAAACTACTGTATTATACTGGTTTAATAACACGTCCTTCTGAAAAATTTGGACAACATTTGTCTCTAATTTGTTCTTAAGAAATGAATAAAAGCAAAGTATCCTACACTTAAAAGTATTTTGTAGTTATTTATTCTACATGAAAGAGCAGTTCATCGTACTATTTAGCTATCAGAGAAAACTGTTTGACAATTCATGTTGGTCTTTGTCTACACTTCACCAGTTTGTGCATTGGTTCATTGTCCATTATTCACAGTTGTATAGTATACAATGAATGTGAATGTATCAAAGGCACAGGCCTCTGTATTGGAGTATAACAACTCTAACAGAGTTTACTGTTAGCTACAGCTACAGAGGTATAGACACATTCACCTGTCTTTCATTGTCCTGGGAGAAGTGTGGAGATTTCTGTACATGCTTGTACATTGTATAAAATATTTGTGTGTGTATGTATGTATGTATATATATATATATATATATATATATATACACACACACACACACACACACACACACACGTATAAATATACACACGTACATAAATATATATACATACATATATAGTATGTAATTAAGATGATTACATTGTCATGTATTTTTAATTGCTTTATGCATCTTATATTTGAAATTCTGTGGTCCCTGTTTGTAATGTTGCTCTGACTGCTTCTGGTAGGATAGTAGTACTCTGATAACATATTAAATTATTTATTCAGTTAAATACGTTTTCTTCCACATATTTTCTAGTTAATTTTGCATGTATTTAAAGAAGAATCTTTGAAAATGCTTTAAAAAGATTGTCATATTGAAAGGAAGTGAGAAAAATTGATTTTATGACGAGATGTCCACACTATAATGCAGTATCAACCAGTGGAGCTGCAGCATCCTGGGTCAAGAGGCAGCAACAATGTTAAGACTTGTGTTATCAAGATTACATTTAGACTGATCTTATACTTTATTGCAATTAAAAAAATATTTTGTTATCTACATCTGGTAGGTCAGCACCTGTTCTACTTGGTCCAATAAAACTGCAGTTAAAAATCCTTTTTGCACATGTGCTTAATTTTTGTGTGTCAGATCAGATTTATTTGCCTGCTATGTAGGTCCATAACCATGTTAACAAATGAAGATATCAACTGTTGCTTTTTCCATCAATTATGTTGTCACTTTATATGGTAAATTGGAAAATATAAATGGAATAGATTACAGTGTGTCTGTAAAAGCTGTAAATTTTCATGTATCTTTGTCCTCCATTATTTTGTTAACTTGAATGCCCAAATCATCATATTTTTAAGTGATTTTCATGTGTTTCTTTAAGAGAAACAAAAGTGGAAGAATAATTTTGTTTTGCTCATTAAAATTGTGTAAATATAAGAGAGAGCTGTGGACATCTTTCTTATCTTTAAACATTAGCCAGGTTGTTGTATATCAGCGGAAATAGATCCTTCATCAGATCTTGACATTAATGCAAATCTTTTAAATTTTAATTTTGTCCGTGGTTTTTCTCGCTAATCACAATTGAAAATAATTTGTCTGTTGTACCTTTTGCTTGTTGTGCACACACTTATATCTCATAAAAGAGAGTTTGTATTTTCAGAGTGTCTATACCTCAAGTAAAAGAACAAGCTGGCTTGTATTAAACATTGTCACTGTTTCTAAAGTAACATAAAATGTAATTAAAGTGTATAATACATATCTGCCCTCTTTATTTATATGACTGTTGGGGTTTTAAACAATTGTATCAACAACGGAAAATTTTCTTTGATTAGTGTTGCCTGCACACATCCTACTTTATATGAATAACATTATTATTTTTATTTTAGATTCATTCATAAGGTTATTCCATGTAAATCTTCCTGGAGGAGGGAACACCACTCTTTTGAGGTTTACCCAAAGAATTTTCCTCTGGTGATTGTCACTGAGGCCTGGGCTTACCATTGTTGGACGAAAATGTTCATTAGGTTGTGGGTCTGGGTGGAATTCAGGAGTTTATTGCTGCAGTTAGAAATTCTATATAATTTTGAAATATTTGTCCCCTGTCTCACAATGGAGGGAGACGAAGATGTTGTGCTTACTGTCCATTTGTTTGTCACACTTTCTTGTATTAAAGCAAGAAACTATTGAGCCAAAATAGAATAATATTAATATTTAGATACCTTGGGTGGGTCTCGAGGCCCAATTTAGATAAGGTTTATGTGACCGAGATGTTTTTATTAATGTTTTGTTCATAGATTTGAATTTTTTGTTTTTTACTTTTATGGTTTTGACAAAAGCCTTAGAAGCATATTTAAGCAATAATTCTTATAGGTTTTAAAAAAAGAAGTAAGATTTGGTAAGTATATTTGTATTCCTATGTCGTCTACAATCCAAAGAAGTGACCCTGATGTGCATGATGTTGGGTTGAGGTCCTACTGTCAGACCAAGCAGTGTAGTGTGGCTTGTTGCTAGGACAGTCAAGACTATAATTATCAAGAATATCTTGCATAGTTGGCAGTCCATATTGATACTGTTCACACTGATTTAGTGATTACTCTGATGCTTTTTTCCCTGATTGAAGTATGTCTGTGCACAATCTGGTAGATGTGTGTTTCAAAATCTGTAACTAGTATTTGAGTTGGATTAAGAGCAAAATAGCTAAGGAATGCCAAAGTTAGTTGAATAAAAGGTTGATTTTCTTTAATGAAATGAATGTGGCAAATCACATTTGACAAAATGTGATCAGATATTTTCATTTTGTTACAGACAATGTACCACAAGTTAACTGACTGTATTTATATGTTTGTATTCTAATTGGATTTTAAGGCTATTGCACCATTAATTCTAATCTGCCTTGTTTTAAAAACACATTTTGAACTTTTGACTTTTTAGTGACAAAAACCTTGTAAGCACAATTCAGCAAACCATTTAGAAGAAAATGTAGACAACTCGATTAAATTTTCATTTTAGTACAGTAATTTGTATGCATTTAAAAAAAATTGTCTGGACTTTGCTCAATTATTTTTCCCAACCCAGTTTTTGTTTGTTTTTTCTTCAAGATTTTAGCATTCTACCCCATTTGTACAAATTTAAGAGGTATCTTAATTTTGCAAAACTGGAGCTTTATTTACATGAGAGGAAGACTAAAATCTGGACCTTGAAAATCCAGGATATTCTATCATATTCCTAACACAATTTCATTGTAGTAACCTTGCTGGCTTTTTTCCTTTCATTCTGTCATATACCAGTGTTTCACATTGGTATTTGGTGTTTATCATTTGTGTGTTTGGTGGGGAGGGAATTTTTTTCCCCTGCCAAATCAAATTTGGGATTGGGTCTATTTTCAGCCCCTCTGGACACCCTTGAAATGAATTATCTTTACCACCAACAGAAAAAAATAAAGTTACACAGACAAAAGCAAAGACCCCCACCTCTGAGGAAAAAAGATTTAAAAAGATTCCTCCATGTAGAGTTGAACAAAATGGCCATCATAATTTTCATTGTTGCTTTAGTGCATTACTTAGGGCTGTTCCATATTTAAATGTATGTGGATAGGAGGGTGCTTTTTCAAATACTCTACTGCCAATCACTTCTTAATTTGACTGGTCAGACATAAAGTGCTTAAAACTGCCTGGATTGCCCCAGCCACCAATGCTTGATTGAATTACACCCACCCCCAAATTCATTCTGAGCCAGCCCTTACAATCTTTAAACAAGTTTGCTACCCATCTTCAGAGACAAAAGACCTTAATGTGCCTGTGGGTTTGTGCATTTTGTTACCTCATCACTGCAATGCAGATGTTGTACTATTTCTCCCCCCCCCCCCCCCCAAGGCATTAACATACATAAAAGCATATATGCATCTCAATCATTCATTCTTCCAGGTTCTCTGCAACTGTTCTGGACTGTTTCATGGCACCTACCTCCAGGGAAAGAAGTCAACTTTGCAGCTACATGTTCATTATTGGTACATTCTTGATCAGGCTTTTGGCATTTAGTTTTATAGTCACAAAGGCTTTTGTTTGCACACTGTTACTTCCGGAATCATGACACTTGGTGAGAGAATGCATCTTCATGATTACTACACCCTCATCTCAACAGTACATTACTGTGCCACACATTTAATGCTTATGGTTAAATTTGTGTTGTACATTTATTTCTCAGAATCGCTGAACAAGAAGCTAATAGCCACTTTACGAAAAGATGGTTATGATGTAATGTAACAGTAGACATGGTAACCGACTGCTTTTTTTTACAAGGTAAATACAACTATTAAAAAGTCAGTCTTATGTGATGGAAGCACACCTAAAAACAGTTTTGGAGCATCTACAGTTTTATTAAATTAAGAAAATTGCAGAAATGGAGACAATATTCATTAATATCATGTAAAGAAAATCATGTATACAAGCTGATGTCAGCCAGAAATTTCGAGCAATTTGCAGAAATAAAGATGGAAATAAACTAGCTAAATATTATTCCTTGATAATGAGCAAGTAGTGTATGTGGGGAAGATTACAAGTTAACAAGGGAGATTTATTTTGTGATCAAAGTATATGGTTATGAATAACAAAATTGTAACCACAAACCTGTGATTTCTAAACCTTGTTAACCTGTAGTACAGTTGCACAAATTTATGGGGGGGCCCCGAGTGGTCTAAAGCGTTCTTCGTTACAGATCACTGCCATCTCACCTCTGTCTGTGGCGGTTCGAGTCTAAGATTCAGCCAATGTGGGCATGTGAGAAAGCTTGCCAGTAGCTTCTCGTGGGTCGGTGGTTCTTTACGGGGTTTTCCGGGTTCTTCCTCCACCATTAATACTGGCCGCCATGTATAGCCTATCGTGCTGAAAAATGGTGTTAAACCCCACAACAACAACTAAAGACTGGTGTTTTGTCACTTGCTTGTGAACATGAGTAAAGTGTAAGATATTTTCCTGAATCACCATTAGAAATGGTTAGTTAAACATCTATTCAGTCTAACTCTTCAACGTAGGTCTAAAAGATTATTATTTAAAAAATGGATGGGTTTGTTGGAACCATGTGAAGGTCAGTCTCATTTGATTTGCAACAGAAACTTATGAATTGTAGAACAAACTGATGAAAGGAATGTCAGTTTGGAAGGAAATATCGAGTTTCACATGTGATCATGTAGAATTTGTGATTTTTAGCTCTACTGATTATATACTGGGACAACTTGTGTAATGGCCTGTTGTCTCTCATCCATCCATCCGCTAGCAGATGTTTATGGCTACTGCTGACCTACATAATGTGTTGCCATGAAACTTTGTAAAAATTAATTGGTAGGTCCTAAATAAAATGGTGTTGCTTGGACAACCTGAACGGCTGCCACAGCAGTCATCTTAAAATTCAATCTTGTTATTGCTACTTCTCATTGGATAGTTACAGCAACATGAGGTTTTCACTAGAAGACTTTTTACGATGTTGGTCCTAAACAAAAATGGTGCTGATCTGATGTCCATTGTGGTAGCCATCTTGAAAATCTTGTTATCACTAAGGAATGGAAAGTCATATCAAAATGTGAATTTTAACCAGAAGTCTCTTTTGCCATCTAATAAGTGGTACATGAAAATTATTATGCTCAGAAATCCACATACCCACTTTGGCCGAATTGGAGACTCGAACTCACGCAGACAGGTGAGATGGCAGTGATCCGTAATGGAGAGCGCTTTAGACCACTCGGCCACTCGGGGCCCCATTCTTAAAGAGAATTTACTACAATAATTCCTCAGATCGTGTGTTGATATAAGTTCTCTAGTGACATAAATTTATTTTAGAATATATATTTTATTTCAAGCAGTTACATTGCAATATCTTGTTCATGTTCTTGTGTTGGATCATATATATGAATTAGTGTAGTTCAACTATCCAAGCCATCAGTGCTTTAACCCTTTATGACTTAATGAGGAGTTATGATGCCTCTCTTGCTTACTTACTTTGATGAGTACTGTATATCCATAATGGCAATATTTGATGAGTTTAAAAGTGGGTGCTAGTTTAGGGGTAGATTTTGCCTTTATTCTTATTTTCAGTCAATTGGTTTTTATAGAAATTAGAGTATTATACTTGTTTATTGTTAAATTTGAAACTTATGGATGGCAATTTTAAGCATAAATAGCATATAACAATCAGAAAACCAATGCATGCACACCTATCTAATTGGCAAATTTTGTGGAAAAGAACAGTTAAATGTGGGGGAAAATGGTGGTGCCAGGAAGAATCTTGTGCTGTTTAATGAACAACATATACATGCCTACCTCTTTTAAAGAAGAGGTGTGAACCCTGTTTTCAGAGAACAAGGTGTCATGAAACTCTGTGGTTGTGTGTGCAATATCCATGTGCCATGTCTGCTTTTTTTAAGTACATCAGGAATGAACCAGTTGTTTCAAATGGACTATTCATTTAGTTTTCTGTTTGCATCTAAAGCAGAAAAATTAGGTTTAGCTTGGTTTTTTTCTCTCACCTGTTTAGTGATGTTGCAACTGTTCATGATCTGAAAAACTTTGTTTCAAGTTTAACATTAAATTCCTACTACTGTATTTCTTTTGATGTATAATCTAGAAGAAACAGTGAAACATGTCAGCATTATATTCCAGTTATTGTAGTTAAAATCCTTCTGGGGGCACCTTACCTAAGAGGATGCAGTATTACATAATGGTATCAAATGTCATTAGGGTGTAAAGGCAGTACACCAATAAGTGGATAATAGTGTGATTTTGATCAACTATTGATGGTACCTATAATATGATATTATAGAAAAGGATTTCATTTTCATGTCTTTCATGTGCTGTCACAGAGTAATATTTTGTAGGTCAAGATCAAGGGTTAGTTGGAACTTTTTTCTGCATGATATTTAACCTGCTGGAGATGAACTATGTCATTGGAGAATGTGTTCTGGTCGAGAACAGAAGTTTCTTGTCTATCCTACCCACCCCCATTTGTTAGAATGAGTGCACAGTTGGATTGAATAAATCCTAACTTGGTTGCAGTGATTTGGTAAAGTGTATTAAACCTTTCTTGCATTGTGAACATGTGTCCATATTCATATTTGTGCACAGGTAAACAATTTATGAATTATTTACTATCATTGGCCAAGTTACAGGTCTACTAATCTGATATCTTTTGTACTGCAAAAAAAAAAATTATATTAAAAAAAAGCCAACCAGTGCTGGTAAATTTTTTGTCTTTGCAAGACCGATAGGTCACCACAGCTACTGAAAGCCATAGGAGAGTTGTGAGGGCTGCAAAGAATGTAGTAACATCTAGGGAATTAAGGTAATTTCCAATTCATTGTTGTTTATGGGTATATCATGGGCTGTAGTCAAATTCTGCCAGTGCCAATCCCAATCCTAGAGTTATGATCGGGATGGAGAAATGTGTGTTGGGCAAGCACTTCATTTACAACAGTTAGCACAAGCTAAATAATCTAGTAAAAAATAGGGTGTTCTTTTTTGTGGTGGGGATGAAGTAACCCAAATTAAAGTAGTATGACCAACACTGAAAAAATATTCTGAGTGCAAAGCACCTCAGTATAATTGGTTTCTGGAAAGAAAGAAATTTTTCTGAGCTTTGTAGTGTGTGTGTGTGTGTGTGTAAAGACTAGATGCAGAGGCTGGCAATATTCGAAACAATGCAAAAAATTTGACCATCTGCAATTTACATTTTCAGAAAACTGTTGACCAAATATTGATGTTCCAATTCATTGATTTGGACCAGAAATTCAGAAAGATTGCACACATCAATAATAAAATCTTCTGAAGAGACAATTAGAATAGAAATCGCTGAAAGGCTTTACATTACCAGTGTAATCATTACTCGTTTTGGACACACTGATACATCAAGAGTAACAAACCCCAGTATTTATGATTTTAGCTACCACTCAGGAGTACACAAGTTCAGATTTAATCAAACTTGGAATATGGGCTTGTATCATGAATTTAGAGGAGTTTTAAATGGAGCAAGATCCATGCATATTAATGAGGTGCTCTTGCATCTCATTGGCAGAGCATGTTACTACTCTGAACACCATATTCTTATCTGATTTTTATAGACTTGGAATATATGCTTACATGTTTAACTTCTTTGATAGCTTAAATAATGATACAAACATATTAAATAGGTGCTCTTACATATAACTGAAGTACTTTCCACTCTGGATACCATATTTTTAATCCAGTTTTGATCAAACTTGGAATATAAGTGTATATCTTTAAGATCTAATACAATTTAAGTGCGAGTAAGATCCACACATAAATCAGATGATCTTGTATCAAACTGGCAGAGAATTTTACCACTCCAGAGGGCATATGCTGATTTGATTTAATAAAACTTGGTAAATAGGCTTACTGTATTTGTCAGCTTATAAGTCGATGCAGAGTATTAGCAGAATTTGCATGTTTTGTAAATTTTCCATCTTCATCCAATTAGATGCCGAGTTCAAGACAAGGCCACCTTTACTATTTCAGCCCTTGATGACATTTATGAACCTTACTACTATTAATAAATGGACACTAATAAAATACATATAATACTCCTTCAGTTTCAGAGTTTAAATATTTATAATGTTTATATCTCTATAGACTCCCCAAAATCGACCATTTAGCATGCTATGTAATTTTCTTCACAAGTACAGTGACCTCACCTTTTCCAACAATAAGATTATCCTTTAATAATACCCTTGAAGTGCACATACACTTTCTGTAGTTAGGTGACATTTGGTTTTGATCTTTGTTCATGCTAGTTGTACATTAAAATGCTGATAGTTCTGTCCACGAGTACAAACGGTATCACTGGTTGAGAAACATGAATATTCAATAAGCACCCAACATTTCCTTTCATTACAAATACCCTATGGGTAACTTCATTTCGTTTTAAGTATCCTCATTAATTTGATCTGGTCTGCTAAATATTGCCCTCAAACAGATGACCACAGCTGTAGTATATTTAATCAGCATGTAAATAACACTGCAAAGCCATTTATTGAGACAGTGGATATCATTACTACAACTAGAAGGAATTGTTTATTCAGTGGTATTAATTGATAATGGAATATGGTATAGCACTTGTACACCTGTCAGGTAACTACAGATCACAAGGTGACAGAAGAGAAATGTAATGCTATACCTGTCCTTCTCATTGTTATGCATTTTCTAATTTGTCTATTCTAATACACATATATGTAATAAAATTTAAACTACATATATTACTAGTGCATTTTGTTTTAATGCAATTACTTATGATTTATTTGAATTTAATACTATTTATTGATCATGTAAATATTTTACAATCCTCCTCAATTTTGGGTCCTGTATATTTTTCATACAGTCTCTTCCCAAAAATGAAAATTATTTTTCATACTTTTGGAGAATTTTTTTTTTACATACGAAAAATTACTTGATATAGAGACTTGATTGCCATAATCCATATATGTCAATTTTTGGAGTACAAGACAGCCCAGGTATTCACGTCAAAAAGGACTTGTTTGCTGTCAAATGTGGTATATTATCAATATCTTGGATGAGTACAGTTATGAAATTAAGGTATACTAATGAAGTGATCATGCATCTGATTGGCTGAGCTTGTTAATGCTCTTAATGACTTTATGAGGGTTGCATCTAGGGTTTGCTATTATGTGATTCCTGTAAGGAACTGCTCAGCTAGTCAACTTGCACAAAACAATAAGTATTATTCACAGATGTGAAAAGTCTGTGTATGTTTTCATATTATATATGGAATAATATGTTGGCTCTGGTTGAAGAAATAAACACATGGTGGTGACCTTATTATCTGAAGTTTTGATCTGATTTTCTGACCTATCATGGGCTTGCCATGCCACCGAAGAGTGAAATGGACCAAACTCTATATACTGACCGATCACAGACCTGCCATGCCACCGAAGGGTGAAATGGACCAAACTCTATATACAGACCGATCACAGACCTGCCATGCCACCGAAGGGTGAAATGGACCAAACTCTATATACTGACCGATCACAGACCTGCCATGCCACCGAAGGGTGAAATGGACCAAACTCTATATACAGACCGATCACAGACCTGCCATGCCACCGAAGGGTGAAATGGACCAAACTCTATATACAGACCTTTCACAGACCTGCCATGCCACCGAAGGGTGAAATGGACCAAACTCTATATACAGACCGATCACAGACCTGCCATGCAACAGCAGGGAGAAATGGACCAAACTTTATATACTGACCTTTCACAGACCTGCCATGCAACAGCAGGGAGAAATGGACCAAACTTTATATACTGACCTTTCACAGACCTGCCATGCAACAGCAGGGAGAAATGGGCCAAACTTTATATACAGACCGATCACAGACCTGCCATGCCACCGAAGGGTGAAATGGACCAAACTCTATATACAGACCGATCACAGACCTGCCATGCCACCGAAGGGTGAAATGGACCAAACTCTATATACTGACCGATCACAGACCTGCCATGCCACCGAAGGGTGAAATGGACCAAACTCTATATACAGACCGATCACAGACCTGCCATGCCACCGAAGGGTGAAATGGACCAAACTCTATATACAGACCTTTCACAGACCTGCCATGCCACCGAAGGGTGAAATGGACCAAACTCTATATACAGACCGATCACAGACCTGCCATGCAACAGCAGGGAGAAATGGACCAAACTTTATATACTGACCTTTCACAGACCTGCCATGCAACAGCAGGGAGAAATGGACCAAAGTTTATATACTGACCTTTCACAGACCTGCCATGCAACAGCAGGGAGAAATGGGCCAAACTTTATATACTGACCTTTCACAGACCTGCCATGCAACAGCAGGGAGAAATGGACCAAACTTTATATACTGACCTTTCACAGACCTGCCATGCAACAGCAGGGAGAAATGGACCAAACTCTATATACTGACCTTTCACAGACCTGCCATGCAACAGCAGGGAGAAATGGACCAAACTTTATATACTGACCTTTCACAGACCTGCCATGCAACAGCAGGGAGAAATGGACCAAACTTTATATACTGACCTTTCACAGACCTGCCATGCAACAGCAGGGAGAAATGGACCAAACTTTATATACTGACCTTTCACAGACCTGCCATGCAACAGCAGGGAGAAATGGGCCAAACTTTATATACTGACCTTTCACAGACCTGCCATGCAACAGCAGGGAGAAATGGGCCAAACTTTATATACTGACCTTTCACAGACCTGCCATGTGGCAGAAGTGAAAAATGGACCAACAAACTTAATATACTGTTGGATCTTTTTGAGAGAGATAATTCCAAAGAAAGGACAAAGTGTCAAGGATAAATGACTGGAATGTTGGTAAAGTGAAAATGTTTTTGAATGTATACTGGCCCATATAGAATTTTCTGAGTCCATTTTCAAACAAGTGATGGGTAAAACTGATTAACTCCACTATTTTGATAGGTACATAGTAAGATAATGTGTTTCATTTAAATGCAAAAAAGAGCATTTGAAATTAAATGGTTGATTTTTATGGACAGTTGGTTTTCGTGACCAGGAAGATACCTTTGAAAACTGAAAACTGCACAATGGGATGAATTCAGCATTTACCAACCTGTTTTTTTCTACGTATTCAATTGATGCCTGCAACAATGTTTCATTTGGACTGAAATATTGTTCATGATGACAGAAACTCTTTCCAAAAATACCCGTTTGTGCTTGAAAAATACTGTTGACCCCAGTGTCCAAATGTGCTTAGAAGATTATTTATCTACATTATTAAGGTGATCTTGCATCTGATTTGCTAAACTCATTAATGCTCAGAAAGCCATATTTCTGATATGATTTTCGTCACATTTGAAATGTGGGCTTGTATCATCAATGTCTCAGACAAGATCCATGCATATTAATGAAGTGACTGCATCTGCTGGAGGGTGTTACTATTTCATCTGCTTAGCTGAGCTTGTTGTCACTTAAGAGATTGTATTTCTAATTTAATTTTGAACAAACCTGGTAAACAGGCTTAAATTGACAAGATTTTTACAAGTACAATTATGAGCAAGACGCAAGTATAAGGTGATTTTGCATCCAATTGTCAACACTTAAGCAACTGATCATATCTATCTTGGCTAATATGCTTGTCATCAAGCTGTATAATGTTTTACTGTGAGCAAGGTTTATACTTAGTAAAGAAGTGATCTTGCATGATTAAATTGTTTTACATATCTGGCAACTGTATTGTTTATCATAATTGGTCAATAGGCCTATGTCATCTAGTCGAAACTAGACAGTCTGGCAAATGACAAATGTATTGACACAGATGTTTAAGTGTCTTGCACCAACTTTGTGCGTCTTGTTTTTTTATATATAAAAATTATATATGAATTTCATGTTTTATGGCACAGAAACACAAATAGGTTATTTAGTACTGAGGCAAATGGAGTAAAGTACATGCCTCAAGACACCCCACAGCAGCTAACCTGAGCTGATCTAATGGTATGTATTCAAACTGGCAAGCTTCTGGATAATGAGTCATGCATGCTAACCATTCAGCCACTGCAGCTCTGTTCTCCTTTAATTGTACAAACCGTTCTGGTGGCCTAGTGGTTAGAGCGTCCGCCTCGGATGCGGGAGGTCGTGGGTTCGATCCCCGGCCGAGTCATACCAAAGACTTACAAAAATGGTACTAACAGCTGCCTCGCTTGGCGCTCAGCATTAAGAGGTTAGTGTTAGGACTGGTTGGCCCGGTGTCAGGATAATGTGACTGGGTGGGACATCATGCTACATGTCTGCGGCATGATGCCCCAGTACTAGACATCACTATAAACTGCCGCATTGCAGACATCGTAGCGATATGACTGAAAAATTGTTAAAGCTACGTTAAAAATCAAAATCACATCACATTAATTGTACAAAATGCAGGAGGTGCATTTGGACATTCAACATCTCAGAACATTCAGGAAGTAAATCTGAAAGTATTCCCTCAGTGACGCTGCTGTATTTGATAACTAAATGTCCTCGTTAAAATAAGTGTGAATGACATTGAAAACAAAATGTTTCCTGTAAAATCTTGTAAATTAGTCAAGCAGTTTTTTTTTCTCAGCTTTAATTAACAATTGTTAATGGACAATAGATAGCAAAGGACGGATGATGGACCAGTACCATAAATTCACTTGGCCCCTTATGACCTAGTGAACCTAATATTCAAATAATTTTGAGAGAATCTTGTATGAACAATCAAGTTTTTAGAAATCTGACAATATTAGGGCCATGCATTGAGGTGCAGGAGTCTAATAATAGTCGTTTCTGTCTATCATGTCCATGTATATGTTCTGACTTCTTACAACCACCATAACTTTACAAACCATGCACATAATTGCTTTTCTGAAGGTGAAGTGCTTTTTAGCCGTGTGTCTATCGAAGGTTTCATCTTTTCATGTCCAATTTTAACAGAAATAAACAGAAATACATTAAATAAGCAGAGAAAATAACAGTATAAAATAGTCGTTTTAGTGAGGTGAGAGAGGCAGTGGTAAGGGCGGTGGGTTCTCAATTTCTATTTAAATGTATATATGAAAGATTTATGTATTATATTTTATGTTGCTGCTTTAGTTATTTCCGTCTTTTTGTAATTTGTATTGCCTGTGTAACAATAATCTATGTAAAGGTTGGACTTTTTAATATTCCTGCTGGCATACATGTTTCACAGCTGATTAGTCTTATTTTAACTTTTATCAACTTTACTGTAAAAATTATTTATTCTTTCTATGAAATTTAAATCTAAACTATTGCAAGGTTTTGAGAAAGTCAGAAATAACCAATAATGGTAACAGCAGTTGACTCTTAATGGAAGGAACATATAAACACGTCTTGGGGTAACAAGGTTATTTCTAAACATTGTACCTACAAGAAAATAATATAATCAGACATGTTTTTGTTATAGATCCAAGTCCAGTTGTACTGGCCCAAGCAAAGTAATGTTTAAGGCCTATATAGTATCAACCTGACATGTGCCAAGATAACTCGTAAAAAAACTATCAACAAGACATTGTACAGTATTTGTATTAATCAGAGTAGCATAAAGTTACAATACCAACATCCTTATTTTATGGAACTAGCTATCAAGTATTGTATAATTTGTGTAGTTAAATTTTTAACAGCCAAAACCATACTGTGGTAAAGAAGACAGGGATTTATAGATATAGTTTTCATGTTTTGTTCAAGACAGATCTGTCCTGTAGAAAGCTTATTTTGCATGGTAATGGTATGGGATGTCTTTAAAATACTACACTCAGCCGATTAAGAAATATTTTTCATTCTTTATTTTGATTTTGTGTACCGCGAGAGACAACTTGGACAGGTATGAATTGGTTTCAAATTACAAGCAGCTCAGTCTTTTCCATACACAAGAATGATGGGATATTTGAACATAAAGGAAGTCAAAAGTAATGTAAGAGACAACAGAGTACATAATGTGTACACATGACATCAATATCAAACATTCAAATCGCATGAAAACAATCAACTTTTGAAAAGGTTAGAATAAAGGATACAGTTGTAAATGTACAATAAACCACCCAAAACCTACATGGCAACAATGGCGATGGAGTAAGTACATTATGTGACCATGACCTGCTTCTGGTCAAGCCACTCAGAACTCGTGAAGATTCATCTAATAAGTGTTATGGATCTACCATAAATAGCATCTGTGAAATAAATGTAATTCAAATACCATGAGAAGTGAACTTAAGGCCAACTATTATTGTCTTAGAATAATGGTGTGCTTGTATCAAACATACATTTAATCAATAAAGTCAAATCATTGTGACCTTTTGATTTCATCTTGTGTTATTTATAGTAGTACATGACTGCTACTAAATATGCCTCAGAAAACAAGTTCAATAAAACATTTGGTAACTTACCTTGGAAGCTGAGCCAAATGGCATGTTGCATGAATATGCTTTAATGTGTATCTTTAATAATGGAATTTATATTAATGCTGTTCAATGGAAATACAAAGGAAATCCTTTTTGTCCCCTTTTATTAAGCTGGAAAGTAAAAAACTGTGACACTGAGCTTACTCTAAAAGACTCTTCGTGTATGATTTGGATTTTTAATGTAGCTTTAACAATTTTAGTCGTATCACTACACTGTCTGCAGTGTGTCAGTTTATAGTGATGTCTAGCACTGGTGCATCATGTCACAGATGTGTAGCTTCATTTCCCGCATAGTCACATTATCTTGACAACAGGCCAACCAGTCCTAATGCTAACCTCTTAATGCTGAGTGCCAAGTGAGACAGCTGCTAGTCTTTGGTCTGACTCAGCTGAAGTTTGAACCTGCAACCTCCTCCATCCAATGCAGATGCTCTAACCAATTAGGCCATTGGAATGGTCCTCTAAAAGACTTTTACAGTGACCTTAATCTACAGCATGGCTGGATGGCTAGAGTGACATTCACAAGGATACGGAAGTGGTCTCTATGTAAAGTTTGCAACAAGGTGGGCTCAACAACAAGCATTAACAAGAGTCTTTCAATGGGTCTGATGCTATATTGGGCGAAAAATAATTTCCAGGAATTTTAAATATGGATATTTTTTATTTTAACTGCATTTTCACCAATAACAAAATGTTCAAATTAACTGTGTTGGTGGATACACTTACTGGATGTCCAACTGGCACCATTTTCATTTAGGACCAAGTATATAATGTTTAAGTATTTTGGGGAGAACTTCATGTCAATATGACCATTCATTCAGGGAGGGGAAACAGCAAGAGTTCGAAGACAGCCATCATGGCAGCCGTATCTGATGTATGATTGGCACCATTTTCATTCAGGACCAACCAGGTATCATAAGAAGTATATCTGTGAAAACCCCATGTTGATACAGCCATCCATTTGGGTGGATATGTAGAACAGGCATGGATGACTGGGATTAATTGTTCAAGAGTAGTTGTTGGTTTGGGCTTAATGACAATTCTCAGTGCAAGATAGCCTATACATGGCAGCCAGTATAATTAGTGGGGGAAGAACCAGGGAAAACCCTAGTAAGAACCACCGACCCATGGGAAGCTACTGGAAGCTTTCTCACATACCCATATTGGATGAGTCCGAGACTTGAACCCACATGGACAGAGGTGAGATGGCAGCGATCAATAAAGGCAAGTGCTTTAGGCCACCCAGGGCCCCTTTAACTAGACTAAGAATAAATAAATGAATCAATAATAATACAGATGATTTTATAATCTAAGGAATTAATTTCATGCTTCTCCAATTTATTTTGAATGAAATATAGTAAATGCTAACTATTCTTCATTTCTTTTCTTTGTAAATTTTTTACATAATATCAAGGTTTACAATAAAAATAAATTAATATCCACTTTTTACATGAGAATGTATAATGAATGATTTTTTTTACAAGTGTTGGTGTGAGTCTAGGATCATTTTTGCTAGCCAAGGGTCGTCGACCTACATTGTCCCTGGCATCTTTACCTACCAGAAATTGTTTTGAAACAGTGCCTGTTGTGGATAAATGAGCCCAAAACAAACAATAATCAGTGAAATGGCTCATTATGTTACCTGTTAGGTATTCACTAAGGTGATTTCCATGATGTCCACAGGCATAGACTCAAAAGTTGTATTAACCTTTAAACTGAAGAAACTTGTGCACGAGATGTTGTGTACTGAGGCTGCTATGATTATTCCTTACAGTCTCCCTTTTAAAATTTAACAAGGGCTCTGACTGGATAAAAAAAGTTTCAGCTGCATGTAATCAGATAGCAAAGCAGACATAGTTTTCACTAGCTGAGATGCCAGGTATTGATCCAGAACAAAGTCAATCCAAGACCCTTGGCTAACATGGATGGTCTAGAATATTTTTTTCCACAAACTATGCTGCAGCCAAACTAAACATATTTATAACTTTAATATAAATATTTATTTACTGACAACAGTAAATGGTGCAACCATATGAAAAGAATAATATATACAAGTATATAAGCATCTGAGATTCAGTGAAGTATGTATGTCTCATCTAAAAACCATGCTACAATTAGTGCATTCATAATAAACACAAATAGTTGGTTTTCTTTCCTCATAGCTGCTGTGAACTCCAAAAAATATAAATTTGATACTGAAAGGGAAACAAGTCCTAGCAAGATGCTACCAAGCAGGAGACATCAATGTGAAGATGCTACCAAAAGTTTGTATATAGATGGCTTAGAGAAATATGGTGCTTTAAATATGATCATTGGTTTTTATTTGGTGTTGTACAGTACAGATACACAATAGGTCACTATGTGCCTGGGCAATCAGACTAATGTATCTTTTTCATGGTAGTCAACCAGGCTAATCCAATGATAGGATTAAAACTTGCATCCATTTGGTCATTAGTTTGGCATACTTCTCATAATATTGGTAATTAGGTTCTTTTTATATTAATAAGTACATACAAATTTCCCTTTAAATACATGTAATCCATCTAAATAAAGAAATCCCCCCCCAAAAAAAAAATAAGCAATCACTCTAAATACATGTAAAATGAACTTTCAATGTTTGTCTTTGCAATTTATATCTTAACAGAGAATTGACCACAAAAACTAACAAAACAGGAGATGATGAAAAGATCATATTTATCAATATATAACGTGCACCCATGTGAAAATAACCAGCACAGAGCCACCTCTGCCATCACATAATGAACAAGCAGTGTAGGGCCACTTAAGCCATCACATAATGAATAAGCAGTGTAGGGCCACTTAAGCCATCACAAAATGAACAAGCAGTGTAGTCACATCTGCCATCACATAAAGAACAAGCAGTGTAGTCACATCTGCCATCACATAAAGAACAAGCAGTGTAGAGCCACCTCTGCTATAATATAATGAACATGCACAGTGCAGTCACATCTGTCATCACACGAAGAACAAGCAACACAAAGCCACCTCTGCCATCACATAAAGAAAAACCAGTGTACAGCCATCTCTGCCATCACATGACAAGCAGTGTAGAGTCACCTCTGCATCATATAATGAACAAGTAGTGTAGTCACATGTCATAACATGAAGAACAAGCAGAGCAGAGCCACGTCTGCCATCATAAAATGAACAAGCAGTGTAGTCACATCTGTCATCACATGAGGAACAAGCAATACAAAGCCACCTCTGCCATCAAATGAAGAACATGCATATCACTCGAACAACTTTTGAGCTTGTTTGATACTGAGATTTTGTTTTCACTAGTCAAAAATGAACTTGTATATGTCAGGTAGTTTGTAACTGGCTGATAGTGGAAATTTAAGTGTGCAGTCAAGTTGATGAAGTTTGTGAACACAGGGCCACCCTGATCTATTGGCATATTATGTGACGATTAATCTAAGCCTATTCTTCTAAAAGCTACTTCTATACATGGCTTGAAACTGTAAGCATTCCCATGGCCTTGTTCTTCTGAGAGAATTACACAGGAAACGACTGGCAAAGAACAAAGCACCATGTGTTGTGTTTGTCTTGAAAAAAGTCAAAATAGTACAAGAAATTTTAATTTGAACCATTAAAGCAGGTAAATATTTATATACTAAAGCAAAGAAACCATACCTGTATTCAGCCTGGAAAAAATGATAAGGAAAATGATATCAGCATCCTAACTTAATATTACAATATCATATTTATACTTATAATAAACAAAAACATACAAAATGATACCAATTAAACATAATGTTTAAGAAATATGACTTTGTCTAAATTGTACTCGAAGAGTTGTGTCCAACTTTTTGTAGTAGCCTCTGTCGTTCCCGATTCATACTTGTCATAAAAGCTTCTTGTTTGTGGCTCATGTAAACCTTCACCAGAGCCATTGCCATTATTACCACCCAACAAACAAAGGCACACCAACCACCAAACTGAAAATGAAAACAAAAGCTGTCTTTAGTAACTTATTTACCCAACGATAACTAGGGCCAGGTATCTGTAATTCACTTCCACTACGATACTTATAGTGGATCTCAAATTGGGAATGCTTAAATAATGAATTTATGAAGTGAGCTGAATAATTTCTAGCCCCTTTAAGACTTGTTAGCAAAACTGTAAACTATTCAATGAGTTTAATAAATTGAATATTGAGTTATTTCCCATTTGATATTCCATTTATTCCAGTTTTCACTGCAAAAGAAGAAATTATTTTTAGCATTTCTTTTTTTTTGGCATGGGTGGTGCATACATAAATTCTCGCACATCAAAAAAATGTCCTAGATGTGAGCTGGATCAATATTGCTCAGTGTGATAAGCAGTAACAATTCTGAAACAATATTTTTAAATAAATAACAATTAAAAGAGGAACAGTTCTTTTAATAATAATAATAATAATAATAATAATAATGACTTTGTATAGCACCTAATAACTAGAAGCTCTAAGCTTTACAACATTAGACAACACCTAATATATAAAAAACATATATAATGACATTATTACAAACAACAAACAACATGAAATTAAAAACAAAAAAACATTCTGAAAATATTTTAAGGTAGGAAACATTATTAGGTCTTTAAGTTTGTTCTTGCAGTCAAAATGAGTTGTAAGGGCACTCTTGAATGGGATCACTGTGTCTAAGTTCAGTGGGAAATTCATTCCATGTTGATGGGCCTGTGGTATACAAAAGAACATTGTCCATATGACTTCATATTCATAGTGGGAATAATGAGCATACGCTTGTCAGAAGAGGAGCGTAAGCATCTTGCTGGTGTGTACACATGGGTTAATATGATAGGTATGTTAGACTGGAGTCTGTCAGTGAAATATAGCACAGAGAATAAATTTTTTGTTTGATTCTGGATTGAATGGATAGCCAGTGTAGGAAACAGAGCAGCGGGGAGGTGTGCTCTGATCATGGTACTCTAAGTATGATCCAAGCAGCTGTGTTTTGAACTTTTTGAAGTTTCTGAAGTAGATACTGAGATGAACCAGACATAATTGAGTTACAGTAGTCCAGTCTTGAAAGTACTAATGAACATACAAGTGTTTTAGTGGCATCAACTTAAAGATATTTGCAAATGGAGCTGATGCGTCTCAGCTCAAGATATGAAGCCTTGCATATGTTCATGACATGTTGGTGCAACGTGAGAGTACTGTCCAGAGTGACACCTGGGTTATGTACTGACTGTGTGAATTAAATGTTGGTGTTGCTGATATTTATTGTTTGAGGTAAAGGATGTGACTGAGACAGTCTTTGTGTTGTGATCAGAATGGCCTCAGTTTTATCATCATTCATCTGCAGCTTGTTACATGTCATTCATGATTTCACATCAGAAATGCACCTCTCTACACCTTGGATGGTAGCATCAACTTCAGTTGGGTGGCTAGATTTGTATATTTGGGTGTCGTCAGCGTACAATTGGTGAGACACCGGATCATGATCTATGACACTTGAGAGCAGCTGAGTGTAAAGAATGAACACAACAGGTCCAAAAACAGACCCCTGTGGAACACCACAATATAGATTAACTGGGCATGAGTGTATTCCATTTGCTGACACAATTTGTAATAACCTGAAAATGACATAGAAAATATTTTTTTTAATCACTGGACCATTGCTGGAAGTTCTGTGTGATATTACATAGTTCACTCAGTGAAGTCAGCTGGATTTGTTGAGTTCCAATATGTAAGGATTTCACACACCCCACCCCACCCTGATGACCGACATTACCCTTGGTGTGATGGGAATCATGTAAGTTTGGTAACTGTTCCTAATTAATCGAACTTCAATGTATTGCTTAAATTAATAATAAGGCGCAAAATTTTCAAATCTTAGATGCCCATGCTCAGAGATTTTAATTCCCAACAAATGTATGGCATTCTGCTTGGACATCTCCACGTGTATTCAATTACATGTATTTGTTCATTCTTGTAAGGGAAAAATATAAAAACTATTCTTATCATCATAGAAAAGGTAGTCGATGGAAATGTAAAATATGTAGTTTCCTGTTTGGGACTGTTGGAGCGTTTGGGTAGCGAGCCAAAAAAAAGAACCTTACACAAAAAAATGTGCAAACTTATTTCTTTGAATAGTTTTTGCCATGTTCTTTAGTGTGGTATATCATTTTGTAGTTTGCTACTGTGGTCAAGTGAATTAAGTGTGATACCATGTCATTTTTTCATTTAATTCGTTATCAGATTAATTAGGATCAATTACCAAACTTTGGTTGTTAATAACGGGACCATAATTTGTGCTGTTAAGTGAAATATACAAAATCGGATGGATTCTTATAGAAATGCACCTTTCTGAGGCAGAAATTGACTTCATCTTCTCATGCTAATATTTTATGACTGTGTTTACAATGGCCACTGCATTGATTCTACATAACATCTGCTAAGTCAGGTCTTTATTAGGGAATGGCTTAAACAAATGCCGACTATTGATAACTGAAACTTACAAACCCATCAGACTATTAACATTATGAAAGTTACTAGTCTGACAGGAAATCTGCTAGCCTCGGGCAAGCGGACTACCGCTAATTTCGAGCCCTGTATCAGTAACTGAAGTCTCATACTCCTACTATATTACTAAAAGGTTGAGCTTGAAAAGATGTTTTCCATAATTACTTTGTATAGCTGAAGAAAGCCATATATACCTGAGCCATCTGTATCTCTGTGTAGAAGTTAGTCTGGTCAATCCCATAGTCTTGAAGAAATGTTATGTATTGTGCTGTTTCACACCTAAATAAAAAGAATAACTTACTAAAAGTCAATGAAAATCTTTTGTTGTCGTAAAAGCTGAGGGAGGGCAACTAGTTTGTCATGCTTATTTGTATTGCTGTGTGAAAAAGACAAGCTGTGTTGTGCATCTGGATCACTTTGACCCACTTTAAGGGTTGGTTAACAGTAACTGTTGGAATTGCAAATGGCCATTAAGTGCCACATGTTTTATAATGAATTTTTTTACCTGAAAGTCTTATAAAAACTGCCAGTGCTATTTATATAAACATTTACAAAAATGGAGAGTCCCAAGTACATTTTGAACATTTTCAGAGCCAGGTTACTCCCTTGCATAATAAAGAGCTAATAATTCTCCATGAGAATAGATTAAATATTCAGATCATTATCAATAGTAAACATTGAGTTCAAGTCTTGATTCTATTAAGTATTTTCAGACTTTGTATCCTTGAGAAATACATTACTTGCTGAATTGTACAAAATTTGTTGCTTTTTGCTCTTTTCTGCTACATAGTTTAAGATAATAGATTTGTAAGAGAAAATTGGGGGATTTGTGTATGGAATATGAATTTCTCTAAAATATTTTAGAAAACTTTGTTTTTGAAATTTAAATTCATTGTTTTGGAAACTTCTTAGTCCCAGGTATTTTAATGACATATTTGAGAAATCCAATGTGAAACCAACAAGCTTTTACAGTGTCATCTAAAGTGGAGAATTTTGTTTTAAATCCTACCCAGGATGGATTAGAGTCCTTGAAATTTAATGAACTGCTTTAGCTTGCCAGACAATACGATCTGTTGTAAGCAAAGTATTTAATGGATCTCTAGACTTTATATTTTTGCCCTTCAAAATAGGTTTTGGGACATATTATATGGTGACCCTTGAAGCTATGTTAAGAAAGCTTCTGCTTCAGGCATAAAAAGAGCTGATGCTAGTATGTTGAAAAATTGAGAAATTAAAAAACTGCATCCACAGTGACATTAAAACCTAAATAGAGTATATGGTTTTGTAGCACCTGATCCCAAAAGACAATATAGTTTGAGAAAAGAAATGAACATTACATTCTACTTTTAAATTGTCTGAATTTTAATTGGATTGCCTTTTGCATATTTGCTGAAAGGCTAATTATCTGGCATGCTGTCTATTTCTGTTCATCCATGTACATCAGACTTGTATTTAACTCCATTTTTGGGCTCAAAATCACACAGTGGTATCTCCATGAACACTTTCCCAGCTCCAATAATGTGATGTCAAAATTTTAAAAATTATTCACTTGATAAATGTCAACAGCAAGTATCTGCTGAAGAAAATTGCCACCTGAAGCAGAACCACACTGGAAGTCAGCCTTTTAAGTTTTCTAGGTAGCCTGTATTGTAAACACACTTTGTAAAACTTTCATTGATGCAAGGTTCAAACCATGACATAATTCTCGTTCCCAGACACAATAAGTCAGTAAAATTTAGTTTGACAACCATTCATATCAAGTAGAGCACATATCCATGAATAGTTGCCTACCTGAACAACAGATGTCACGATAAGCAATACATTAGTGCTTTAACGGTGAATGGTTAAATAAAAATTGTGTACTGTACCGAGTACATTTTCATGTGCATTTGAAAGCTACACTGCTGGTGTCACCAATTGTAATTGGTGGTTATTGTTTGTTCTCGTCCAGGGTAAACAATAACCATCAATCAGCATTTAAGGTAGCTTATTCGCTGCACGACATTTAGGAAGTATTGCAAAGCTACAGAGAAACTTGGCTTAAAAATTGATCATTAATTCTTCTGAGGGAATAAACTCTGAGAAATACAGAATAGACTGATGAGTGTTTAGCCACAATATAAAGACACAGATTCTGCAGAGAGACATTTTATATGCAATACAAATGATCTCTAGAAAAGAATGAGAACTATGAAGAATGTGCCAGTGACTTGGGCAACAGACTGGGGCTGTGCTGTATTCTGGTTTCTTTCCAGAATTATCTATGGATTTTCATCTAGGACACATTCTTATTACATGTATATACTCGAGGGTAATTCTCTCAAATAATATAAAGTTATGCAATACTGACAGATAATGTGTACTGCTATAAAAGTACAAACAATAAATAGCATCTACCTAAAACAAAATAAACTGAAAGAATAAAGAACACTTAAAAAGAGTTCTGGAAATCATACCAATATTATCAATACATTTGCTTTAAAAGGTACGATGAGAAGGCTACAGAGAAAGGATAATATACATGTACTGGTAACTTACGATACCAACTGTGACTCTGGACGCTCAATCAGCCTACACCACTTATTAAATCCCACTGACAATACTAACGAAGAGGTGAACAGCAGCAGCATCATGACAATGGAAAGTAGGGCCTTGATAAAGGACCCCAGCCAAGAGCTTAAAAAAATAAGAAAATATATCTGTATTATCACAACAAATCTGTACATTCCAAAGAACCAACAAAATTCTAAGTGAGGTATAGCTAGGATAGCTTTAGAAGCCATAACATCTGTTACTATAGTCTGTCTAGCATACTTACTCTAATGACAATAGCCTAGCCTATAGATATGCATGCACAATCATAATAATGTATTTGATCAGAAATGACATAAACTGCCATACTTAAATCCAGACAGCATGGATAATACCAAATGCTAGTTCAAGCATGTGCAACTTGATGGAAATGGGATTCAGTTTATCACAACCATCAACCTGGATGTTAAAACCATGGAAGTGAATAATGCCCATTGTTCATCCATAGTGGGATTTGCTTCATTTTTGTCTCCTTCTTTTACATAATAGAAAATAAACATAAAAAAGAAAGCGATAAATGGATAGAAAGAGAAACAAATAACAAAGGTTACAAGTAGGTATAATCATATACTGTATTGCAATGTTTAAGATAGCTAAAACACCACTCCAACTACATGCATCTTCTTTCATGCTGTCTTTATTATTGAATTTTACCACAATGATTTAATTATTAAATGTGATTTTTTTATCCTTCATTTCAATGTCTACTGTGATAGACATCTGCAGATTCTCATCCTTCTCACTCACCATTTAATTCCATGACAGCACGCATGTACAGAACAGTAAACAATCTCATGATATCTACCTAACTGGGTATTTTCACTTCTCATAACATAAAGTACAAACAATAATGTGGATAAGCTAAGGCATTAGGAATGTTGTTGTTGTTGTAGGGTTTAATGCCATCTTTCAACACAAGATAGGTTATACATGGCGGCCAGTATAAATGATGGAGGAAGAATCTGGAAAACCCACTAATGAAAACTACTGGCAAGCTTTCTCACATACTCACATTGGCCAAGCCTGAGACTTGAACCCACCATGCATATAGAGGTGAGAAGGCAATGATCCACAATGGCAAATGCTTTAGACCACTTGGCCACTCAGCCCCCATTATGAATGTGAATGTAAAGAGGTAAATTAAAAACAACAAAATACATGTACCAAGAGGTTTTGGCCTTGTAAACCTGCATACAGAGAGTAAGTTAGTAAAAATTTTAACCAAACTATACTACTGCATATTCTTTTAAATTGCTGATAATTAAATATAATTCCAATTTTTATAAATGAAACAGATATTCTGCAGTACAATTGGCTGCAAACGGTCACGTGATACTGAACTGAATTTTTTACACATCGAAAAATTCTGGGACTACTTTCAGTTTTTGTACTGTTTGAATTAATAATAAACATTGCATACATAGTCGTGCAAAATGTCCGATTAGTGATTTTTCACTGCAATCTTCTGTGGAGTGTTTTGAACAATTAGATGACCAGGAGTTAAAAGAAATAATAGAAGTGATTGAAGCAGATGAAGATGGATTTGACAATAATGCGATGTTACAAACGCTGAAAATGAAACATAACAATAGAGAATGGTAAATTCCCTCACACAGCACCCCATGACCTCAGTCACCCTAGCCATACACAACAACAATAATAATAGTGTGGGAACTGGGCCAGTAAATTTTGAGGCCGATGAGGGATATACACCAAGATAAAAAAATTATCTGAGGGGGACTTAAAAGCTATTGAAATAAATCAATACTTAATGGCTATTAAACGAAACACAAAATGGGGTATTGGCATTTTCATGGTGTTTTTTCAATATAAAAAATATTTTAAATGTGTGTGGTTGTTGGTGACATGGTAAACATGACCACTTACACAAAAATAAAAACAAATATTTATGAGACCATTATTCAAAGACTGAATAAAGTTTTTAAAACTACCTTGTCCACCAATGTGACTTTACACCATTGAAAAATGTATATAATAATCCATAAAGGTGATTGTTGTGCTAATTTATTTTGGATGTGTAGTCATTAATTCCTTCCAGCACTCAACTATTCAACCAAACAAAACATGTGGCCGGTTTTGTGAGCAACTCTACATTTAACGACTGCATATTTAATTTCACATTAGATAACCAAAAGGGTCTTGTTAAGTATTAACGCTGATGAAAAAGATATAAAATGTTATTCCTGCAAAGTAGTTAAATTTCATTTGAAATTGGATCACTGAACAGGTCATCACAAGTATTAATGCTGTTGAGAATGATCTAAGATGAAAAGTATGAAGTTTCTGAATAAACGTAACTGTGACAGTAGTCATTATGTTCGTGTGATTCTGTACAGGTTATGTATTATGGGGTGATGTGAAGTGGCGAATGAAAGGAAAGTATGCGCTACTTAAATTGGAATGCATTGTTGATGGAATAAATTGATTTGACGAAAGAAAGGACGAAATTGGAATTATAAGGATTAAATGATCATGGTTGGATATTTATTGATGTGTAAATTTTACCTAGTCCTTTGGACTTTATTTACTTTGTGAGTGATTAGGTAAAATTTACACATCGATAAATACCCAACCATGATCATTTTTTATTCATATAATAAAATTTTCATTTATTTATCAATAATGACATAACTATATTTGTGCACATTTTTTTTATTCATTTATCAAGAATAATATAACTAAACTGGAAGACACTATAGACTGATCTTGTTTGTTTTGTTTTATCCTTTGTGAAAAGTTCCATTTTCTTGAAACTTTTAAGCATTTCATATAAATGTATGAAATGAAAATTTCAGAATAAAAAGACTGTCATTGCTACTGGTGAAAGTGCATACATGATTGGTTCAATTTACTGTAAAAGTTAACATGTACTGTACATGTCCGTTAACATTATCAGAATTTCAATTACTACACCATAAATATAAGACTGCCATTATGCTTTGATTTTCTTTGGGTATGTGTGTGTTTTGCATTATAGTTCTCCATACACAAAAAAGCAGGTCTGTTTTTAATTCAATGCCACAGTACAATAAATACTTCCACCAGTAAGATCAAAACACAGTGGGCACTTGGTTAGGTTCTCATGGAAAGGCTCACTGGCATAGCTGTTACGGCAGACTGTTACGTGTTTAGGCTCTTTCAAACAGTAACAAGAAAAGAGTGAAGACAACAAGCTGTGTAAAATTTAACAATTTATTTCCCAGAAAAACAAGATAAAAATGATAAAACAAATCAGTTTTACTAATCAAATCCCGATGAAATCCAAAATGGAAGGTGATGACATAAGCCGTGGTCAACACTGTAATGATGTGTCAACAGTTCTTTGTTGAACCATAGAAAATAATATTCCAGAGTTTGAACTCTGTGTAAGTTTTGATAAATGTCCTTGTCCAAAAATTAATTTAGAGCACAAATATTTCCTCGGAAATATTATCTCTTGGAATCGAAATAATTTGTTGAAAACAAAATGATTAGCCCCAAAACTGGTCACAACATAAAACATTTTGACATCTCAAGTGTTATGGCAAGAATGACTACTATTTCTTAAAACATCAACAATAAAGCTAGCTACAATGCAAAATAGATGCCCAGATGTGGGTCAATCCTCTGGAAAAACAACTGATAATGTTATTTGTCACATACTCCAAGTATGGCATTAATTTCACTTTATGACTCTTAATTTGAGAAAGAATAGATTTTTTTTTTAAGTTGTCTACTAAAACTATCACTTATTTCTGAATCAAGGTCAGGAACTAGGTCAGCATTAGATACAATGTCTCTATAAAGTTTCAAAATAAAACAAAACATCAGCCAGAACTGAACTCTATTCCAGTAAATAAAGTTACATTACAATAGCAACTAAAACAATAAAAATTTGTTACAACTAACAAACAAACAATTAAATTAAATCAAATATACATAACAAGATAAACATATTTGTGTTTGAAAACATGAGGGCCCATTGCATTCATGATGATTACAATTAAACTGAACTAAAGGACTAAAAAACATTTCAGTCAAGAAAACTTGATTGGTATTTATTTATTAAAGCGCTGCCTCTAGTAAGCTTTAGTGACATTTTCATTGATCAATTATTTTTTATATTGTTATTTATGGTGTACTAAGAATGTTGTTTGGAAAGAAAATTTAACAAAATATATGACTTTCTATTATGTTGATTCAAATTTACAGGTCCTGTCCACCATTTTTAATGACAAAACAAGCAATACATCAAGATTTCAGTTACCAATTTTAATCTAAATTTTCTTAGAGTTCAACAATTAGGGGCCAATTGTTTTATTTTCTAGTTATAAAAAAATAGGATCCATGCCAAACCCCACATTTAAAGTGAGTTACCAGGGAAAAAGGTTTTGACACACACACACACACACACATATATATATATATATATATATATATATATATATATATATATATATATATATATACACACACACACACACACACTTGGATAAATTTCATGTTAAGATGATTTCACAAGAATTTTTTAGTTTAATTTTCTTGTGAAGCCTAGAAAAATAATGAAATTAAACGTCTAAAACAAATATACATGTACCAGGATTCATAAATGGCTGAAATGACTTATTATTATTGAAAGCAACGAAACCCAAAGTTTTGAGTTACCTGAAATTTAATTTACACAACCACTCTTGGGACTGCAATTACTGCACAAGTCAGTGGGTAGATCTGTGTATTGGCTATATCATGCAGAGGAAATGGAAGCTACCTATAAGTGCCTTCCCAAGGATACAATGAGGCAGCCATCATTGGTTTGCATGGCTAAGCATAATTTTATTTTGTGTCACTTTTGCTACATTAGATATCCTTTGTGGGACTTGATGTCTCTTTTGATCAAGTCTTTGGTAGCCTGTCAACAGGGTTATAAAACCCTGACAAAAAGAGTCACTTAAAGAAACCAACAGATAAGAATTTCAAGAATGCAAGGCAGGATCAAAATTCTAAGTATTGAAACTATCCTTAATATTCTTCAGTGGTAACGGGATTTTCAAATTAGCTACTGTGGCGGACATATTGGATGTTGGATTTGCATAATTTTTATTTAGGACATTGTTAGAAACCATTAGGTGAATTATATATTGTTACGAATTGTACATCAATACAAATATACTAGCTTGATGTCCATATGGGTAGTTTGAAACTATGTTAAGATGTTTTTGCCAAAGAATGTTCTGTATCATTTATATTATGCACAACGTTCGATGTGTTTTACAATGTCCGCCATCTTTGTTTTGGAGGCACCTCCATTGTGTCATATCATCGGTTTACATTGTTTCAATGCTGTAAATCACACATATAATACTTTCATGTACAGATGGATATTCTAATACTATGTTAAGTTCAATGTATTACAAAACAAATCTTCTGTATGATTGATATTATGTACAACGTTCAATGTATTTCACCATGTCCACCATTCTTTGTTTTGGAAGCAATTGATGTATTGGAGGCACATCAGATTTCCACTACGCGGTGTATGCAATCATTACTGAACACCAATAAACAGTTGATGTAACTAGCTTTCTATGTAGAATAAGTTATGCTCAACAATAGAATAATGCACTTACCGTCTCCTGGAAGGACGCATCCGGATAGTGCATGTTCTAATTTTCCCGCACCAAAAACTTGTTTGGAGGCCAATGTTTACTGTTTATATGTACGACACAATGATTTTAGTGTTTGATCATATGTTTGTAATTAGGAGTGTAATAATATAATTAGCAATCAATATTTGTTTTGAATCAATATTTAAAGATATTTAATATTTATCGAGTCTTAAATACTTGTTAGCAATATGTACTATTTTGGCGGTGTGTTTGACTGTGTAGTGCAACCAAAGGTTATAAATAACGGTGTAGTGCACACCAGTCAGTTTCCTTTCAACCGAAATCGGGTTCATATGCAAATGCGATACATAATCGGCTTCCAAAAGTGATAGGGAATGTTATCATTCTCTAAATAGAAATTAACTGGAAATAATTATATATCTGCAATATAAAAATTTAGTAAATTTCGGTACTAAGGAAAATCAAAGCCAAAGATAAAGCGTTGAGTATTCATAGGGGTAATATTGCAATTTCACGGTCTCAATTTAAGGATTGCCAAAGTTTCGAAACAGCAAGTAATTTTCTAAATATAAGTGAGCTTGTGCTGGGAAATTAAACCAGGGGTGAGCATGTTACAGTATATTTGTGTGCTTAACTTTTGTCCATGATGGTAAATTGCACTTTAACTTTTGTCTATGATTGTAAGTTGTAATTGAATCTATAAAAGTACTTGACTTTGGAGCATTCTAGGCCCAGTCTTGTTTACAATTAGACCAGAATTTTCTATGGGAATGATTCACATCTAGCCTCTAAGTCACACAAAAATGTGTATGAATGGGAATTCGATAAATGAATAATTTATTCCAAATTTGTATCAGTCACTGGCAATCCAGCTATGTTGTTGAAGTCAGATATAATGTGATAGGAATTTAAAATTTGAAATATCCATTGGAAATTACTGAAGTGTACATTCAATTTTTGGATTCATACACACTACTTTGGATTTTTGTGAACTCATTCACACACATTCTGGATTGCAACACTGTGTTACATTAAAACATTCAAGACTAGGAGTTCTTTTGTAACATTATATATCATTATATATTTTTGTACTTGTAATAGGACATTAGGATAATTTGGGATTTAATTCACAATACTGTGTCTCTTTAATTTTTACTTTGTATTGTAAAGAAATAAACTGCTCATTGATTCTGTTAAATTGTTGGTTTTACTTTCTTTCTGTTAAACAATTTAAGACATTCAGTCGTAACAGGTGAAAAACCCATGTCAATATGACCATTCATTTAGGGGGTTTACATATAGTAATATTTTCAAGACAACTGTCATGGCATGCATACTGGATGTATCATTAGTAAAATTTTCATATAGAACCAATTAGAAATCATAGGTGAAAACTCCAAGTTTATATAGCCAATCCATTTGGCAAGACAGGAGATAACAATATTTCAAGATGCCCACCACTGTGACCATATTGGACATTAGATAAGTGCCATTTTAATTTGGGACCAACAAGACATAAGAAGTTGTTACATGTATGTCACTATGGTCATAACCTGTGATGTGATTTGGATTTTTAACATAGCTTTAAAAAAATTCAGTCATATCGCTACGATGTCTGCAATGTGACAGTTTATAGTGATGTCTAGCACTGGTGCATCATGTCGCAGACATGTAGCATGATGTCCCACCCAGTCACATTATCCTGAAACCAGGCCGACCAGTCCTAACACTAACCCCTTAATGCTGAGCGCCAAGCGAGGCAGCAGTTAGTACCATTTTTGTAACTATTTGGTATGACTCAGCAGGGGATCAAACCCAGGACCTCCCGCATCCGAGACGGACGCTCTAACCACTAGGCCACCGGAGCAGTCTGGTCATAACCTAAGTAACAGAAAGATGCAAGTTCTTAAAAACTTGACAAACAATTTAATTATCAAAGCTATAAATAAAAATGTCAGAGGAACACAGCATTATGAAGTGAATCCAAACAGTCTTGAAAAAGTATTATTCAAGTCCAAAAGTATGAAAAGTGCCATATAATTTCCAAAACTGGAAATATATTAGTCTGCCAAGAATCATGTTGTCAAAATGGAATTGTCCTGAACTCCTCTAAATAATTTACAATAGTTCCAAAATAATATTATAGTCCAATTGAGTACTTTCTATTTCCACTGAACAGTCTAAACAAATATTTGTCCTCTCAAAATAACATTTAAATACAGCATAAAACATGTCTGCAGACTTGATGTTACAAGCAGAACACAAGAGAAAAGAATGACTCCAAAATAGGAATGAATCAGATTTCGCACTTTTCTCCTTATATATACTTTCAACAGTCCATTATGAATATATGTTGCAATATACCCCATGTGATAGATCGTACTACTCAATTTAATATTTCAAAATACCTATTCATGTGACCAAACTCATCCCACAGGAATTAACTTAATTCTTCTAACATACCACCTGACCAATCTGTCTAATGGGAAATATGCCAAATCTCATAGACATATTTACTAATGGTTCTATTATTAGTAATTGTCAACACATACTTGAGCACCTATTTATAGAATCAATGTAATTTTATGCTCTTTAGCATCTTAAAACAGACTATGTAAGTACACAATTTCAAGTAAAGGTAATCACTATTATATACAGCCATGAATAAAAATTTAAAAAATTAGTGAAAATCATGTACCAGAAGTTATAACAAATATAGATAAACATACATTTTCTAGTGAAAACCCCATGCTGATATGACTTTCCATTTTGGGGTGGATTAGTGATTAGAGTGTCTGCCTCAGATGTGGGAGGTTGAACCTAGGCCGAGACATACCAAAGACATATAAATGATGCTAGCAGCTGCCTTGATTTGTACTCAGCATTAAGAGGTTAGTATTAGGACTGGTCACCCTGGTGTCAAAATAATGTGACTGGGTGGGACATGATGCCCCAGTGCTAGACATCACTATATACTGACACACTGCAGGCGATATGCCTAAATTGTTAAAGCAATGTTACAAATCTAAATCACGCACACACACACACACACACACACACACCCCGTTCTAGGGGAGTAAAAGTAACAAGAATTTCAAGATGGTTACAATGCAGGCCATACTGGATTATCACATTCACACCATTTCCATTTAGGACCAAGTGATAATTATAAAAAGTCTTCAGGTGAAAGCACAAATCAATATGACCAGCCATCTAGTTGAAGCAGCACTAGCAAAACTTTATAGATAACCACTGTGGTGGTCATATTCGATGTCAGACTGGCACAATTTTCATGAATGACCATTATACAACATGAAGTCTTTTAGTGTAAATCCCATGCTAATATGATCATAAGTCTAGATGCTGTGGCCATATTAGATCTCTGAGTAGCATCCTTTTTGCCTTAGACCAAATGGACATCATAAGTCTTTCAGCAAAATATACCCCATGCTGATATGACCATCCATTTAGGTGGTGCTTTACAGTTTTGTATTTTGCATAGGGTTAGAATTTTAATGAAAAAGACTTGTTAATGGAGAGACGAAATGGCTATGGGCCATCCCATATACCCTTCTCGTCTATGATCAGTTACAGGTAAAAATAAAAACGTGTTTTGTTTGACCAATGGTAATGAACAATTGCAAGAAAGAGATAATTATCCAATCAAATGTATACATATGCCAAATAACGACAACACATGTGCTGCTCATACCAACAAATGATCAGCAATTGCGTGACAAACTATACAAAATAAAATAACTTGGTAAAATACTATCCTATAGTAAAAGTCACCTGGGTCATGTATGTGCATTTACTGGTATAAATTTAACAATTAATTTTAGTTTTCAAATTTAATTGTAACATAGTTTTATCAAGATTTATTCAATTGTGATTTTTGAGTGATCTGCACAATGATTGTCATAACAAAATTTAATGATGAAAATTATTGATCACTGTGGACTTTTACAATGTCAGTTGAGTATTAGACTGGGTCAAGAAAGTTGATATTGGATTATTAGTAAAGGGTAAATCTTGGGTATAGTCGTGTGAACAATAAGTTGCTCAAACGTTCATTCATCTAGTGTATCTTTTGTATGGATGTTCAGCTATGAATGAGATGGAGTAACATACATTTATTTAAAGCAAGTTTTATTCTTAACTTGTACATATGACATTTCTTCAAAATGATAATTTAGCATAATGCAACTTTAACTAAAACAAATCTGAATTAACTGCCACATTTCCTTATGTGTATGAAAGAACATATTTATATGGGAAAAATAGATTTTATATGCAAATTGAAATATAAGACATGACATACCATAAATAAGATATATATGAAGTTACATAATTACCTCTAATTTTTTGAACTTGTAGGCCATTGTTTTATTTCCTGCTTGCGTTTTCCCCATGCTTTGTTTATGAATGACGACATTGTTGCGTCTCTTTGTTTGTAGTACAACTTCTTCCCAACAGCAGGCTCTTTCCTTCTTACATCACAGCATGCAACTGAGCCCGGTTTAAATGAGATCACCCGCTTGGGTAACTGTGTCTAAAAATGCTGACTTACCTTATCATTGACTTTGCTGTTAAGCATATTTCGAGGTAATTAGACAATAATCTTTATAGGAATTTCGAAAGACAATGTGCAAAATAAAGTGAATAAACGCTATTTATAGGTATGTGATATCAAAATTCTCCAAAAACTGACACCTGTAGCTGCAAAAAGTGACTCAGCGCGCGTGCATGAGCCATTTCAGGTGTTCTATACAACGTCTGAGATTTGCACATTTATGTGTGCCTTTGCAATGTTAGTAGTACCCTTAGATGGTATTACAGAAATGTCAGTGTGAAGTCGATTTTGGGGTATGTAATAAAAAACCGAGATTATATCCCGTCAGCGGTAGGGACATTTTAAACTATGTTATAACCCTTGTCAACACGAAAATACACACCTGTCAGAGTCTCTGCATAGAAAAAGTGACTCCCAAACTACATAGAATAATGAAACAAGCATGACCATCACTCCCATAAAAATATTAAAGCCGCAAGCACTGTCTGGTCCCCATTTAATGTCTTTAAGTTGGGTAACGCCGTCATCTACGCTGCTGTTGCTTTTCCAAGTCCCTGTTGCATACAACATACACTTGCCATTGAATTCACGCTGATTTGTTGACAAAGGAACAAAAAGAAAGAACGAAACAATGAATGAAATTAAAAATGTTGTCACTTGCGCTAAAACTACAGTATTTCCCAGACCCATTATTAGATGTCATCTGCAAAAATCGAATCATATATGGTTGACGTATCAAAGTTCAGGCTGTTGGGCTGGTACTCAATGGGGCGTATCTAGAAGGGTTCCTCCTTTATTTAAATTTTTCCATGAGTGGTGGTTAATTTATTTAAGACAGTCTAATATATTCTTGAGTTTCCGTTTCCGGAAAAGAATGGAGGTCGAGACACACAAAGAAGATAAAGTGAATGAAATCAAGAATAATCAAGGTTATATCGGTTGCATCCTACGCGTATAGTACAGAAATGTTGATATGAGCATTCTCATTCTATTATGCAATTGCTCGAACATGCAGTACTAACTTTTTTTTTTTTTACGGCTTGTTATGAAATTCGGAACATATGGAAATGACGGCATGCAGTTGTTTATTCTTGAGTATGCAATACTCTCGGGGAATGTCAAGTACTTAAAGTTTACCCATTGTATTTATTTTAAAGCACAATATGACTCTTGCATATATTTTTTTAAAAATAGGTAACAGCGGTAAGAACACTATCCTCCCAATCTGCATAGTCCTTCAATGCACAGGGGCCCTTATCGTTGCTTACAATTTACTAGCTACGATGTCGTAGTCTCAACTTGAATTTTGTTGTGGTTGAGGCTACGAACTGATCCCATATCATGTAATGGAGCAAAAAAAAAATCATCACTAAAGTCAGAAAAACGAACAGTGTAGAAATCAACTACATGAGTATAATCATGTTGTGAAAGAAGTTTGGCTTATTTTGAATTTATTAAGCCCTTACACGATAAAATAAATTGACATGGTTACTCTAACCTTATCCTGTCCGCCATGACAGATAATGCGAGACTCTCGCCGTGATCCCTTTTCTACGCAAGGCTTGCCAGAACATATTTAGGATATTCTACGCTATATTATTATCAATCAAGTGCGAATAATCGCTTCTTGGTTGAATTTCAAAGTTGGCGATAAACCGTATTTACTTTTAATGCACAGAATTTCTGACCCAAACGGTGCCAAATTTTTACTACGATTTGTTTACATTTCCAATTAAGGCGTCAATGTCCTTATATGGCACACAAACAAATGAGGCTGAGAACGGAAGTAATCATTTGAAATAACATGGCAGACGATCTAAACGAAAATATTGGCTGAAAAAAGTAAACGAGATTTTACAACTATTTCTACAATGATTTTCAATACTTCTGGTATTAAATAAGAAGACTACTCTATTTATTGGATTATATGCAAGGAATATGTTTAAAGTGTTATTATTAGGCTAAAAGAGCGCCGGCTGTGATTCACACCCGGCTTGCTCCATTAACACGTATATGCTCATGTTAGTACCCTGTCCATGAGGTACGAGTAAGGGTACTAATATTAGTACTAACAATTTACGTGTCATACAGTTACTGTATAATAACTACAAGGGAGGACACTTCTCTCCTTTCTTGCGAGTCCTATTTAAAAATAAACGCTGATATTTCCAGCTACATTTTGCATTGCGTAATAACATTGTTACTGCTGTTTAGCTTGGGCATTCAGGTCTGTATGTGTATCCAGTTTCGCCTGCTGTCATACCTTTAAGGAATGCCAAACCATTTTCCCACCTTACTGCTTGATAATGTTCGTGGCAGCTAAATATGCAAGAACAATGTGCAGAATAGAATTCTGACTTCTCATTGGCCACCAGAAAATAAGTTATAAATAATTGCCGGTTATCATTTCTTTTAACCAATGATAGGACAGTATCCCATTCAGCAGGATTTCACTTGCATATTAAGTGGGCACGATCATGACTAACGGCACTGTGTAGCATGTTTGATGTCAACTGACATTGTAACGAAAGTCAAATTGTCAGGAATATCGCCCACAGCTGGCAACCAATATCGACGCTTTTCTACAAAGTAAAGACCAAATGTTTTAGTCTAGACTTCTGAAAAACAACTCCACATTGTATATTTTAACTTCTTTCATATTTTTTTCTTTGACAAGTTTTATTTGCTCAATTACAAGGTATAGGATCACAACGTAGCTATGACCATGTTGAGGTTATCACATATCCATTACTAGACTGAGTTAACCATGACTCCTCATCCTGAAACTATCGCAAACCCCAGGTTATTATGCAAACTCCAACCCCCACCCCTGTTTTATGATTAAATAAAGAAGATTTTTAAAATTTGAGGAGTCTAGATCAGATTCTGTGGATACCTTACGATCATTGGAAACTACATATGAAATAAGCTTGGCAGTTTTATTGCAAAGAAGCAGTCATTTTTAAAAGTACCTATATTTTTGGATATTAATCTATTAAAATTCTTTTGTAGCAGACCAGAAATCAGATGAGGGGGAGAAGAAGACAGAGACAGAACTAGATAAATATTGGCAGGCTGTGAGAGACAATCCCACAGACTTTACTGGGTGGACTTACCTATTACAGTATGTAGAACAAGAGGTATGTAAAGTTTTGTGCCATGCCACAAATGTGTTACTACTTCTGCCCAGTGGAATGGTTCCCCATACCCAACACCACAAGCCTTCTTTTCATTTGGCTCCTCCCTTGTCATATTCTCTTCATCTTTCCAAAACTGAAACCTTTTTTTACTTCATTATGTTTAATTCTTGAATTGCCATTGCTTCTGTAGTGATGCGCACCAGTTTAGATGCTGATGAAGCCAATGATAACTTTACAGCTACAACTTGGGAATATGTGTCAATGTTACACCTACCTCATGCACATTTATTTTTACATCAGACTTTTACAAGGATTATATAAAAGGCCATTTTGTTCTCTTTTTTTTTTTTATACAAGGACTTATAAAAATGGTACTAACATCTGCCTCACTTGGCACTCAGCATTAAGAGGTTAGTGTTAGGACTGGTCGGCCTGGTGTCAGGATAATGTAATTGGGTGGGACATCATGTTATATGTCTCCGGCATGATGCCCCAGTGCTAGATGTCACTATAAACTGCTACACTGCAGACATCATAGAGATATGACTGAAACGTTGTTGAAGCTATGCTAGAAATCCTAATTGTACTCTTATATATTGTGTTTATATAGTTGTTTTCAATCATATGTACGACAATAATGGTTGAAAGAAAGCAATCGAAAGCTTGGTATAATTTTAGTTTTACTTTGTAAAATATTAACCCTATTAATGGACATGTAATGTATAAATACCCTGCTGTGATGGGAAAAAAACTGTACATAAACTGACAGTATATACATTAGGCTGGAGTTTTATTTACAGACAGCTCCCCCAAAAAAACCCAAGTACACGGAACATTTTTGATAATTTGTTGATATACCGCTGTTTGGTACATAACGTGGTTGGCAGCTATGGATCCAGACAACCATGTTATAATGGGGGCAGAGTTGTATTCAGTAATGTTTCTTTTTCTCCTTGCTTGAGTCAGATTTTCCCCCAATATAGTCTCTTTTTTCCTTATCTCTGATCCGGTTTTTAAGTATTTGATTTTCCAGCCACGTTGTGGAATAATTGTATAAAAACCATTGTTATAGTAATATTCATTCCGTATGTTATTTAAGAGACAATAGTTGTAAAGAGCTTTCGGATTGGTCAAATGTTTCTATGCAGCCAATGAATCTCCACATACCAGAAATGGATGAATTGTTGATAAAGAAAAGGACACCACTAATTTGGATAAGGGTTTGAAAATGTGTGGCAATAGGAATGTCTTGAATGCAGAGTTGATGGGAACATTTGGAAGGGCTGTTCCATTTAAACATACATGGCACCCAGGGAAGGCAGTTGTTTTCAATTATATGCCATGGTACTTTGATTTCAAAGAGTTCGTGTTTTACTGGAACAGCTCAAAGGAAACTATGCTAAAGGGCTAGCATTTTCTGATCTTGGCCATAAAAATTTGAACTATTGCCAGCTCCAATGGTGTCTAATGTGTTAAATCATAAGGAGTTGAACTGATATGATTTGAAGTTAAAAGATTCCAAACTGATTGCTTTATGTAAAGGTGACTGGTGGTAAAGTGATGACATTTTTGCCAGATACTCGTCCAGTGTTTCCCTTTATGCATGCTGGAGAAAATTGATGCACACATTTTTTTTTTTTTTTTGGACGCAAAGGATTTGCATAATGCGATCAGGATTTATTTAATATCCAATTCCTTTGGACGAGTGGTGGCATCGTGTATACTTCGAGCATAGGCATTGACTGGTTCCCCACTTTGTTTCCTCCCTGAGTTACGCTTCTGTATTCGTATAGCAGAGTGCAACACAGGGAACATACGAAATAAGGAACCAGACTAGCATAGGCAATGTTATGACAGAGTAGCTTCCCCTTGTCTGGCGAGCTCTCACGTGATTTTCATTGAGCTCAGCAAGATGTCATCTTGATGTTTAACCTGAGTGCTTGTTGCACTAGAAAGTGATCTCCAGATTAAAATGTGCACTAAGAATCATTAGTGATGAAAGAAGCAGAATACAAAAGAGTAACTGTGGATCTAACTTTAATGTAAAATGGAGAGAAAAAATCCCTTGACTGGATTACAGCACATCATGTGATTGCGAAGACTCTCTTTTTGTGACATGGTTTAAGAATTTTAAAAAAAATCTGCCCTGGTTCATGACAAGCTATTTGGAGAACACATTATAACCCAAGACATTCTTTTACAAATAACCCAAGACATTCTTTTACAACAAAGCAATCAGTAACTTGCCGAGACAAATGCGTTTATTTGGATTACAGTCAGTGGGTCATTGCAGATTTTGTTGGTTTTTAACGTTGCTGCAATAAAAGAAAGATCTTAAAGTTCAAGTGTGACTTATTAGAAACAAGATGAATCATTAGCCTCCTTGATTTTTGGAAGAATATGTTCTAGGATGAAGTACAATGAAACCGATGATGGTACACATTGTATGACAGGCAGTAAATTAACTGCCATATGGTTAAAAGATTTAGGCTTTTTTGTATTGGCTTGCATGTAATGTGTTGACCTATAATATTGCTTCAAAAAGTTTTAAGGAGATTGTTAAAAGAATGACTTAAAAAGAAAAATGAACTAATAACATTATTCTTTGAATGGACAATGCATTTGTTTGTTAATTGTGCATGTTGGTTTATTTGTATGTTTAGAGAGAGAGTGAGAGTGTTGTGCAAGTTGCAGTATCCTATTTCAAGCTGAAAAAGTAAGAGCAAGATGAAAATTTGTCAGCACAGTGGTCCCCCTCTTGAACGGACCAGTGTCCATCTGCTCCTTGCGACCAGAATCCGTTGGCACCAATGAGTTTGTGTTCAAAAGTACCCCTCGCGAAAGGCCACCTGGCTAACACGACCAGTGGCCAGCATATTAGTGCACTAATATAAAATTTACCCCTCACAAGCGGCCACATTTTATTTTAATATGTATCCAGAACCAGTATTTTATTCATAACGTGTGTGAAATAATCCGATTTCTGTTTCCTGATGTCAGGTTTGCGGTACTGAAAGAAGTGTTGAGTAAAGTACATGTACCACTAAGGTTAATATATCATTTATGCCTCACGAGAAGCCAAATGTATTCCATAAAAACAGAGGAAGACTCAAATTTTAATCCATACAAAAGGGTAAGTACATGTAATCCAATTAGCCTTACTGCTGTGTTATCATAAGATGTCCGGTTTAGTCACCCTGATAATTGTTAAGATTACAATTATTGAACAGTAGTAACAGCTGAGAAGTGGCAGCATCGATGTACAATAGATGTACACAAGTCAGCAGGAAAATGGTTTGATAGTCTTTATGGCTTCCCTTAGTAAGATGTTGAGCTTGTTCACTTTGATAATCAGTGGCTATTACTACTAACAAGATTGTCAAAATTGTCAAAATTACAAATCCTAATGGCCGCGAGGTCAAATCTGCGTGATGTTAATGGTACATATTGAAGCTGTTTTGGCTTCTCTCACTTAGTGTAAAGAAATGTATAAAAATAATAGGGTACCAGACTGCGACTAAAAAATCATGTGACAAGATCACTTCCTTTAAAAACACGCGGTATTTTGTTTAGATGCATACAAAATTGTTTTATCAGTATTGTAGTTGTCAACATGAATAACTTACTGCAAAAAAGATCAACATGTCATCGAGGAAAAGAAAAATTCTCAGTTTAGAAGAGAAAGTGAAATTAATTCAACTGACTGAAAGGGGGGTTGGATCGAGGATCCTTGCCAAAAAAAATGGATGTCAGAAATACTCAGATGAACAATATTGTGAAATTCAATGAAACAATTCTGCAGAAGTGGGAAGGTGAAATGGACAGAGAAAGGAAGATAGATTGAGCCAGGAGACGTTTGTATCCTGATTTGAATGACAAGAAAAAGCAACAGTTTTGTCAGTTGAATTGGGATATGACGACTTTACCACAAGTAACGGATGGTTGCACAGATTTAAGTGCGACACAATATTAAGTGTTCTGTCCGTAGTGGAGAATTGGCTGATGTTAATAATGAAGTTGTCGAAGATTGGAACAAAAGACTAAATGATATATGCAGGGGATATGACAGCAAGGATATTTTTAATTGTGATGAGACTGGTTTGTGTTTTAGACTATTCGCAGTTGTCGTCCCCCTCTAGAAAGGCCACCCTCATTATAAGGCCAGTTCCCAGCTGCATTAGGGGTGGCCTTATAAGAGGGGGACTACTGTACATTTTTGACCTCCAGCTGTGACACCAAGGGTTTTTTAACCCTCAGTTTTATACCCCTGTGTGATACACTGCTCATCTAGGGGTGGGTGATTGTGTGCTAGTTTATATTTTATTGTAGCTTTGGCACTTTTAATCATATTACTATGTCTGCATTATAGCAGTTTTGTGATGTCTAGCATGGGGGCACAATGCACTAGACATGCAGCATCATGTCCCACCCAGTCACATTATCCTGACACCAGGCTGACCAGTCCAAACTAACCTCTTAATATGAGTGCCAAGTGAGTTAGCGCCATTTTTTAAAAGTCTTTGGCGTGACACAGCCAGGGTTCTGCATCCGAGGCAGATCAAACCACTTTGGCCACCAGAGCGGTCTGTCCAGGGTGATTGCAATCTTTATTCAGTTGCCTGATGATTGCGAGCGTCATCGTGTTCAAGGGAACCACCACAGATGATGCCTCAGCATAAACGGTTAATTTTGTAAAATTGAGATATCAGTAGTTCCAAGAACAACATGACTGCGCAGTGTTATTTATGTGCTTATTAAGAATCCACGTTGTATAATTGTCTTCAGGTACAGGGTTAGAGTTGCATTGGTACAAGGTAAGAGTTACATGGGTCATAGATTTGGCTAAACTCAGTCCAATGTTATATCAATAAAGTATTTGTCCTCTGATGAAATTTGAGGGCCTGCTTTGTAAATAGCTTGAATTTAAAAAAAAATGCTTGGCTTTCTTAATAAACATGAAAGTGTTTTCTAAAAGTTCCAAATGTCTTTCACTAGCAATAATGGCTATAACTAGCATACATGTGCTTTTGGCGTAATCATTACTTTTTTCACTAAATTACGCTTTACGTGTGAACATATATGAATTACGCTTTTTCGGTATATTCACCTTCCAAAAAATTCAATTGTTTTCTCGCTTTTATTAACATCCCATTAATCTCACAGACCGTATTTTAGAAAAGACTGCTTCTACGTAACTACAATATAAGAGTATGCTTGTCTGTATTGTGTTCTATTTATAGCAACTATCCTATTATCCAGAAACATGCTGGTTCTACTTTCAAACTTTCAACCTCGTATTCTATTTATAGCAGCTGTATGGCTTAGTGAGGAGAGAACAGACTGGTTTTCTAATTTTTAATGTGTACTCATTCTTTTTTCTAATTTATATTTAGTACAGACCCAGTGTATAGGTATTTGGTGCTAAAAAGTATAATTTATTTTAGTCAGGTGTATGAGAGCAGAAATATCTCCTTTCAAATAATTTCACAGATGGATTAGAGGAAGGCCAAAAATAAACGCATCATAAAATAGAATCCTCCAAATATGAGGACACGAGGGCAGCATCACATGACGTCTATTGCATGCCGTGTGGAAATAATTTTACTATTTGGCGCTAAAAGTCTTCAGATGTATTCTAGTTGATGTTTGTGGTAGAGCAGATATATTTTTTCAAAGAATTTCACAGGTGGATCATAAATAGAAAAAACCCATCCTTCAAAGACGAATACATGAATGGCATGATACAGCGTTCCATTCTCGGGCACAGGGGCTTGTATCGTTGCTTAAAATTGACCTGTCATACATGTACTATATAGTACATGTATGACAGGACAGTTTTAAGCAACGATACGAGTCCCTGTATTCTAGGGCAGCATCATGCTCATTGCAGTCTGTGCGGAAATGATTTTAATATTGGGCATGGTGGTAAATTTTATGTGGAGAAACACATAAAATTAGCTCGTCTTACGAACTCCAATACTAAGGTAACATCTGATCTACAGCAGAACTAAATTGTGGACATGAATGTTATAAAAGCAGAAGTGTTATTTACCGAGCTTATAATAATAAAGATAATGAAGATCTTGCTATTGGTGCAGAAGCAAGAGAATTCATAGAACACAATTCTACTCTAGCTGTGAAGGTGTTTTATGATGATGTTAGAGATTATTATGCTACAGCCTGTGATTACATGCTCCAGAAATTTCCTTATGGAGATATAGTGCTTTTAAATGCTTCAGTTGCTGATGTAAATGAGAGATAGTCAAAAAGCTTCAAAAGTGTTATATTCTTTGTCAAGAGATATCCCTTTCTATTACCATCCTTGCCTACCTTGGATCATCTGGAAGGAGAATTCATGCAGTATAAAGTTGGGATTCTACCTGACAATATACTTAATGCAGATAGAGTTGATGTGCAGTGGCACCATATTTCCCAGCTGAAAGACACAATCACTTGAAGATATAAATTTCCTCTTCTTTCTCAGGTTATGAAAGGAATATTGGTTCTTTACCATTCTAATGTTGACTGTGAGAGATTGTTCAGTATTGTTAACAAAAATAAAAGTGAATTCCAGATCCAAGCTCAGTAACCCAGTACTTTGTGCTCTACTGGTGTGCAAAACATTCATGGTTTCAGCTGGTACAAAGTGTTTTAAAATGCAACATGAAAATCTGTTGCTTTTGAAAGCTAAAAGTGCTTCATATGAAAACTTGAAGCAGTAAAGGATGTTAAAAGACTAGAGGGGCAAATAAATCATTGTTTATTGAATTTTTAGCGTGTTATATGTGGATTCCTCTTTTTGTCCACTTGGATTACACTTTTTCCTCGTCAGGGGTTGGCATGTATGCTAATGTCAGAGACTTTTTACAATTTCAGGACCAAATAGAGGCTGCTCGGGAAGCTTATGATGCATTCTTCAGTCACTATCCTTATTGCTATGGATACTGGAAGAAATATGCAGATATGGAGAAAAGGCACAGTAATTTGGAAAAAAGTATAGAGGTATTGAAGAAACTTTATAAATTTAAGGATGAATTTCTTTGTGCCATTGCTTGAAAAAGGTGTCTAACCATTAATAGGGTTATACAGTATATTCAGTGAAAATTGTGAGCTGTGGATATTTTTTATTCATTTTCCCCACAGGAATGCCATAAATGGAAGACTTTTAAGTCTTTGTTGTATCCATCACATTTCACATTGTATATTCTTTTTAAAGTATTTTTATGCACACACACACGCGCGTATGCTACATGTTAAGGAAGGGGATATTATATTAAGTAGGTTCATCCATCATGACGCATTCTATTCTATCCATTAAAATGCTTTTGATGGAGGATATAATATAGAGCATAGGGTTGTTGAGGTCTAATTATAATAGTTTTTATAGATTTCCATCACATACGAGTTCAGGCTTGGTAGTTAATATGCTGGATGTGCGATTTTATGGGTGCTGGTACGATTCACACTGTCATACCTGCCTGAATCGCTACTGTGGTTTGCCTTTGGGCAAGCCACTGTCCTTGCCTTGGCACAATATAACTAATGTATTATGGTGATGTGCTTATCAATTGCAGCAAACTTGAGAACTAAAAATCTTAGAGACTTGTAATCACATTAATTGTAACAGAATAAAATATAGAATATAGATCAGAAGGGACCATTCAGTATGCGTCACAATTCATATAGTACTCCAAGGAGTGACAATTCCGATATTGTCTTGCTAACCTGACATTGAGAGCACAGAAAAATTGTTTCACTGTTTGAATTTTTTTTTTTTGTTTAAAAATGGGCTTATTACATGAAGGTTGACTAACTCGATAATTTTTAATTCTTTTAACTAATTGGGCATTGGAATTGCTTGGTCTTGTATATTTATAAGCTAAGTTTAATGTAGTTATTTGCTTTTTCTTTGCAGTATTGAAACCTTATTCATATTGCACCATATGCCCTTGAGCTGTACACCAGTCATAGATTCATGTGTTGGACCTCTTGTTAAAGATGATGAAAATGCAGTCATTATAGGCATTTGTAAACTGTACCATCAAAGCAAGTTATTTGTTTATGCAAATCATTTACAGAGTGCTGTTAGCAGTGCAGGAAGGATGTAGGATCGTGCACATTTTTTTCTTACAGAAGTTAAATTGTGAACTGATTTTTGTTTGTTTTTACAGACGATTGTAAAGAGCAAATTATTTGAAACAAAAAGTACTTTGAAATCAAGCACATATACCTTGTTTTGTTCCATTGTTGTTAATTAAGTATTTGGTATACTCAAAGAAAATATCTGAACATGTCACCAGGAATCCAGTAAAAGTGGTTAATTTTGGCCAGTCGTATAATGTTTTACTTGAAAAGAATCAACTTGTTTTGCCATGTTGTTCAGCATTAATTGAAATTATGGTGACTTCATGATGTATTTGAATGCTATATCTTTAAATTGATTCTTTTGGCTGTGGCCAACTATCTAAATGACAGGTGACTTGCTAATGTATTTGAAAGGTATGTATATATGCTGATTATGCCATTGTTGTTCAGGGCATGGTATGGCAAACTGTTGAAATGACTGGGGACTTGATAATCGTTTGAATGTGATTTTAGCTCTGCTGGTCATAGATCAGAACCACTTTTGGGAATGTCTGTTGTCCGTCTGTCATTGAGCACAAGTTTGTTATTGCTACTCCTAAACAACTTGGAAGATTGCCAAGAAACTTCTTCACACATGCACATCCACAGTCTGGTTGGACCTAAATGAAAATGGTGCTACTTGGAAAGCTGTTGTTGTCACCATTTCTCCTGAATGTTTGGTCATATCAATGTGGGGTTTGCACTAAAAGACCTCACATAACGTCTAGTTGGTCTATACAAGAATATGGTGCAGATGCGAGGTCCAATATGACCACTGTGACAGACATATTGAAAATCTTGCTGTCACTACTCCTCCAGAATGGATGGTCAGATCACAATCAGGTTTTCACCAAAAGACTTCTTATGGTGTCTGGTTAGTTCTAAATTAAAATTTTACTGATCTGTATCCAGAATGACTGCCACAGTGGCCATCTTCAAGATCTTGTTATTGTTACTCCCCCTACATGGATGGTTAGATGAACATGGGTTTTCACTATAAGATTTTTAAAACAGTCTCTATTTCAACAGAAAGTCATATTGATACTGGCTTTTTTTTCACCAGAAGACTTTTCGAGTTGTCCAGTTCATCTTAAAAATGGTGCCTGTCTTATGTCTAATATGGCTATCACAGCAGGCATCTTGAAAATCTTGCTATTGCTATTCCTCCTCGGTGGAAAGTTCTATCTTGAAAATGTTATCTCTACTCCCCTTATGATACTGAACCTGAATGAAAATGGTGCCAGTAATGTAGTTGTCACTATTCTCCAAGAATGGCCCAATACAAAAGTATGCGTGGTTCTGCTAATATTGATATAAAAAAATTATGGTAAGTAGGTCAGTACATCCTTTTTTTTTTTGTTTTTGTCCTGATGGATATAAATGAAGCATGAACTAGATAACAAGTATCGTTTGCTGACTGAATTTAACTTCAGTCACAGTTACATCCCTTTGTTAATTTAGTATCTCTGATGTTGTTTTTTGTTTTCCTAATATTTTTTAAACCTCAAAACCCCACCCCCCAGCAGCAGGAAAAAGGATTTACCGGGTGTCCAGAACCAAAGCTTATTCTTTCTATTTGGCCTGATCATTATGATATGTGGTTTTCACCAGGTCCTAAATGAAAATGGTGCCAGTCATACTTTGAGTGTGACTGCAACAATGACCATCTTTAAAACTTGTTACTACTCACTATAACTTTGTTTCCACACAATAGCTAGAGTTGTACACCATCTACAATTGCCAACTTTGTGAATGGTTTGCACTTAGAGTATGAGAACAACATTGATTTGGGGTTAATGGTCAGAGTCACTTGGCCTGAAAAGAAAATCTGCTATTACCAAACTTTGTAGATGGCTTTCACTTGGGTTTTAAGGAAGAACCTAAATTATTTCTGGGGTTTCAAGGTCAAGGTCACTGAAAGAATAAAAGTGGTTTCTGCACAGTAGCTTTATTTCATTCTCATATCTGGACAAAACTGGATTGCTTGCACTTTGGGCAAGGAACAAACTTGTCAGTTTGGGGCTTGCAAGGTAAAAGGCCAATTTCATTATGACTGAAGGAATCAAAGTGGTTTGTGCACAGAAATTTCATTGATGAACAGAGAGCTAAACATGGGTAGGTATATATGTGCTGTGCATGGTGCTCGTGGGTTTTTTTTGGTGGAGGGGGTTGTATGCTAAACACAACTTTTTTTTGAACCTCATATATACTTGCATATAAATTGAATCGAGCAAACTGCATAGAACCTGATCTTTAATTGTGTAATGCACTGGCTGAACCGTGTCGATGCAGTTTGTTAGGACATGTCAGTTAAAAAATACCGACCCTGGTCTACATGTGCACAGTGGGCAGATTGGGGTCCGTGTTTTTACAGTTGGATTAATCAAGGTATGTCTTTTGCAAAATAATGAATGATGGCACAACAGATTAGGAGACGGTGTTAAGTACGTTTTAAATTCCTAGTTTTTGATGCGTAGATTGCTTATAGATGAAAATCAACCAGGCTTTGAGTCTGGTTTTTATTGCAGTTTTATTTTATCAAGTGTCCAATGTTCACATAGACTAGAAGAGCTTATGGTGTGAGGTGTTTTCTGTGCCATGAATACAATACACTCACCCCAGGGTCTGAATCATAATGGTGGCACTTGGACATACAACATGGCAGTCATGTTGAAAATTGTAATGCTTTTACAACAGATCATGTGATTTCAACATGTGTGACTGTGATAATGGCTTTCTTGAAAATCCTATTATAGATACTCCATTTGGGAATTGGTATTTTCACTAAAAGTTGTGATGCCTAGTTTTTCTCCTTGGTGGTCAGTAATGCAAAATGACCACTGTGGCTGCAGTCTTGAAAATCTTGTTGGTACTGAATAGAAAGGTCCGTTGACATAGGTTTTTCATTAGTAGACTTTATACAATGTCTAGTTGGTCCTAAATGAAAATTGTGCTGCTTTGATCTCCAATATGACCACGATGGTGGCCATCTTGAAAATCCTGTTAATGCTTCTTCTGTTGGATGGATGGTCAAATTGATGTGGGATTTTCACCCAAAGACTTGTTATTATATTAAGTTGGTGCTAAATGAAATTGGTGCTCATCCGACTTTCAGCATGGCCACTATAGCGGTTGAAAATCTTGTTATCAATACTCCTCCTTAAAGGATCTTAATATTTACTTGGGAGTTTTCATCACTAGGCCTCATGTAAAGTCGAGTTGGTTCTAAATGAAAATATAGCCACCACTGTAGCAATCTTAAATATCTTATTAATGATGAAGAATATTGGAAATGGTTGCAACACTCTGCAGTGAAAGGAAAGAATTAGTTGCATCTTGTATTCCTGGAAATCCTTTTCAGCCAGCAGAACATCATTCCCACTGAGTTTCCATCTTACGGGAATCTTTCTTTGACCATGCCTTTGCAGTTGCCATTTTTTGCAACATATTTTTCCATACATCAATTTTCTTTGCAAGGATCAACTTTCTGGTTGCTGTGACATTTGCATGGTAGTGAAACCTAACTATACAAGACAGACTTAAAATACAAGTTTTTTATGAACAGTTATTTCTTGTGTAGAGCTTAAAAGATACGAAAATTAACAAAAAGGGACCTGTAAAAGCATCCTTTGTATGGTTTCTGTCATAGCTGGTTCACTTTCTTAAAGTGAATAATTTTAATAAATGAATTTACTTGCTTCCAAGATTCTATATTTTTGAGATTTAAAATAAAATTTGCACATTTAGTTTTGTAGGTTATATTAAAATCGCTGTTGATTGGTATTGAAAGTTCTTAAAGGATTCCCAGCCACCCCTTTGCACATTTAATAATGAATATTTTAGTATGTATCACATTTGAAGCACAAAACTTTGACCTGGAAATTCTGACAAAACTATCAGGCATCAGTTTTGCCTGACATATTTTTGCATATTTTTTTCTTTGCAGACAACTATTTGATTTCATCATCCGTCAGTCTTGAACAACTGATGGAGTTGAAAGGCAAATATTACGCAATTAGAGAGACCATCTAAGTCCTACATTATTGTAGGGCTTGGATTTGGTGGCAAGAAGGAATCTGAAGAGAGGCTTTGTGGTGACAAATCCAGACTTATGAACTAGGAGGAAGTTTTGTTCACGGTAAACCTAAACAATCGCGCTCGTGAAATCCGTGTACTGTATATATCTGCTGTTATTTACATACAACCATATTCTGAATTGTCAATCTACGAGTGAGGTTTAAACAGTAAAATTCTTCAGAATGACGTTTACACTGCTATCCCTGCATATCTGTTTTAGGTTTTTGAGAGAGGACTGAAGGCAATACCCCTGAGTGTAGATTTGTGGCTACATTACATCAACTTCTATACATCCGAGTATGGAGGTACAGAGCAAGCATTGGCAGATATTAGGAGGTACAACCATGGAGATTTCATTTTAATGTTGTATTCTAGTATTGGTTAGACGTCTTCAGCATACATTACCCAGGGAAAGTCGGATTAAAATCATTATAATGTTGTCCCCATATCTTTTGTTAGGGCAGGTGATGGTGGGTTGGGGCATTGTTTCTTTCGAGGGTACCCTCATTTGGAAAGAAGACATTTTTTTTCACTCCTGGTGCATTCTAGATATGTGCACTTAGGTAAATACTAGGGATAATAGATGCCAAGTTGATGCACATACTGCATATGTAGGTATACAAAATGCAGTATATTAAGTCCTTGGACATGTAATTGAGACTGGTCAACCTCCAAGGAGGACATTGTACACACTATAGTAGAACATCATCCTGAAATGACTTGGGGCAAAACATGCCTTCGTAGAGGTGATATATAATTATTGTCCTTTTATATAAAAATGAATACTGGCTAATGTACTTTGTATGTTAATAATGAAATGTCAGAACGGGTATCATTTTGCTTGCCCCATGATGGAGCAGTAGAGATGGGGTAGAAGATCAATTGTATGAATTCTTCTTTATATAATTTAATTTTGAATTAATGAATCTAATTTAGAAAAATAAATAAGTGAATAAAAATAATATTAAGAGTAAATGGTTAGATTAATTTACTTGATAAGTACACAATGAATTAAATAACAGATGAATAAATAACAATAACATTGAACATTTAATACATACATAAAATTTAAGAATGAAAATGGGTCGTACAAGATGCAATTATTGAAATTGCATCAGTTGATAAATAAGGAAAGATTTCCATTGGTCAGAAAATAATCATGTGATCAGACTGAATTGTGTCTATTTCTGTATAAACTGTACATAGAACTACTTTATACTAACTTCTAAAAAAACAGAGTCGCATGCAAAGTAACTAACTATACGCTGCATGCCTTTAAAACAAAATAAAAACCGTTTATATTTTATTTAGAAAATTGAATAAATTGATTTGACAATCAAATAACACATCTTTGCTGCTTTTCTGAATATAACTAATTCTTTAGATTTGAAAAAGAAATGGGAAACTTAAAAATCTGCGAAGAACATTGGGGCTACAGCACTTTCACTGCAGCTCATTACAAATGAATTTAAAACTTTACATAAATGGATATAGGGTTTGTGAGGATGGTGGTTCAAAAACATTTGGATTCACAGTCCTACAATATAAGATGCTGACTGTGATAGTTAAGACGGGATGGTAGGAGATTAACTTCCTTTTAACCCCTCCCCCTTTTACTGTCAGTGTCAATATCTTGCATTGATTATTGTTGGTCCCCCAATCACAATAACCATTTACTGATAGTCTTGATTTCATTTGTAAGGTCCCCTGTAGGTAGCCTAAACTGTTAATCAACATGAAAACAGATTTAAAGATGTGAAAATTGGTTACGTATCTGGACAATAACATTTCAGCCAAGTCACAATGAACTCATAGCATCAAATCCAAGTGTCCTTCATATGTCAAACAAAACAACACATACTTTGCTTTGAATATTGAACTTCTACTCAGATCACATAATACCAATTAGATTAAGACCATGCTGAGGAATGTTCAAACCCTTACATCGCCTACCATTGGTAGAATTTTTTGTTTGATATTGATGTAGCTATTACGTTGCAGATGGAGAATCCCGTTCTGTAAATAGCTACAAAGCAGATGCCTCAACAAAAATAGGCTTAAACAGGCTCTTAAACTGATAGGAAATATCAGTTGCCGACTCATCAGCTCATATAATGACCTTCGGACATGATTTGCTGTGTGATTTGGCAACTGGCAGTTTATACCATGATAAACAAAAAAAAATCCATGAAAGTCATTTGCTTTGGTATTTGGGAAAATGATGTTCATTATTGTAGAGGGGGAAAAATCCCGCCCCATCTTCATTTTGAAAGTATAGTAATTTTTAATGGCACACAATGATCTTTTTTGTTTATTTTCATTGATGGTCCTTTTTGTCCCAAGATAAGTATCATACAGTTCTAGATAGTTTTTTTATTTCAAGCCTTTTGTCCAACTTGTCAATGTTTCTTAATGACTTACTGAGTTTACATATCGGTGTTGTCATGTTTATGGAGGGAGGACCTATGATGAAAAATCATGCACCACACTGATTTTTTTGGGATGAGAAAATACTAACCACAGTCTGAGGTCCTTTTATATTTAAATGGGGCCCTGAGTGGTCTAAAGCCATCACCATTCTGGATCACTGTCATCTCACCTGCCTGCATGGGTTTGAGTCTCAGGCTCAGCTAATGTGGGTTGTGAGAAAGCTTGCCAATAGTTTCTCGTGGGTCGGTGGTTCTTCCTCCACCAGTTATACTGGCTGCCATGTATAGTCTATTATGTGCTGAAAAATGGCACTAGCCCTACAACAACAAATTTTTAAATTGTAGATTTACTTGATAATTATACAAAGAATTATATAATGGAGATGAATAAATAATAACACTGAACATTAGATGTATGCTTGGAGCATGAAAACATGTCATATATGATGCAATGGGGGGTGTGCCATTTTGTTTTGAGACTACGATGAAGGTCCTTAGGTCAGGTCTTTGTGTAAAAGTTGCCCGTTGTAAAAATAAAACTCCCAACTCTGTGAGTATTTATTCATTGAACTTTGATTTGCATATATTTCGTGGCGGGAGGTCATGGGTTCAAATCCCAGCCAAGTCGTACCAAAGATTTACTAAAATGGTAGTAACAGATGCCTTGCTAGGTGCTCAGCATTAAGAGGTTTTTGTTGGACTGGTTGGCCTGATGTCAGGATATGTTACATGTCTGTGGCATGATGCCTCAGTGATATGACTGAAAAATTGTTAAAGCTACATTAAAAATCCAAATCATGCACACACACACACAAAGAATAATCATTTTTTATGGCACAAAATCTAGAATTTTTTTTGCCTTGATGGACCTGTTTGTCCCAAGAAAAGTCTCAGACTGTTCCAGACAGATTGTAATTCCCATAATTCCCTCCAACTTGTCTATGATTCTTGTTGGCTTATTGAGTTTACATGTTAAATAAAGGTAGAAAACCATTTACTGAGGACCTGTGATGAAAAATCATGCACCACGCTGAGTTTTTGTCTTGGATGAGAAAATACTTACCTGTCTGAGGTCCTTACAATTTAAGTTCAACATTTCTAAAAGGAATGGTGGCCAAGATATTATGTCATTTATGTGCTGTACAAAAGGAATGATTGCCAATATACCAGTCATTTATGCAACCCTATCTAGGTCATATTTTCTGAACAAAATTTGTGCTACCATGATTAGGATTACCAAAACCCACCTATGTTCCTCTGCAACATGTCGGAATCAAAGTAAGATGCTCCTAAATTCATGATGTCATTTCTTTTTGGAGTGATGGTGAAAATGACAACAAAGAAATATTGATCCCCAGAAATTTGTTTCGGTGACCAGCTGTTAACACCTAAAAGTTGTTCCTCAAACATTGGTTCCTCATCCTAGCGTGCTACACTTCCAAGCAGAAATTGAGTTGTTTTTCAGGTAAAATCATATAAAGCAAAGCATTGGATTGTATTCGGGGATAACTGAGCTGCCGTGTCTTTTAAAAAAGCTTTTTTCAGCTCTACAGGTTCTAGTCCATGAAAGCTTATAGTTTATTCTGTTTGTTGTTCAGCCTTTGGTTAGGGCAGGTTTATTAATACAGTTCCTGAGCTACTCGAAGGATTGCCTTCAAACCTTTATACTTGTGTTCGTACCATTGTCTAGTTGGCCCCAGATGAAAATGCTGCTTCTTGGACATTCAATGTGGCTGCCAAAGCAGTTATCACAAAAATCGGGTTACTGCATCTTCTCCTAATGGATAGTCTTATCAACATGGGATTTTTAGTAAAAGACTTCTGACATCTAGTTTGTCCTGATGAAAATGGTGCTGTAATAACAGCAACAAATATAACAGCATATGTGGTCATCTTGAAAATCTTGTTTTTAATACAGCTGATTCAGTACCTGTAGCTTGCCCTTTCCCCGAGAGAAAAATCCTTCTCCAAGCCAGATGCACTATCTTCCTGTCTTGTACATTTTTAGAATATGTGCCATGAATCCTCATCATCGGCCCATCTGCAATATTGTATCCTTGCTCTTTTTTTGGACATTTTTTCGGAGACTTGTGAAACTGCTCTGTAGGATAAAATGCTTCAGTGTTTCACAGTTTTGGGGCCTGATGTTTAGAGCTGTGAACATGTACTTGGGTATCCACCCATTGAAACTAACCTGGGTAATAAATTAGTACTTTTTTCAGATGGATGAACCTTTTGATTCTGACATGATTGGCATTTATGTTCATATACAAATGATGCCAGTCTGCCATCAAATATGGCTGATGTTACTGAAACTTGAGTCTTTATAAAAACTTCCAAACTACTGTTTGGCATAATTTGACCAAGTTTGGATACAAATTATACCATTTTGCCATCCATATGGCTGCCATTACTATAAGTTCAAATTTTTTGTTACAGAACTCCAAAAGAGATAATAGCCTCTATTTGTTTAGACAAATGATGATGAAATAAAATATTTATGAAGATACCAAATGTAGACAAACATTTAAATTTCAAGAAAAAGCTTTCTACTGACTTTGATTTCTTGGTCAAATTCTCTTAGATGTGAGTGCTTGGAGCCTTGTATACCATTTACACTAGCTTATAAGATGAGTCCAACTGCAAACTGCAGTTTGTTAAGAGTAATCAGTATAATAAACAGTGTATGCCTTGACTTGCAGCCACATTGTGCTACAGCAGATCGGGATCTTTGTTGTTTGCAGTTTGACTTATAAGCGAGTATATACTGTAACTGCTATTGAAACGTCATACTCAAAATGGATATTTAAATAAACTGGTCATTAACATGTAGTTATGGACCAATGATGAGAAAACATGCACCATACTGATATGTTCCTGTTGAGACACACCACTTTACATTCTGAGGTCCATTAATGTTGCATTTAAATATTATCAGACTCTCCATTGATTGAGTTGTGGCTTGGCTTGGATGCAGCTATTCAGATTCATTGGCATTATGTCAGGCATCCGTGGGTGCATGTTATGTCATGGATACACAGTAATTGGTTACTGAAATAATTATGCCTTCTCAGCACAAGCAGTGAGGGAAAATTAAACATGCCTTCTCCATAGTTCTTTTATGTACAGTTTTGTTGTTTCTTATCATCCAGTCTTTGTCTTGAATGCTGTCAGGTTCACATATTTCAACTTTAGCCTTTTTACCACTCAGATGGCCCAAGTTTTTGGAGCTTCCATATTTTGATGTGGAAGGGCATGGGTTTAAACCCAGCCAAGTCAAAGTAAAGACTTGTAACAATACTACCTGCAGCTGCCTCACTTGATGCTCAGTATTGTTTTTTTTTTTATAATTTATTGTTAGCACCCTTTAAGATAATAATTAGGAAAATCTGATTACCAGCTGTTTTTGCAGGTGTAAACAAGTTAAGTTTATTTTTTCTCTACCCAAGTAGCAAACTCAGATCTCTCATGTTACCACTATCTACACGTTGGCCACTATATTTTGTGCGGGAATAATTTGTGTGTATTTTGTACTTGTACCCAAACATGAATGTCGAAGTTCAACATAAAATGAGTTAATGTGATGTAGGTGCCCCCCCCCCCATCTCACTGCCTCAGTTTTGATGTGAGCATTTGGACAAAAATACAGTATAAGGGATAGATATTTAAATAAACTGGTCATTAACATTAGACGACAATGTAGTTCTGGATCAATGATGAGAAAACATGCACCATACTGATATGTTCCTGCTGAGACACACCACTTTACATTCTGAGGTCCATTAATGTTGCATTTAAATATATTCAGACTCTCCATTGATTGAGTTGTGGCTTGGCTTGGATACAGCTATTCAGATTCATTGGCATTATGTCAGGCATCCATGGGTTTTTAATTTATTGTTAGCACCCTTTAAGATAATTAGGAAAATATGATTACCAGCTGTTTTTGCAGATGTAAACAAGTTAAGTTTATTTTTTCTCTACCCAAGTATCAAACTCAGATCTCCCGTGTTACCATTATCTACACGTTGACCACTATATTTTGTGCAGGAATAATTTGTGTGTATTTTATGCTTGTACCCAAACATGAATGTCGAAGTTCAACATAAAATGAGTTAATGTGATGTGGGTGCCCCCATCCCCCACCCCGCCATCTCACTGCCCCAGTTTTGATGTGAGCATTTGGACAAAAATACGGTATAAGGGATAAATATTTAAATAAACTGGTCATTAACATTAGACGACAATGTAGTTCTGGATCAATGATGAGAAAACATGCACCATACTGATATGTTCCTGCTGAGACACACCACTTTACATTCTGAGGTCCATTAATGTTGCATTTAAATATTGCCAGACGCTCCATTGATTGAGTTGTGGCTTGGCTTGGATGCAGCTATTCAGATTCATTGGCATTATGTCAGGCATCCGTGGGTGCATGTTATGTCATGGGTACACAGTAATTGGTTACTGAAATAATTATGCCTTCTCAGCACAAGCAGTGAGGGAAAATAAGTGTGCATTCTCCATAGTTCCTTTGTGTACAGTTTTGTTGTTTCTTATCATCCAGTCTTTGTCTTGAATGCTCTCAGATTCAGCATATTTCAACTTTAGCCTTTTTACCACTCAGATGGCCCAAGTGGTTTGAGCATCCACATTTTGATGTGGAAGGGCATGGGTTTGAACCCAGCCGAGTCGAAGTAAAGACTTGTAACAATGCTACTTGCAGCTGCCTCACTTAGTGCTCAGTAATGTTTTTTTAATTTATTGTTAGCACCCTTTAAGATAATAATTAGGAAAATATGATTACCAGCTGTTTTTGCAGGTCTAAACAAGTTTAATTTTTCTCTACCCAAGTATCAAACTCGGATCTCCCATGTTACCACTATCTACACATTGACAAAATTAGAATCAACTGGATTCATGTCCATATTTGTAAGTGTTTATTATGGGAGGTGTGAATACATATTACAACAAAGATATTGAATTGGATATCGTTTGTAACCATGCAAACAATTTTTAACACAAATTTGTTTATATTTAAATTTTGTAACTTTTATTTGTGAAAAGATACAAACTTTATAGCCTGTTGCAGTTTGCAGTTGTCTATGGTTTTGTTTGACTAGACTGAAAGTTTCTCCAATTTGATGTGCATGACTTTTGTCTCCTTTTGTACATTCGCTGATCACGAGTTCTGTTCAGTATTCTAGTAAAACTGCCATCATGAGACATGGTTGTGGGAATTAAGTTATAGCTACAGTGCAGTAATTATTGAATTACTGACGATCCAGATATGGACCAATGATGACCACTCATGCACCATACTGAGATGTTCCTGTTGAGACAGACCACATTACCATCTGAGGTCCATAAAGATGTGATCAAAAACTTTTCCTGTCGCCAAGATAAAACATTTAAATCATCAGCCACGCGTGCAACGAAGAATTAGCTAAGCTTGTTGCCACTCTTGAGGCAGTATTTCTGATAAGTTCTTGGATATGGGTTAGGGTTATTATTGATGTGATCTTGCATCTGGTTGATCAAACTGTTATACAACACTAAAAAATTGTTTTTAATAGGATTTTAACATAACTTTTATTAGGCTTGTATCAACAACAAAAAAATGGGACGAATTTGATATGTGAATATTTGAGGTAAATCTTGTATCTGTTTGGCTGAGCTTGTTATATGAAATTCGTGATTTTGTTCAACTGATTTTATAAAGGGATCGGCACATACTGATAGGGTGATCTGCATCTGATTGTTTGAACCTTTTACCTCATGAAAGTCTACTCTGGTTTCACTATATTTTGTGCAGGAATAATTTGTGTGTATTTTATGCTTGTTCCCAAACATGAATGTCAAAGTTTAACATAAAATTAGTTACATGTGATATAGGTGCCCCCCCCCCCCCCCTTCTGCTGCCTTAGTTTGATGTGAGCATTTGGACAGAAATATGCTGTAAGGGATTGATGTTGGCAGGTGTTTGAATAGTGCTCATGCTAACAATGGTATTCTTTAGATCAAACAAGCAATCACTGGCATAATTTTGCTCATTGGTATTGTTTATTTGGAGTATTTGTAGAGGTAAAGCCACAAACTTTGATGCAAATGCATTATTAATATGCAAACATTAGCACAGGCAAATCCATGAAAAAACACACAAACTGATGCCAATGAAAAAGTCTTTCTCAAAACCACACAAATTGATGCCAATGAAAATGAATGAAACCACAGTATATTACTGGTCCATTTTCGATAAAACTTGGTAAATAGGTTGGACAAGTTGAATTGCCAGTTAAGTCTTCATATTATGCATTTATCTTTTAACTGTGTGGCCCCTAGGGTTGCAAGATTTGAGAGTCAAAGTCCCCTTTGTTTGAACTGGGGTCAGATTGAGTGAAAAACGAGCATTGGTGACAGAACTGGGGGTCAGATTAGTAAAATATGTAAAATCAGCATGGTAGTTTACATAGGTTTGTGTCTTTACCATGGAAAAGAAGAATGCTTAGTGAAATTGTTAAGTTCTGTAAGCAGGTAAGTGTATACCAGGAGTTAAAAAAAAGAATCGACACTGTTTTAAATGTAATAATTTCAGGGGGAAATGGTTAGTGGCATCTTGTCCATATTCATATTTTCACAGGTTGGTCTTGTTTTGCTTTCTCTTAAATTTTGGTCCAGATTCAATATGTTTTATGGGAGGGATTGACTCTAATTCTGGAAAGAAAATTAAACTTTTATTAATCCTGCTAGTGGACTGCCCTCTGTAATTAAATTCAGCAAGTAATTTCTGGAAAAGCAAAATCAGTTTCAGAAGTATTGCAATTTCAGATTTGTTATTTTACAAGATAGAAAAAGTTTTATTCTATATTTTCTTTGTATCAGGTTATATGAGAGAGCTATTGCTGCTGCCGGGACAGATTTCCGTTCAGACAAGTTATGGGACTCGTACATCACCTGGGAAGGTGAACAGGAGAATCTGGTGAAAGTGACTGGTCTCTATGACCGATTGCTCAACATTCCAATACAGCTATATAGCCACCACTTTGACACGTAGGTCTCTTTTCTGTCATGTGATCAGCATGAAAATATGCTGTTGTTATTGGCATCATTGTTGTTGGTTGTGTGATGATCAATGAGAATAATCAAAGATTGGTATGCAATGTGGATAAAGTTTTCCATCATGATTTTCTATGGTTTCTTTTAACCGTATGATTTTTGTGATGAAATAGGGTTATGTATATTTAATTTGTATTTGTTAGTTTTCTCTCCATGATTATATGTTATGTATAATTGCATTTTGGACATGACATTGTCCCAAATCAGGTTCATTGTGTACCTGATTTGGGACACTGATTTTGTTTTGATTTTGGTAAACAAATAGATAGCTAATGTTTTTCCTATGGATGTGGATTAAGTATTCAGATAATTATTAATGCAAACATATTTATCTTTTCTGAGTCTGAGGCACTGGAATTTCCCCCGGTTGTACCTGATGTTTACCACATTCTTTATTATACTTTTAGTTAATAGATTTTATCTTGTTAGCAACTTGGAATATTCTAGAATAAAAAATACAGAATATTTCCAGAAAATGGTAATTGCAACCTAGGTCAGGTAGAGGGGTTTATAATCTTTGAGAAATTATTTGTTCTTGTTTTAACATCTCATAATAGAATCAGCCTTAGTGTTGTGTTCAATATTTCATTGGTGTTGGGATGGTGGAATTATTTAATGAAATTATTATTCACTGTAAATACAAAGTGCTCATCTATAATATTCTTGGACTGGAACATTGATTTGAAATTATAGTCAGTTCAGACAAGGACATCTTTGATTATATTACTGTGATTCATTAAAAGACTTAGCACATCTCCACATCACAGGCTACTGAAGGCACATTAACACATTTTGCATAGCTGCCAAGTGTCCTGTTTTTTCCCCATATGGGAGTACATTTTTCTTGCTAAAAGAACAGTTTTTTTATATAATAATTTTATTAAAAATTTCAGTGTAATTTTCTGTTTAGAAGGGACACTCAGTTCTAAGAGTAAGGTATCAAGCATAAAGGGATATAGGGTAGGAAATGAATGGTTCAGTTGAAATTGAGGCTACCGTGACAGTCTTTAACCACCATATTGGATTACGCAATGCAGTTGTCCCTATCACTATATCTCATCTTTGTGATAATTTTGATTTAGACCACCCACTTTTAAAATTTATTTGTTGAAAATTGTTAATTCTTTGCATTCAGACTAAAAAGAAAATGAAAGAATCATGTGCTCTTTTTATGAGAATGCACTGTTTTTACAGGCTGTAATGTCTCTTATAGACAATACTGGCTGTAATGTCTCTTACAGACAATACAGGCAGTAATATCTCTTACAGACACTATAGTCTGTAATATCTCTTACAGACACAATAGTCTGTAATATCTCGTAGAGACAATACAGTCTGCAATATCTCAGACAGTAGTCTGCAAGAGATATTACAGACTGTTGTCTGTATTCATTGAGAATTGCATAACATTAACAAGAATACATTTGTCTGTCAGATATAATTTACTTTCAGCTTCAAGAGACATGTATTCAAACACCATCCCAAGGAAATGTTGACCCTAGATGAATTCCTGAAGCTGAGAAAAGAGGTCGTGAAGAAATCCAAATCCCCAACAACAGTGGATGATGGAGGAGATGAAGACAGATCCTCAGGGGAGGATGTCCCCCCAGGAATGGAAACTGAGGGAGGAGTGGTAGGAATATTGTTTCATCTTTAGCGTTAAACAATTAAACTAGTTTTGTCTCGTCTGAAAAGCATGGGTATTATTTGACAGTTATTGCAAGCACCAGGGTTTTCAAATTGTGCTCCATACATTCATGTTTAAGGGACTCATTTGCATATAATACTTGGTTTCACTTCACCTCTTAATCTTGCAAATGACCATTTATAATGTTTCTAACACTAATAACCAACCTACAACTGCCCACCCCCACCCCCCGAAAAAAACCACTGCAAAATATAATAAATACTATGGGTCTGGCCTTCGTGACCAAAAAATATGTAAAGATTTTGTTTGTAGTAGCACTTTTTGGCATTGATCGCCTGAAAATGACAATGGCAGGTTTACTTGATAGTCTTGCTGACAGATGATACCAACTCACTATATGAAACCTATTTTTTGATAATCATGAACTAATCCTAGTGGCGCATGTAGTTTCTTGCATGCTTTCATGGTATAATTGATTTCACTGTTAAGCAAGCCTATATCAGTGCCCCAAGTACCTTTAATTATGATGTATGTGCTTTCTCATTTATAGCTATCCTAACCAGATGAGCTTATGGGATGGTCTGTTGTCCATCATTAGTCGTCTGTCATTCATTAGCACAAGTTTATTATTGTTACTCTAAACTACTTGGAGGCATTCCTTTGAAGCTTTACACACATGGTCCAGTTGGTTCTAAATGGAAAGTGTGTTCAGACATCTGGATAGGCTGTCATCCATCTTGAAAATCATTTTGTCACAACTCCTACATGGCTGGTGATATCAACATGGGATTCACTAAAAGACTTGTAATGTCTAGTTGGTCCTAAATGAAAATTGTGCCAGTCTGAATCTCTATGGCCATCAGTCACTGTGTTGAAAATATTAAAGCTATTCCTGCTAATTGGATCGTAATATCAATATGGGTTTTTTGCTAAAAGACTACTTACAAAGTCTAGAAGGTGATACCTGATAGAATGTGCAGCCATTCCCTCCCATCTGCTGGAGTGGTCTAATCACCCCTGGTTTCGTTTTTATCTTTGTAACTTGTCAGAGGGAGATGATCGTCTTGTTTCATTTTTTCAGCTTGGTGGTGAGAAGTTGTATATATCATTAGCCACTAGTGCCTCCAGTGCATCCTCATGTTTTGGTCACGTAACAATTTTTTTATATTTTGTAATGACCTATTGTTGCAGTTGGTGTATTTAATTTTGGTCTGCATTAATGCAGCCAGGCTTTGAATGAAAAATTTTCAACCAGCTTGGATTTGGCTTGAGCAACAGTTGGAGGGAAAAAAAACAAAACCAAAAATAAGTTTATGTGTCAAAATGCTTGTTAAAAATGAAGTGACTAGAAGATTGTGTTTGGCACATTTTTACAATTACATCTGTATTTGTATGTTATACTGGTGGGATACGAGACTGCACAAGATTAATAAATGGACAAAATGTAAAATTGAATAGATCCTTTAAATTTATACAAATGATGCTGGTCTACTGTTAAATTTAGCTGCTGTTACTAAACATTTAAAAAATTTTAATAACTTGGGTTTAAAAAAAAACCAAGAAAATTTGATCAAATTTAACAGAACATTCTCTAGCTTGGTCATTTCTCCTTTATACCAGTGATGCCAATCACTATCCAATGAGGTCCACCATTGTTTAAAAAATTATTTACTAAAATACTGCCCAACAGACTGAACAACTCGGACAGAATGCATCCATGTAAAGAGACTTTCCAATATTGGATAAATTATGTTAATTTGCCATCAGGTATGGCTGAAGACTTGTAAATGAGAGAAATTTTGAAACAACTGTTTTCATAACGTGCAGTCAGTAGTATTGGAAGAACATTTTAAAGAACCCATTCCACTAACCCACATTCCTTGCCACAATTTCACACAATTTTTTACTTTCTTAGCATGGTGAAGCAAAGGTTGTTAAATAATGTATGTGTGATTATGTGCGTATGTGGCTGAGCTAATTAATGTATGTGTGATTGTGTGCATTTGTGGCTGAGCTAATTAAGGTATGTGTGATTGTTTGCACATGTTGCTGAGCTAATTAAGGTGTGTTTGTATGCATATATGTGGCTGAGCTAATTAATGTATGTGTGATTGTATGCATACATTTGGCTGAGCTAATTAAGATGTGATTGTATGCATATATGTGGCTGAGCTAATTAATGTATGTGTGATTTTGTGCATATGTGGCTGAGCTAATTAAGGTATGTGTGATTGTGTGCATTTGTGGCTGAGCTAATTAAGGTATGTGTGATTGTGTGCATTTGTGGCTGAGCTAATTAAGGTATGTGTGATTGTATGCATATATGTGGCTGAGCTAATTAAGGTATGAATGATTGCACATGTGGCTGAGCTAATTAAGGTGTGCTTGTATGCATATATGTGGCTGAGCTGATTAATGTATGTGTGATCGTATGCATATATGTGGCTGAGCTAATTAAGATGTGATTGTATGCATATATGTGGCTGAGCTAATTAATGTATGTGTGATTTTGTGCATATGTGGCTGAGCTAATTAAAGTATGAATGATTGTACATGTGGCTGAGCTAATTAAGGTAGGTGTGATTGTGCATATATGTGGCTGAGCTAACAAATGTATGTGTGATTGTATGCATATGTGGCTGAGCTAATTAAGGTATGAATGATTCCACATATGGCTGAGCTAATTAATGTATGTGTGTTCGTAAGCATATGTGGCTGAGCTAATTAATGTTTGGCTGAGCTAATTAATGTATGTGTTTGTAAGCATATGTGGCTGAGCTAATAAAGGTATATGTGATTGTGTGCGTTTGTGGCTGAGCTAGTTACGGTATGAATGATTGTTTGCACATGTGGCTGAGTTAATTAAGGTATGAATGATCATTAGCACATGTGGCTGAGCTAACTAAGGTATGTGTGATTGTATGCACATGTGGCTGAGTTAATTAAGGTGTGTTTGTATGCATATATGTGGCTGAGCTAATTAAGGTATATGTGATTGTGTGTGTATGTGGCTGAGCTAGTTACGGTATGAATGATTGTTTGCACATGTGGCTGAGTTAATTAAGGTGTGTTTGTATGCCTATGTAGTGGAGCTGATTCGATTTTGATGTAATTTTAGCAGTATTTCAAATTGATCAAAATTTTTCATTTGAACCATTCTGATGTCGGCAGTTGGGCATGCATGTTTTATAAAGAAAAACCTGCAGCAGTGTAGAAAATATTTAGACGTGATTGTCTTTTTTTATCCCCCGGCCGAGTCGTACCAAAGACTTATAAAAATGGTACTAAGAGCTGCCTCGCTAGGCACTCAGCATTGAGAGGTTAGTGTTAGGACTGGTTGGCTTGGTGTCATGATAGTGTGAACTGCACTATAAACTGCCACACTGCAGACATCATAGCGATATGACTGAAAAATTGGTTAAAGCTACGTTAAAAATCTAAATCCCATCACATCACACTTTTTTTAAATAGGACTTGTAATTGTGGTCATGGTATTGATATTTGTGTGATAATCATTAATCATTCCATTTTATACATAAACAGATTGATGGACAGGTTGACTGAATTATTGTTGAATAATAGCTATTGACTTGCGCAAAATTGAATTGATGTGGTCGAAATGCCAGACAAAAACAACAGAGAAAGCAAAAATTATTCAATTTAACTTTTTTAGCATGTGGGGTCTGGGTGCCACCTCCAGTGATAGATAAATTATGATCATTGTGACTTGTTAAATTATGATCATTGTGATCTAAATGTAAACATAAGTTGAGGCATCGATTAGGGCAATAGAGGAAGTAACAGTTTAAAAAGAAGACAATTCTGTACCTTGTAAACTGATCATTGTTAACAACATCTGTTGCAATATCAGATGCATGCTGTGCCTCCCTTGTCTCTGATTAGTTAATTTTTACATAGTAGGTTTGAGCGTGGAGGTTGACCCTGTATACAGTGGGCTATCTTTAATAAGCATTGACAGTTGTGACTATCCTTGTAGAAACGGACCTTGCTAAATAACTTGAATCCCCTTTGTTTTCACGCTAATTAATTAAATTCCCAGTCATGGTCTCAATGGTTGGTATTTCTGTAGTCATTTCTTGTAGATATTTTTGACATTATGCAAATGCTCTGTAGATAGAGACTACTTTAACATATTCTTTCTTGTTACAGTGCGACAGTGAAGAGGTTAAACTTCTGCGGGAGAAAATCATAGAAACAAGAGAAGTTGTATTTAAACAAAATGAAGAAGAGATTAGTAAAAGATGGGCATTTGAAGAAGGTGTACGTATTTTCTTGCATGTTTTACAGTACATGATAAGGTCCCACTCATTAAAGCTTGTGGAGTTCAGTAGGAGTGTCAGTTTATCCATCAGTCTCTCCTGTATCAGTAATTACCTGTCACTACAGGTACCCTTGTCCAAGCTTGTAATTCCTTCTTGCACTATGTATGGAAAGTTCTAGAAAATGTTATAAAAAAAAGAACACGGACCAAGTCTGACTTTACTACATTATAGGACCATATACTTTACTCTTTGTCTTTTTGTTGAGGAGTCCAATTTATAATTAGACATTTCACTCATGGATAATTGTCTTCATTAACTTGACTAAGTATTATTTTGGTATTTTAATTCCATTTTTTGTATTGATTTAGTGATAATACCCATGGTCCTTGCAAAATCTGCATGTTAAATTAGTTGTTGATAGATTTTAGGAGTTAATTGCACATTGCTTAGCTAGTACTAATAATAGTACTGCTACTTCATGGTGGGAGAACTAACGTGAACGTCTGTATCAGTGGAGATGCCTATCAAAATTTTGAATATGTTCCTGTCATATCCTGAAAGAAATTAAATATTCATCTGCTGCATCTCATTGCTTACCACCTTTATACAATATTTCCTTTTGGATCGTCCACCATATTAGTACAACTGACAACTACTGTTTTCAGCCTCATGTTTTAGGGAGTGCCAATTAACGACAATGCTGCCTTGTTTGGAAATATAAACAGACCATAGTAAATATTGTATGCCTTGAATACAATATCATAGAATATCCAAGCATGGCATAGTAAGCCTTATTTGGAAAATAAATAAACCAGAGAATCTCTTGCTATCTGTTGTGGTGGACATGGTACATTTAGCGTAAACATTGCAATATAACTTCCCTGATTCAGGCTTAATAACTTGATCCTTAGCCGAAAATCGGGGGAAAAAAAACGTAGGTAGGTAATTTTAATTGTAGTCATCCTTTTGACTTTGAATATAGTTTTATATACTCCCTTGTAAGGTTTTATAATCAACATGGTTGAGGCTATGACATTGTACTAGTCCTTAGCAACCAATTAAATTGTCTCTTTCTCAATGACAATAGGGTAAGTATTTGCTGCCTTTTATACATTCAGAGTTTCATTTCCTTATTTACTTTGTTATATTGGAATAATTTTTTGTAATAATTTCCATTTCACTGTGAAATTGAGATACAATTTCCATGTTATTGTGAAATTATGATATTGTATTAATAGTTTCCATTTCATTGTAAATTGAAATATAATCATTCCATTTTAGTGTGGACATTTATTTTGCTAGTTTTAGACCAGAAAAGCTTATGAGATGGCTCATATTCTGTCTGTCATTAGCACAAATTTGTTATAAGTACTCCTAAGCTACTTGGAGGATTGAGTTGAAGCTAACATGCACATTTACCACATGGTCTGGTTGGTTCTAAATGCTTACACATCCAATATAGCCATCATAGAGGCATCTTAACCTCCTTGTATTCACAACTTAATGTGACACCCAATATGGCAGCCATCTTGAAAATCTTGTCACTACTTGTCCAGAATGGATGGTCATATCATTATGGGGTTTTCACTAAAACACTTCTTGTCAGTGTTGCACTTGGGATCCCAAGGGCGGGGGGCATTGTGTTTCTCACCCTCCAAATTTGAGGGAAACATTTCATTTGGAGAAAGAAAATTGTAGTACACAATGCACTAGAAGTGCTGAAAAAAGAAATCTTATTTATTGCAAGACTTTTATCATCTTTTCAGTTTATGCTTAAATTATTGCAAGAAATATTTTATCATGTGATCAAGCAACTCATGAAATGTTTACATTTTTTAATATCTGGTTAACCTTAATCACATATTAAAAATCATGGAATTTTTGTCAGGGAATTTTCTATTCTGAACCTTGCACATGTTTAACTTCAATGTTTACTCCTTACCTGTCAGCATTTATGATAATACATATTGATTTCAAAAGAGGAATTTTAAATTAATGCCCGTCTTTATAAATAGATTGATGGCATATGCAGTAGGGATAGTTCTATTCATCTGATTGGCACCATATAGCCAGTATTGTGCTGATGTGCCACCAAATCTTGTACATACATACATTCATTTTGTCTACCTTGTACATCAGATACTCAAAGCAAAATTCACATTTACCTGTGTCCTTTTTCTCAGATCAAGAGGCCATACTTCCATGTCAAGCCATTGGAAAGATCTCAACTGAAGAACTGGAGAGACTACTTAGATTTTGAGATTCAGAATGGAACACATGAAAGAGTTGTAGTCCTGTTTGAGAGATGCATGATTGCTTGTGCCCTTTATGAAGACTTTTGGTTGAAAGTAAGGTTTATAGCTTGTAGTAGGGCTATTACTATTTCATTAGTTATTACTTACAATATAGTAAAGTATTGTTTTGTTGGCAATTCATAACCAATTTCTATACATTTTAAAATTTTTGCTTACAGGCAAAATATGTTCTCTGTCTAATGAATAAATAATTATCTTTGCATCAGAAAAAAAAACCTACCCTAGTTTTAATTATAGCTTGTAATTTATGACCAACTATGGAATAAGTTTTCCAAACATTATTATTGGTGAAACACTTTGAAGAAAGCTTTGTTCTCTGACAGGATATATTGATCGACTACGTGGTTTGCTTATAACATTGTAAAAGAAAACTGTAGACTTTTCTATATGATTACCTTTGACAGTATGCCAAATACATGGAAGATCACAGTTTAGAAGCAGTACGGAATGTGTACAAGAGAGCTTGTACTATCCATCTTCAAAAAAAGCCCTACATCCACATGGCCTGGGCAGCATTTGAGGAGAGGCAAGGTGAGGCGGAATAAACATAGTTGCATAACATTTACTTTGCATACTTATTTTCTTCCCCCACCTCAGTATGGAAATAAGGAAATTTCTGGCAGTAGGGCAAAAAAGTGAGTGATTAGGATTTATAATGTGGCTTTTAATAATTTTTTTCAGTCATATCGCTTTGATGTCTGCAATATGGCAGTTTATAGTGTTGTCTAGCACTGAGGCATCATGCCGCAGACATGTTGCATGATGTCCCACCCAGTCACATCATCTGGACACCAAGCAGACCAGTCCTAACACTAACCTCCTAATGCTAAGCACCAAGCGAGGCAGCTGTTAGTACCATTATTATAAGTTTTGGCATGACTTGTCGGGGCATCAAAAAAAAGCAATCATGTCTAAATATTTTCTACACTACTGCAGGTTTTTCTTTATAAAATATGCATGCCGACATTGAAATGGTTAAAATGTAAAATTTTGATCAATTTGAAATATTGCTGAATTGATACCATTTTTATGATTCAGCCGGGGTTCAAACCCATGACCTGCTTCCGAGGCGGATGCTCTAACCTCTAGGTGACTGGAGTAGTCTCGACAAAAAAGTGGTGGCCTTGCTTAAAAATAATGGGCCAAAAAATGAAACCTTAATTTTAGTATTCAGAACATTTACTATAGTTAGTCTATTCATATTCTGTAAATTGAAATGTTTGTCAGCACGAGTTGTGCAAACTTGGAAGGAATTTTGCCAGTATCATTTACAGTTGTCACTTGGCAGCAGGATAGAATAAAATGTCGGATAATGATTCGGGGAAATCTTAAGTTGCAGTTGTGCTTAATTTATCATCATTTCAATAGTTTGACAAAAACTAATATGTTATGGTAGACCATATGTTTCATGAATGCACTTGTATTGACTGATTCAGTGGTTGCTACAAAACCAAGACCTTGAAGAACCACCCAAAAATGTAAAGCTCCATCAACCACACATTTAAGTTCTAATGAAAATGCCTCTCTTTTTTTCAAACCACAAAATTTCAAAACCTCAGAAATATCTAAATTCACTGTAGCTGATGCAATCAGTATTCTTTTCAGGAAAGTATGATGCTGCCTGGGAGATTCTTGCTAATTTAGACAAGACGGTGAAGGGTTGTGTAATGGTTGCCATGCGCAGGATAAGTTTGGAGAGGCGAATGGGAAATCCAACTGACACAGAGAATCTTTTCCAGGAATATGTAGAAAATTCTAAAGACAATCACACTAGAGCGTTCTTTAGTCTCAAATTTGCCAGATATCTATTTAAGGTAAGAAAAGTGTTTGATGACATTTACATAAATGTAAATTCTCATATTATAGATTAAAAAATTACTTTGTTGAGGGTGTCCTAGTGGAAACTTTACATAATGATCACATGATAGCCCATTCTTGCAAACCTCTCACAAGCTATTTTCTTTGATTTGTGAAAGTGCATTCATCCACAAATAATTTGTGTTTGATGAGGAACACTTCCATTGTAATGCTGACTTTAGTTGTTACACTGCTTTACTTGACAGATACTTTGTAAAATTTTGTCATTAGCGCGAGCAAAATAATAATAATAACATTCAGTCAGGGACTAGTCTCCCTTGAGGTCCTATGAAGAAAAGTATAACAGTCTGCATCATAAAAAAGACAATAGTAATTATGATTTATTTTTAACAAGTCTTTGGTATTATAGATACAAAATTCTATTTTAATCTGTTCATAACACACATTCTCATGATATCTCTTAAAAACTGTAATATTTTCTGCATGTGCTGTGAAGCTTGTTCCACTCTGTTTGAGTATTGGAAGCTTTTTTAAAATTGCCCTGTTCTTAGTTTTGGTGAAGGAAGGTTTTCATGTGATGTTGATTGCAATTTTGGATGATACAAAGCTTGTCAATATGATCAGCCCATTGTAAATTATTGTCTTCAGGCACATCTACAAGCTTTTCATGTTTGACATTTTCTGACATTTATTAATATATCCCCAAAGTCGTGCATTTTGTTTTACCTTCATTAATTACCACCTTGTTTTGTTATGCTCATTTTTGAACTTGAGACCTGTGTCTTTTCTTGTTTGGAGAACTTCATTATCAAAACTAGATGTAACCAAGGTTGCAAACAAATATGTATTTGTGGATTCATTGATTTATGCAGGGGTCTTAAACACACATCCCACCAAGCCATATCCTGTGGCTTGCAAAATGATTAGCGCCACAAGGTGTCATGAGAGATATGAATGGTGGTGTGGCCCTTGGGCCATAAAAAATGCCTTCATGAAGCCCTCAGGGTTGTTTGAGTTTGAGACCCCTGGTTTAATGGAAGATCGATAACATAAATAAGAAAGAGAAGAGAGCCTAAACAGAGTCTTAAGGGACCTCTGAATTAAGAGTTTCCAAGCTTTATTACCAGTGGTTACTTGATGAGACGTTAGATGTAATCCAATTTAAAGAAGACATATAATCTGTAACATTTCAAATTTTGAGCAGAATTTCATGATCCACTCAGTCAAACGCTTGTGAAGTTGAGGAAACAATGCCAGTCAAAGATTTAGCCACTGCTTGTAGCCAAAAGATCTGTTAATTTGGCGAGTTCTAGTTGGCACAAATATTTTCAAAATCCTGATTGGGCCTTCATATATTTACATAGCTACTTGCTTTTCAGATAATTTTGATAATATTGGTAGAATTGATACTAGTCTGTAGTTCCTAGAATACTCCTTTTATTATTTCTAGAAGATATGTGTAAACTTTGCACATTTCATGGTATCTGTAAAGTTACCACTCATCATGCTTAAGTTTGTAATGTGTGTTAATGAATTTGTTATTATTGGTGCAGATATTTTTCAGAAACTATGGACCAATACCATCCATTCCAGAGGATTTATTAATGATCAGCTTATTGAGCATATCAGAAACCTAGGATTCACTAACATTAAGTACCAAATACAATGTCTTTTTGCCAGAAAACAAAAATGTACCTTTCAGTGCATTTGGTTAAGGTTTATTATTTGCTTGCGACTGCTTAGGTGGTCTAAGCGGTTAGAGTGTCTACCTGGGATGCGATATGTTGCAGGTTCAAACCTTGTCCGAGTTGTACCAAAGACTTATAAAAATGGTACTAACTGTTTGGCACTCAGCATTAAGTAGTTAGTGGTCAGCCTTGTGTCAGGATAGTGTGTCTGGGTGGAACATGATGCCACATACCTGCAGCAATGAGAGTCCAGTGCTAGACATCACTATAAACTGCCACATTGCTGGCATAGCAATATGACTCAAATTGTTAAAGCTACGTTAAAAAGTCCAAAACACATGCACTTTTATTTGCCTGCATTTCCTAACCTCTTTGTAAATTATCATCTTGAGACCATTCATTCTAGGCATCCAAGGCATCTGCTCTAACCTCTAGGCCATAGGAGTTTTTCCAATTATGGCATGTAATATACAGTTTACTCTTTTTATGCTCAGATTGTCTTTTTTTGCAACCCACTCACACTCTTTGTTTGCCTTGTGGTCAAAGTCAGTTGCAGAAAACTCTGAATATTTTTTTATTGGTTTATATTTCTTAAAGTCACTGCCAGAGATTCTTCTTTGGATTAACTATTATGAAGCTGACAATTCATTCCATGACTTGCTTCTTTGCACCTTTGGATTAACTATTATGAAGCTGACAGTTCATTCCATGACTTGCTTCTTTGCACCTTTGGATTAACTATTATGAAGCTGACAATTCATTCCATGACTTGCTTCTTTGCACCTTTGATGGTGAGGTCAAGATCACTCTTAAAATATTGGCATTAAGGTTTTGTTTCAGGTGTTTTCATTTACTTTTATTTCTTAATTCCTATGATACATTTTCTTCACACTTTGGATGAAATCAGTATGAAGCTAAGACAATTCTCAGCCTTTTGATGTTGAGGTTATGGTGTCCTGATTTGCTTGAATACTTTAATCGAGGGCTCAACAAAAGTCTATGCATTTTTGCTTGACAAAGAATTCAGGAATGGAAGTTCAAGATGTATGCTCAAATGAACAGATTACAGGTTTTGGAAGAATTCAGGAATGGAGGTTCCAAGATGTATGCTCAAATGACTAGATATGGGGTTTTGGAAGAATTCAAGAATGGAGATTCCAAGAGGTATACTAAAATGGCTAGATTTGGGGTTTTGGAATCAGTCATGGAGAAGTAATCTGCTGGTAGAGAACAAAATGATTGACATGATTATGCTATATCCTTTCATACTATGCAATTATGTGTGACCATACATGTATCACTTTAATATTAAGTAAGGGAAAAATCAGCTAAGTGTACAAATCATTTCAGATCACGGGAAATCCAGAGAAAGCCAGACAAGTTTTGAATGTTGCCATAGAAAAGGATCCGGTATGTATTGACATATTTCCATGTATTAAGTTGAAAGTCTTTCATCACTTGATAGTGTGCTGTTTAGAATGAGTGATGTAGATTCATATTAATGGGGTGATGCTGCCTTGTTAAACATGGGTGCTAATCGTACAAATTGACTCTCACTTGAATTGAATTTGTCCATGTACGAGAATTTGCTTAAAGAAATCTGAACGCCTGCAAATAAAATCTTGCCGTGTTTTGCTCAATATGAGGTTGTTTACTTTAGTTTTGATCACAGGGTGCTTTTTTATATGTCTTGTGGCATTTTCTGCGGTTTTTCATATTGCCTGACTCATATGAAAATAAATCCATTCAGGTGTGCTGAGGACACTGGCTGGTTTTAAGTTGACATGGTTTCCTCAGCCACATTTTGTAACTTGGATACTGAATGTGTCATTACTAACTTGGCATATGTTCATACTTTGGGAAACTTCTTTGGGATAAACTGATTAAATGGAAACGAATGCAGTTTATTGGGAAAAGAGTCAGCTTGGACTCTTGACTGCAAATGATTCCCCCCACCACCACCACCACAAAGTAGGGTATTATTGTACTTTATGATAGTATCTTTACACAGTTATAGCTATTTATTTGCAAGTAAATGTATTTTTCTTCATCTTTTCTAATATTGTTATTCTGCCATTTGAATATGTTAAACATGTGGAAACATGGTGAAATAAAGTTTGGCTGTCAGTAGTATTGCCATATAAAAGGACCTTGAATTTTTGTTTTCTGCATAACATTTTTTTATTGACTGCTCCGGTGGCCAAGTGGTTAGAGCATAGTCCTTGGATGAGTGAGGTCATGGGTTTGATCCCCGGTTGAGTCATACCAAAGACTTACAAAAATGGTACTAACAGCTGCCTCGCTTGGCACTCAGCATTAAGAGGTTAGTGTTAGGACTGGTTGGCCTGGTGTCAGGATAATGTGACTGAGTGGGACATCATGCTACATGTCTGCGGTATGATGCTCCAGTGCTAGACAACACTATAAACTGCCACACTGCAAACATCGTAGCAATATGACTGAAAAATTGTTAAAGCTACGTTATAAATCCAAATCACACACACATTATTTTATGGCATTTCATAAAAAAATATTTTATTTATACATTTTGTATTTTTATCCTTTGATAAAAAGTAATACCTCAACATGATTTTCTCTGAAACACTTCCAAATTTAATTACCAAGAGTAAAATAACCCATTGTCTTAGCAAAAGAACCCTGTGAATTATAAATTCACTTAGTGTGAAAGCCAGTGTGGCAAAGGAAAAGAAATTAAAAGGATGTTGATTGAATATTTTAAGATCTTGGTTGAATTTGATTATTAGCAAGGTAATATACATATATATTATGCCTCTTTTTTTTTTGCAAAGAATTTGTATTGGTCTCGAGTAAAATCTATAAATTTACATGGCAAAAAGTTTCAGAGAACAGTTACATGTTTTGTGTTTGTAATACTTTATAAGCTTGCTTGATCAGCTGTAAAATTACGTAAGTTAACACTTTCGCATATATGCCAACTATTATGCTTTTTGGCATGATCTTTATGCTTTTTCCACCAAATTATCTTTTTATACTAGACTATATGGATTATGCCTTTTTGTTACATCAAGAAAAATTTTAAAAATAAAGCAATAAAAAGTAGCTTTTGTCCCTGTTATCGTCATCTCTTTAATTCCACTCGTGTAAATCTGAGAATATTTTTATAAAGATGACTGTACAAGAATAGCATTAGAGTACATACCTTGTTTGCTGTTTATAGCAACTGTATATCACCCATTTCCAAGAAAACAGATGGATTTCTGCAATTATGAACTTTGCTTCACAGATTCATTATTTTAATAAACCAGTTAGCAGACCAGACTATACTTTTTAGAAATTGGAGCTAGATGTTAAGCGAAATGCTTTACCATGTGTTTTTATGGATATATATTGATTGCTTTATCTTGTGTTTTTATGGATATATATTGACTGCTTTACCGTGTGTTTTTATGGATATATATTGACTGCTTTACCGTGTGTTTTTATGGATATATATTGACTGTTTTACCGTGTTTTTATGGATATATATTGACTGCTTTACTGTGTGTTTTTATGGATATATATTGACTGCTTTACTGTGTTTTTATGGATATATGACTGCGTTACCATGTGTTTTTATGGATCTATATTGACTGCTTTACCGTGTGTTTTTATGGATATATATTGACTGCTTTACCATGTGTTTTTATGGACATATATTGACTGCTTTACCGTGTGTTTTTATGGATATATATTAACTGCTTTACTGTGTGCTTTTATGGATATATATTGACTGCTTTACTGTGTGTTTTTATGGATATATATTGACTGCTTTACTGTGTTTTTATGGATATATGACTGCTTTACCATGTGTTTTTATGGATATATATTGACTGCTTTACCGTGTGTTTTTATGGATATATATTGACTGCTTTACTGTGTGCTTTTATGGATATATATTGACTGCTTTACTGTGTGTTTTTATGGATATATATTGACTGCTTTACTGTGTGCTTTTATGGATATATATTGACTGCTTTACCGTGTGTTTTTATGGATATATATTGACTGCAAATTTAGAGCAGATGGATATTTCCTAATGTGAAAACATGTACGATCAAGAAGAAAAAAAACTCCCAAATCAACACTACTTTACAAACTTTAAAAGAAAAATACTAGAGTTATGCAGTACAGCACATTGAGCACCTGACCATGATTAATGCAGAATTCCAGTTCACAATCATTTAGCGAAAGGTATACATGTAGAAAAGTTGATGCAAGTACTGAATATAAATAATTTTAAAGTATATTTTGTGTTTGTTTTCTGGTTCTAATCCTTACGGATTTTGCCCTTTGTTACAAGAATTTTGATGAGCTATAGAACCAGGTTAGTAGTAAAAATTTCTTTTTCATATATTCTGCAATTCTGGCATGTAATATATGGATTGCACTATTTATACCGAAATCACTATTTGGCCACTTGTAATAGCAATAATTATGCTTATACCTCGAGGAGGGGATGGCATGTATGCTGTCACACACGAGTGTTCTACTGAAACTTGGATCAAATATTAACGATATTTTTAAAGCTTGTTCTTAGACATGCTAGGACTACCCATCTTTCATAGTTGTTTTGTCTCACTGCAGTGAACAGAAAACTACATCGGAATAACACTGCATATTACAGAACACTTGTGATATCTTGACAATATTTGATAAAGTGCTACTTGCTTATCTACCTGTACCTATTGGACGGGCTTTATATATTTCAATTCCATATGGAAATTTATAGAAGTAGAATTTTCAAGTTTCACTACTTGCAATAGAGACCCCTTGATTTTGGTGTTTATACATCCATCTTGAGAAGTTGCTAACATGAATATCTTGACATAGATTTGGTAGTTGTTTTCAGCACATGATAGGCTATGCATGGTGGCCAGTATTAATGGTGGAGGAAGAACCCGAGAAAACCCCAGGAAGAACCACCGACCCACGAGAAGCTACTGGCAAGCTTTCTCACATACCCACATTGGCCGAATCCTAGACTTGAACCCACACAGACAGGTGAGATGGCAGTGATCCATAACGGAGAGCGCTTTGGACCACTCGGCCTCTCAGGGCCCCTGTTAAATTTGGTAGAGATGCATCTGCAGATAGCCTGAATAGATTTTCATTCCATTTTTCTATGACATGACCTCTCCTGTGTGAACTTGTGACCAAAACAGTGTAGGTTTGAATCTTACTATTGGTTATCCCTGGGTCGGCTACATTGGGGTGTCTTTGGGAAAGACTCTTTTCTTCAGTTGCCTCAATTTGCTTATTTTTTTCCTTTGCTTGAAAACACCAATCAGATGCTTTTCCAGGTTAGGTTTCCAGCAACTCTCTTATTGCCAGGAAATTTTGCAGCCTTTAAAAAAATGGCAACTTTTGCTGATTATCATCTGTTAATGGATGAGGAATTAAACAGGTTGCCTATAACAAAATTTGCTCTGAATCATAATTTGATTCCGTATTGGGATCCATGTTTCAGTGCATACAATTTTCATTCCATGAATTATTTCCATGCCTTCGTTAATAGATTTTACTTACAGGCAAGGAAGTCATAGCCATGAAGATTATGAAAACTGTTATGAAATAGATTGAAGGTATGACAAATTACAAATTATTTCAAGCAAGGTATAGAGTTTCTCGCCACTTTAGTGTTTCTAGTTGAAATTCCTACAAGTGCAGCTTTGTTATTTGCTTTAGAGAACTGGATTAGTTTCAGAAGTCCTTACCTGCTGTGCATGAAAAATATGTCCACTCTTGTGTGACTTGGAGCTTACAAGACTTTGGAGAACCAAGTTTTGAATGAAATTTTCTACTGGTGCAAGAAACGTAATTTTTTTCAGCAGTTTGTAAAAGATTTTGCTTTGTACAACAAGTTATAACTTTTATCACGGATTATGGATTACAGTTGTGCAATGTGATAATACTAACATTTGGCAAGTGACCTAGAACATGTCAATACCATAAATTTGGGGATTGAAATTTCTATTTTTTTCCTCTCTGCTGGCTGGTCCACATGAACACCATAATATTTCACTGATTTTGACTAAATTTCACTTGTTCTGTGCACCTTAGATTTCTCTGAATAATAGTGTGTAAAGTGCAAAGTGCTTTTTATGATCAGCCATTTTCATTCATTTGAATTTGATTTTGCAGGATTTCTGGTGCTTTCTTACTATATCTGTTATAATAATTTACAATCACGCTTTTTGTTGCTATCGTCCAGTTTCTGACATTTCAATGTCAACTTCCACATCTTTCAAACTGTAACCTCCCATTGTAGCGAATGTTTATTAACTGCCATTCTAAAAGTAAAAACTGTTATTCTGTATAATTTTGTAATATTCGTGGATTTGGACAACATTACTTTTTCCATTTGTCAGGTTTTGACACTATATCATTTTGTGTCATAAGTATTGAAATTTGTGCATTGGGTAACAGGCTAGTTTGACCATGATGGCACCCTTTCTTGATTTGTTAAGTACACATGGCTATTTCTAATGCAGGCATTACTTGTACCTCATCAAATGCAGTGCATTGGCAGGTACTCATACAATAAACATAAAGTAACCATGAAAGGGAATGCATTCACATGTTTTGTTAGATGCATCATCCTACACAAGATCACTGGTTAACTTATGATGGCTACTGTAGGAAATTTGTACTGATACAGCAGACTTGTGAGGGATTTAGGGATCCATTGTACTTTTCTTGATGTTGTAGATTAGTGTAAATTTCAAGCCCAGTGAATTGTACCTGGGAAATGGAAGTACATAGCAATGGTTAGCAGTTTCAAATACTGGTTTAAACTCCAGCAATCACTTGTTGGTGCATTTCTATAAACACATGGGTTTCTTCATATCAGAGAGGCTTATTTATATATGCTGCAATAGGGTAATGATTTATTTCTTTGCAGAAAAATGAGAGACTCTACATTCAGTTATTAGACTTGGAGTATCAGTGCCAACCAGTATCAGTGCCAAGAGCTCTGGAGGTGTTCAACCGAATGATCAACAGTGAGAATTTCAGCCCACAAACCAAAATCAAAATGTCTCAGAGGAGATTGGAATTCCTTGAAGACTTTGGTACTAGTATTATGGAGTAAGTGTGAACATATTATAAAATAAAGAGAAAGATATTTTTGACTTGGTTCTAAATGCATATCCAAAACAATGCTGCTTTCAGTTGAGGTTTTAAGGCAAAAATCAACCAAGAAAACAACTTTATTTCTTGATGACCTGAAAGTACTGATATCCTGAATGTAGCAACTGTATCACTGATGACATCAGAGAAAGATTTCATGTGGGCTCTTGATAAAAGCTGTGAATTGAGAACGCTTGCTGAAGTTGGTAGACTTGAAGGCTGATGATTTCATGAATATACCCTCAGCTGTTGATTACGCTGTTGCTTAAGAAAGCTTGCTAACTAGCTATTATACTTGAGGGTCATTGATTTATGCCTAAACTCTGATGCATATTGTAAATTTTCTTGGTCAGTTTTAGCTCAGTTCAAACCATCTTCTTTGGTCAACAAATCCGTTCTCAGTTGCTGATTTTGAAATTTTCTCTCTTGAGGACAAGATTGGTAAATATCTGGCAGTAAGGACTCTCCAGTACTGCAATTTTCCGTTTACACCACCATAGGGTTAGACCCACAGCTTTGATAATCAGTCAGGTACTTTGAGCTCCACAGACCTATTTCTAAAACACGTAAATATAAAAAGGAAGATCCTCTTGTATGTTCTAACATCATTACCTAAACATTTGAGTAAAGTTTCATTGAAGAACCTTACCTTTAAAACAGTCTTTCTTTTATTCCTAGCATTGACCAGGAAATTCATTCTTTGTCACCTGAAAAAGTGTTTACAGTTCAGTAGTAACTATGATTTGGCTGTCTCTTTGCCAGCCTGAGTTTCTGGCATAGAATCGACTTTACTGTTCCTATAGAAATCCCCAGTCTCATTCATATTTATGCTTGGAATGATCAAGGTAGAATCTTTTGCCCAGTTAGAGCTTTTTGCTTCCATCTCCCAGAATCAGAAGATATAAGAAAGGGTTTATTGCTTCCATTAAAACTACCTTATGAATATCACTGAGATAGTTATCTTCCATGAAAATCAAAGTCCATAAGACCAGGGCTATTGCTGTGTCCTTGGCTGTTTGGAATCATTCTTCTTTGAATGATGTCATAAAAGACCCCTTCTGACAATCCCAGTCCATTTACCCATTGTTTTACCTTCAATCACTGTTGCACCAGGTAGGTGGCATTTATGCTTTGGGCCCAAATTTATCAGGCCAGCACGTTGGCAAGGCATCATCCAGTCTGCAGTAGAGTATCCTTTTGACATGAATACTGAGTTCACTTCGACAGCTTATCTTGGGCCATTTGCCTCCCATGAGGCTGGCAAATTCAGCAATGCAGTAATAGGAAATGTTATACAGCTGTTAAAAGGGGTTTTGGTGGGGTGAGGCTAACACTTGGAAAAGATATCAGAGCAATTAAAGCAGGCAGGTATGATGCAGTCAAAATAGCGGACACATTTTGCATTAACGAAAAGATAATGACATGCTCTGTGTATATTGTCCTATTGAACAGCATGGTGAGGGGCATTGCATCTTGATCACTGCTTAACTCCTTGCAGAAATAGGTCATTATGGACCAAAATGTATAATTTATTTTCGTAGATTAAATTTGTATTATTCGGCTGTTTTTATGGTAGAATCTTGAAAAGGATAAAGGCTTGCAACCCTATTACAGCAAAAAAAAACTTCATGCCCTTTATTTTTTTTTACACCAGCTTTGGTCACATGTTTTGCATTTATGTTGTGATCACATAAGCTTTTGGCATCTTGTATGCATATTATCCTACAAAGAATCACAAGGGAATGCATACACCCAATCTACAAAAATAGGTTCCTGTGACCTATAGTTTTACATTTTAGTGTCTTTGTGGAAATTTTGTTTTGAGTGCGTTTATTGGCTGCTGTTATGTTTGAATCATGAAAACTTGATAATTGTTTGCATATCTGTTAGCATTACACTTTTATTCCTAAAGGTCATTTATTGACACTTTATGTTTTACTAATATGGGTTGAACTGCTCTGGTGGCCTAGTGGTTAGAATGGATGCGGTAGGTCGTGGGATCGATCCCTGGCCGAGTCGTGCCAAAGACTTACAAAAATGGTACTAACAGTTGCCTCGCTTGGCGTCTCAGCATCAAGAGGTTAGTGTTAGGACTGGTTGGCCTGGTGTCAGGATAATGTGAATGGGTGGGACATGTCTGCAGCATGATGCCCCAGTGCTAGAAGACACAACTATTAACTGCCACACTGCAGACATTGTAGCATTATGACTGAAAAATTGTTAAAGCTACATTAAAAATCTAAGTCACATGCACACACTAATATGGGTTGAGGATTTGTATTTAGTTCATGACTGCATAGTTTTCCATTCTGTATACATCCTAGTCAATACAGAAGGCTATTTCTGATCAGGTCAGGTGGAAGTGAAATTTAATAAATATGACGATGTTAACGACTAGACATTGTATAATGTGTTAGGCTACTCTTAGAAAGTTGTGTTTTGTTCATGTGAATAGAGGAGTTGGGTATTATATGGGTATTTAATGTGAAGCCTCTGCTATAGTGGCTGATAAAAGTAAATATTTTATAGCTATGCTTCTGATAGTTGTCTAACTGGCTGGGCAATTGTAATAGCTTTTTATTTTAAAAAATCATTGTTCTTTTTAAAATATATTGTTGTTTTTTTGTTAAATCATTGTAATAATTAAAATGTTCTTTTGTTTTATTTTGTTCATGTCCAGTCACAGGGTCCAGTATTGTTTTCTAGGTCAGTTTAGTTTGAATTTATTTTCCATATAACATTTCAAGCTTACAAGTTTTTGGAGATGATTGACAGCTTTATATGTATTTATAAGGGAAGAATCTACATAATCTTAATGACACCTTATTTGTATAATTGTATTTTATTCTATTTTTGAATTTTTATCACTGTTATTTATCTTTCAAGATTGAAAGACTGCTATGATGAACATCAGAAGTTGATAAAAGATTACCACTCAGAGAGAAAACGGAAAAATGCAGAAACATCTTCAACAGAGTAAGTCGGAACATGTTGTTGTGGGGTTTAATGCCATTTTTCAGCACATGATAGGCTATGCATGGCGGCCAGTATTAATAGTGGAGGAGGAACCCGGGAAAACCCCAGGAAGAACTACCAACCCATGAGAAGCTACTGGCAAGCTTTCTCACATACCCACATTGGCCGAATCCTAGACTCGAACCCAAGCAGACGGGTGAGATGGCAGTGATCCTTAATTGAGAGCGCTTTAGACCACTCTGCCACTTGGGGCCCCTGGAACATTATGAGCATTGGCTGTGTACCAGAGCATCCCACACTTTTTGAAGAGATTAATTCCCCACTAAACTAACCCCATCCCCTAGCTATGGGGACTGATCACAATCTTAAGATGAGTCTTGTACATTTATAAACCACAAAAATACATGGTTTGTACAATCTTAAAAAATCTTTGAATTTTTAAGGAGGATGCCTGAAAACACATTGAATTTTCAAAAAGTTGTTACTTTTGAAAAGACCTAAAATTTCTTGAGAAAAAAATTGTAGAAGTTTTCCATGAACTCATTGAACTTATCTTATGGAATGCAAAACATTAAACTACCACAAAATATGTTCTTAAATTGAGATTTTTTTAAAAACATCCGCCTAATGCAGTTATTCAGTGATTTAATGTGGTAAAATAGGGTGAATCAGATGTCATTGGTAGTTATCAGATTTAATAACACATGTCGGTGGTATACTAATTGTTTATGTATGTTTTTTTCACATTGGTATCTATTTATGGAGTGAGAAACATTATAGCATAAGGATAATGTTCAGCTTGTGAAAGTCCTTGAGAAACAACCCTCTATCTGTATTATTCATGGAATACACTCAGATGCTTTGCTCCCATACTTCTTGAAGTGATTCATTCCCCTTTCCCTGCTGCCATAACCCCATCCAGTGGCTGTGTCTGTGGTGTAATCGAGATGGGATTGACTTTGTTCTATGCATTCCCTCCTTTCATGTTCAGTCCACTGGTACTTCACAAGATCAGTAAGTTCACATCTCCAATTATCCTGATATCATCTCTGTGATCTCGGAGGTCTTGGTTCGACAATCTCTTTTACCCTTATGATTGAACGGCCACGGGTACTGCCTCAGTGGATGAGATTGGTTTTGCAACACAAAGTTACTCATTTCACACAGATCCTCTGATTCTACACCTTCATGCTTGGTTCATCTCACATGATCTAGATGCCAGGTGAAGTTTTCATGCAAGCTTGTCGACTGCACTGACCAGGCCACAAGATGTTCTACATTAAAACCTATGCTTTATATCTCTCTCTCTCTCTCTCTCTCTATATATGAAATCATGTTAATGTGAAATTCGTGCAAGGCTGTTGATACTCATCTCTCTCTCTCTCTCCATATATATAGTATCTGCAGACTTGCATAAATTTCAACACCATTTCATATGACTTTCTTTTTATAGTTAAATTTTTTTATGAAGTTCAACAATAATGAAATTATTTGTCTAAAACAAACTAGGATTCATAAATAGCTTAAATAAATGTTATTAAAAACTGAAACCCAAAATTTTGAGGTTCATGATTTTGAGTTATGCAACCACTCTTGGGAAAGCAATTATCGCATATGTTGGAGGTCAGCAGTGTGTGTGTGTTTGTGTATACACACACACCTAACTCTGTATATAAATAGTGTGAGGGTATACATACACCTACCTATATATAAATAATGTGTGTGTAAAAGGTTTTTCATTAGAATATTTACTGTGTACTCTCTTTTACTTGTATTGTTGCCTAAGATGCTATTTTGTTGGAGATGTTTCAGCGCTAGTTAAACAGAAGGAAGAAAAGAGACTTTTTGCAACCAAATATAGATTTATACTTGTGAACCAGGGAGGTTTAACAATATATTATCTCTTTTTACCACAGATCAGGCCCTACAGAGAAACGAAGGAAATCAGATGCCAGTCATAATGGTTCTGGAGAATCGGCCCCCTCTGACCACAACTCGTCGTCATACAGTGCTTACTGGTCTCAGTATCCTGTAAGTATTCTGTTACCAATCCTCCTATGCCATATCTTTGTTACCAGGTTGCACTGAATACCTGCTTTTTACCTGTATTTAAAGACTGTATGCTCTTAAAGGGTCAATCATGGAGGTTTCTTTTTAAACACCTTGTTAGCTCTACTTGTCATTTTTGATGGTCTGATGTCTGTCCTCCATTTGTTAGCAAGTCTGTTATTGCTTTTTCTCTTAAACTACTTGGAGGATTGCCATGAAACTTTGCATGCAGATTCATCCCATTATCAAGTAGATTCTAAATGAAAATGGTGGCACTCGAACATTCAACGTGGCTATCACAGATCTTGTCCATTCTTCTGAATGGAAAGTTGTACTTGCATAGGGTTTTCACGGGAAGACTTCTTATGATATCTAGTTTGCCCTGAATGATAATGGTACTGATCTGATGTCCAGTATGGTCACCATTGCAACCTAAATGGATACTGATATTGTGAAGGGGTTTTCGTCAAAAGACCTAAATGCTTGTTCTTGCTGTAGAATATGAGATTGTTTCAATACTTAGCAGTTAAAAGGAATAAAACATATTACTTAGAACTTATGGAAAATATTTTGGGTCAGTAGAGCATCTGTCCTTTGTCCCTAAAGCCAAGGGTGTGTATGGTACTGCATCCATTGAGTTTCATTTGTGCATCTATCCATCAACAATTGCTTGTCTCCTCTGTTTAAATATGCTTGGTTGTCAAATCACCCAGTTAAACTGATCATAGTATTGACTCGTTTGTCCATAAGGCCAAGTGAGCTTATGACAATGCCCAGCATACAGTGTGCATCATCATTCATGCATACATCCATCAACAGTTGCTAGTTCTATATTTCTGATTGGCAGAGCTTGTTATCTTACAGAACACAATATTCCGACCTGACATGGAATAAGTGCTTATCTGTTCAGCATCTTGAAGTTTGAAAGTGAGATACACTCATTAAAGAGGTGATCTTGCATCTAATTGAAGTTGTTACCATTCTGGATGCCATATTTCAGATCTGGGATAATTTCAATACTGAACAGGACCTATGCATATTAAGGATGTGATCTTGCATCTGATTGGCTGAGTATATCACCTCTCTAGAAGCCATGCTTGTGATCTGATTTTGATAAAAACTGGAATAAGAGCTTCTATCATCAAGACAATATCAAAAGTCAACATGAACTACACATATTAGCATGGTGGTCCACCGGATTGGTTTATATTGTTGCCACTCATAAAGTCATGTTTGTTTGGGTTTTTTTTTTAAGTCCACAGGAAGGAGCAAAAGCCAACAGGCTTTGTGAAGTTCAACAAATACTTTCTTTCCCAAGAAAACAAAGTTAAAATTTTAAAAGAACTTAACAGTATTGTGAATTAAAAATCTGATAAGTTCTATCTCAAGTCCAGAAGTATTGAATATTCCACTTAAGACAGGCTAAATAATGAGACACATAGCATCAGATTGCCTGAACATCTCGTACTATGGAGACTATCCAATTTCTCAGGTGACTTCGATCATAAACAAGAGGCTGTGCATGTTAATTACGCCATTACCTCTGGAACAGACTTTTATCAGGATATAGTAAAATTAACATGATATAAAGTTTCAGAGATGGTTTATATAGGTTGAGCTAAATAAGCTGGCTTAGGTGAGCAATGTCAGGCCCACTTCAGCATGTTGCTTAAAACTTAAATCCTTCCCATCTAATTTACTAATTACATGGCAATTTCTACACCACCAGTACCACCCCTTACTCCCTACTGAAGTTCCTTATTTTTGAGAAAATGTTGTATGCAAGTGCATAGTTGTTTTTGTGATGTTATCGAATGCTGTTCCATCTAAACTTACACGACACCCAGTGAAGGCACTTTGAAGAAAAAATACATGCCAGGTTACTCTGGTATCTCTGAGTTCACTGAGGAACAAATACATGCCAGGTTACTCAGGTATCTCTGAGTTCATATGAAAATGATAAAAGGTTTAAAATTGTATCTATGGGTTACTACTCCACACTAAAAGTGCCTTCTCTGGGTCCCAAGTATATTTTACTGGAACAGCCTTTATTCATTAGTGAACAGCTTCTATACAAAGTGTTTTGATACACAATTCAGTATTGCGGTTGTTTCAAAAAGTGGGAAAAATCTTTAAATGTCATGTCAAAATCTGACATACAGAAGTTGAAAAAATTTGATTGCATATCTTAACATTAGGTCTTTCAAGTTTTCACAGATTATGATGACCTGTAATCCAGTATGGCTTCTGTTACTACGAATAAAGAGACCATCAAATGTCATGAAGTGTCCTGCTAGCCCAAATCTTTTGCATTTGGTTTCTATGTGTCTGTCATCCAGATGATATCTGACACACTTGGGCTTCACATTAATAAAGAAACTGTTTCAGTTTGAAATCAGAAAAGCCTTATGAAGTATACCATTTAATTTAGAAAATGAGATGTTACATAGCATGTAATGTAGAATGGTGTCATTGATTTTGATAGAGATGCAATTTGATTTTGTTTGCATAAAGCTTAGGGATAGTAGAACATTTTGAGTTGAAATGTTTCTATTCTTGAAACATTGGAGTATGTAACAGCTTTCCGAAACTTTTTAGCACATGCTTTATTAGCACCATGCTTGATAGTGCTATAGTAATCATGTCCAACCATCCAGCTGTCTCTGTCCAGCCATTCCGCAAGGTCTGAGCCAACTTGAGCAAGCTGTTCGACCTTGAATAGTTGGAGCCTTCCATAACATTTACAAGAGTTCCATAACATTTACAAGAGTTGTGCACCCTAATTGTATTTCTGACTTTGTTTTCCACAGACTAAACAATGGAAATCAAACTCGTTCTATAAAGGCAGAGTTTGATTTCCATCATGTACAGAGCTTGATTTGGACCACATGATTTTTTTCAGTAAAAGAAAATATTTGGAATTCAATATGGTAGGTAGCTGTATACAGACAATACCTCAAGTGAGCTTGATTTCCAGCATTCTAAATTCTCATTTAGAAGAGTTGTGACCCATGATTGCTCATATCACTGTTTGAGGTCTTCATTGTAGTGGTTCGGTTTCTATCAGATGCATGCACCAATAACATTTTTGTCTGCCAAGTATTTCTCACCTATTTTATGATACATTTTCAGAGTGGTACTTACAGTTACCCTCCTCAGCATTGGCCACACTACAATTCATCGTACTATCCATGACAGACCAAATCCGATGTCAGATCTTGCCACATTTTCACACTCCAATGTTGATGATCATATGCTGATGTTAGGACAGCACTGCTAGACATTAAAGAAGGATCACAGTTGTCTCCCATGGTACAGTCAGAACCATGCTTGTTATAGCCAAGTGCTGCTATCCTGGTGTGGTTAAGTGCTTGATGCTAAGGAATAATCTTGGAAATATACTCTTAAATGCAGTAAAACTAATTGTTTGTAATCATTTGCCGACACAAATTTTATTTTTTTAAGGTCCAAAGATAAAAGGTCATGCGACCAACCACATATCCATTTGATCAGATGGCAAAGAACATTTTATTGCCTTGTATTTTGTACAGTTGGGAATTCAGATTGGTTAAAGATGATGGAAAAACTGGAATCCTTTCCAAGTTCATTGCATAATTGATAAATTGAATGTGACTTGCCTGTAAGGCAAGGTTTTCTGATGTTCAATGTCATTGGGAATGGGCTCTTGTGAGATTTCCATGTATAGTCCCCAGCAGTCAGAATTTAACGTGAATTAACACATGTTAAGAGGGAAAGATGAGCAAGTACTAGCTGACAAGGGTTGGAAAACAAATCTAGTCACAGTGATTTTCTGTCTTGGAAAAGTGAAATTAATCCTTTCAGTTAAGTCTTGTTTAATTCTTAAATTCTCCTGGCACCACAAAGGCACATAACTTTGCCCCATTTGAGACTTTAAAGTGTGTTCACTATAAAGGAACAATATCAAAAGCCTGATTCTGTACACAGAATGAACAGAATTAAAAAGACATTCCTGCCATTGCTAAATTATAATAAAAACAGTGATCTGTTAATTTAAACATTATCAATACTTTGAATCATTGCAATGATTACATTTGCAAAGATGTACATTGTTATTGTAGAACTTTACAGACATAATATGTGAATTCTAACCTGCCATTGCCATATTGTCTTGTATGGGTACTCTTGCAATTACAACAGTAATTTTTGACTGATGATGTACTATGTGTTACTCTTGGTGTTATTACCTGATACTTTCAACACCATTTCCAGTCACCTGGATACTGTCTCGGTTGAACCCCCCAGTCTGAGGTTTAAGAAAACTAAGAAAATGTTTAGGATAAGTTTCCTAAAGAGTGTCAGTTTCTTCCAAATTTGTATATAAAACTTTTATAAAACAAAACATTAACATGAGAAAAAACATTGAATTCCTGATATTTTATATGAAAGTTGTGCTTAGTGTGTTTGACAACAGCCTGATAATGGGTTTTGTCAGGTAACAAGATTCGTGAATCCACAAGAGGTACAATGCCTGTTATTATAAGCATATTTAATGCTATTCAAGTACAGACCTGCCAACCCTTAAGATTTTTCCACAAGTCCATGTTTGATATTAGATTCAGTACACATGGTCAAGGAACTGGACTACCTGAACTGGAGTACCTCGTATGCTTTAAACTGCACATATTTTGTGATGCCAAGTGTCTGCATGATCGAGCTGTTGTTTTTTTTTTTTTTAAATGGTGTCCAACAAGTGAGCAGTCAGGATGAAAGGGACAATAAATATCTTTAAAGGTATTAGTCTAGAAAAATAAAATGAAATATTCAGATTCTTGGGAGAAAAAAGCAACAATTACGTTTTGTGGCCATCATGTGCTGATTAGTAATTTTTAAAAAAAATTCTGATACCTTGTATTATCTTGTAGAAATCCATTACTCTGTATTCAGATTTTATATTAGATGTAGCCATTATGATTGCAGTATCTGTGGTCCATCCAAATAACCAACAGTTTTTGATTGGTTTCAACAAAGGAAAACCGACATAGTAACTAACTTGTGTACATGTCATGGCCTGTTGGGGAAATCAGCCATAAAAAGCATTCCTCATCATGTTTGAGGAAGTTTAAGTGCAACTGCTTGCAGGAAAATTACTATAATGGGGTATTTGTCTCAATAAATCCCAAAAATAAACATCCCAGGACATGAGTTGAATGCAAGACAAGATTAAATTTGGATCATCTGAAAAGAGGAATTGAAAAAACATTAAAGATCGGACAAATGTGAAAATACAAGAGCAAAAAGAACTCTGAAAGCAATATTAATTCAGTAGCTGCAAGAGTAGACAGAAATCTTGTTTACTGAAAGAGACTTGTCTAAAATACCCTCCTAGGTCAGTGTGTAATGTTTAAAAGGAACCATAATATTAGGAGTGCTAAATTAAATCACAAGGAGAAAGAAACCAGAACAAATTCATAGTTTACACACAGCTGATAAACACAATCCACAAAAGAACATAGCAGCACCTTAATGTTGCACTACTGGGGCTTATTTTTCTATACTGTTAACCTTTTAAGATATTTATTTATTGTCCTTTTCATCAATTCACTGCTGGAGACCACACACAAACCCTCACATGGGCCCAGCCATGTGACTTCGTGCAATGTGTCAATGAAATTGATGTCTAGCGTCTATTATTTATGTTGAATAGTGGTTGTGTTTTGTTATACAAGTAATATTTTTATATTGCCCTGTAAGTGTGCTACAGCTATGAGCAGCGTGACTCCTAATCAGCATTTTTAATTTGGTGTTGTTCATAAGTGAATGGAATCACCCCATCAAAAGGTAGATTAAAAACAAACATTCGTTTTGCTCCAGTGCCTTTTTCGTACTCCTTAACTTCTAGCAAGAATCTACTATAAAGTATCTTCAATGTCCAGACCTGTAAAGTTATTATCTAGGGAGAATGGAATATTTTTAATCAGGCATACATTATTTGTACAGCTACAGTGTTCACATTTTAAAGTTTTCTTATGGTTTTGATATAAGATTTTAATTTGATAATCACTAAACTCGTTTGGGGCCATCCATTTAGTATGCATGTAAAAATCTGGCAAAGCTTGAGCCACCCCCCACCCCCTGACCTATATTTAATCCATGCAGAAACAATCAAGGATTATTAATATTAACATGTTTAATAAAAACTAGACATTGAATGTCTGGCTGTATCAACGAAATATGTTGCATAAGTTTTGTCAAGTGTCTGCTAAAATTCAAACGCCAACTGAACCCAGTTGAAAGGTTATGTATTAGACAAATTATTATCAAGGTCCCACCCCACCCCCAATGCATATGCATTTGGGTTAACCGGCCTCGATGCATACATACTAAATGGATGGCCCTCTTTTTAAAAAATCAGTTCCAGTGAAATATCAGATATTAATTACGTTGCAAGGTCTTCAGTGACTGTGTTTTGTCATTTTGGTGTCTGCAAGATTATTACTCTCTTTTTTTTTTAAATAATAATTTTAATTGTATATTGTTGTATCCAGCAAGTACAATATCTGTGTAGATAACCCAGTTTGCATTACGTTCTTCTTTGCTAATATAGAACACACTTGCATGATAATATTTAAATTTTCTTTGACAAATAAAAAATTGTTGCATTTCTGGTGTTTTGGTTTACTGAAAAAATTTGAATGTGACCCAGACCCATTCAAATATGTTTCATTTCTTAGCATATATATTGTTCTCAACAACAGATTCCATCACCTAATACACCAGATCACATCATCTTGCATCGAAAATCTCAAAGAAAGGTGTTTGAAGAACATGAAGAGCTCACATGCCAGAAATATTCACTGCTTTGTAAACCCAGTTTAGATTGCTGGAAAAGGGAAAGAAAAATAATAACCTGCATACATAATTAAATACTATACTGAACAAGTTATTCCACTCGAGAAAATAGGAATTCATGTGCATTTCCCTTTATACACTCGTCAGGGGTAAATATTTAAAAAAAAGGCTTAAATAACATGTTGGCTCAGTGTGAAAGTAAAGTGTGTAGCTCTTGTCTGTTCACAAAATTTTATTAAAATCATTGTCTCTAGAGAAGTAAAAAGCTAAACCTATTAGATGCAAGATCAGTCAGTGCCAATCTCACTTGCTATAAAACCTGCCCAAGACCATGTTACAAATATCTAGAGGAAAATCAAATTCAATCTCCTGAGTGGTAAAAAGTTCAGCCAATCAGATGGAAGATTACCTGGTAAATATGTGCAGCTCTTGCTCATAATCCAGACTTGTCCAACATCTAGATGATGCAAATATTAAATAGCTTTGGTCAAAATAGGATCATAATAGAGTTGCTACAATGTTGAATGCAAAATAGATGTAAGATAGCATTAATATGTAGGGATCTTGCAAATTATATTACTGGTTAGATACCAGGATTATGTATGCCTATAATAAAAATTGGATCAGAAATCTGATGTCTACATAAACAGTCAGTCTGATGCAATATGACGTCATTAATATGGATTGGTGTCTCTCATTATGAATCCTGTCCAAGATGTTCATGTAAGCTTGTACTCTAAATTTTAATTTTATTACAGTCTACCTGGAAATGTGACCTACAGAATGGAAACTCGGCCAAGCAGATGCAAGATCACTTTATTGATATATATGGATCTTGCTCATTATTGAACATGTCCAATCAGATTTTTATCAGTCTTGATCAATAGGCTTATGTCGTCAAGATAGCAGATGAACAAAATGTGCACACCTTGATGAAATTTGGCATAATTTATATTAATTTTTAACATTCTGTTGCTCTAAAGGAAAACAAAGGCAGTTGTGGGTTACACATTGTTTCTCACTGCTCGATGGGCTTTACTTAATGGGGAGTATAACTGGTGAAGAAAGAGCCTGGTAAAACCCACGGGAAACTACTGGCAAGCTTTCTCACATGCCCACATCGACTAAGTCCGACTTGACCCATGTGGACAAAGTAAAATTGTAGTTATTGGTAAATGTGAGTGCTATCTCGGCCAACTGGGAGGCCACTTTGGTGGCCTAGTGGTTAGAGCAGATCCGGGAGGTCATGGATTTCGATCCTGGTTGAGTCATACCAAACACTTACAAAAATGGTACTAACAGCTGCCTCGCTTGGCGCTCAGCATTAAGAGGTTAGCATTAGGACTGGTTGGCCTGGTGTCAGGATAATGTAACATCATGGTACATGTTTGCGGCATGATGTCCCAGCGCTAGACATCACTATAAACTGCCACTCTGCAGACATCATAGCTCTATGACTGAAAAATTGTTAAAGCTACATTAAAAATCCAAATCACACACACTTGGCCAACTAGGACTGGGGAGACCACCAAGGAAGCAACCCACAATATTTATTGAAAATCACATGATTGGAGGTTACAATTTTAATCCTTGCAAGAACAAAAAAAATGAAAACCTGATTTAAAAATAAAATTGGCAGAATAATACAACTTTGGATTCAAATAGTTTTAAAATTGTTATTGAAGCAATAGTATACAATAGAAATCTAACAAGTAACACAAACTAGATCAAATAATTGACCATGACAAGTTTGTGTAACTATTGATTCATTTGTTTTGAGACACTTATGTATTGTGAGTGGATGAACAGATAGCAATGGAGGAAACGTGACTAGATGCATTGATGTTTGAGACAATTGTACATTTGCTGGCTAGCATAAGCTGCAATGAAAGGATCAGAATTCCTGAAATGGGTGGGGGAGGGTAACATTTTATTCATACCTGTTGCTATTCTTTTGCCAGAATGGAAATTACCCTTGCCCATATGATGAGATTTCCTCCTCCCATAGAATGATTTCCTGACGATTCTGGAAGTTGACCTTTCAGTACAGCAGATGTCCAATAGTTGTCCTTTTTCAAGGACAAAGACCACTAACTGGATATCAGTGTTGGGTGGAAAGGGGGTATCTGGCAACAGCAACATGTATTACATCATTAAAATTAGTTTTATACCCACTCATCATCTTAGTATCATTAATAACACATCTAATGCTATTTATGCTTTGCTGAATTTGCCAGTTCATTTGGAGGCTGATAACCACTAAACTACTACTAGATTGGAAAAATGAAGAAATACTCTGATGGTATAATTTTTTGATATTGTAAGATGGTATTGGAATGAGCTTTTTTTTTTGCCATGACGGTGGGCTCCTTAAAACAAAAATGCCTTTATTATGGTGCATGAAAAGTAACATTTAAATTGTTAATTCAGAAGTTAAGTTCAACTTTCATCACTTTCTGCAAAAATGAACTGGTTAAAAAGGCCCATGAACTGGCAATGGCTTTCAAGTCCTGGGCTTTAATCTTCATGAAAGCAAAGGCTGGGCAACCCTTGGGATTCGCTCTCTCTGCTGCCATGTGTCTCTCTTACTTTGGGGTGGGTGGGTGGGGCTGAGAGGGTGCTGCTCAGCTCTCGTTTGGATGGGTGGACATGACTTGCTCTCTGCCCTAATGGAGTGGGGAGGGTTCTGCTCCTTGCACATGGGGTGGGGTCAACTCACTCTGCCTGCATATTTCCTCCCTTGGGAGGAACCCAAAAGAGCCTTGTGCAGAGGCAGAATGAATACTACCCTGAGACTCTTAAGAAATTTATGGAAAACTTTATTCCTCTTTAGAGGGGGCCCCCTGGACCTGATGTGTCTCTGGAGACTGATCCAATCATGCACAGAGATCTGAGGGACTCTGCAATGGATATCTTATTCGCTTCCTTTGGAGTGGCCCCATTTGTATTGTGCATCTTCAAAGATGTTGATCTGATCTTGCTCAGAGAGACCATAGGAACTCAGCAAAGGAAATCTTGTTTGCTTCTTTGGGATAGGCCCTGTGGGGCTTGTATATCTCGGAGAAGACCCCAGAGACTCCGTGACGGTTCCAAAAAAAAACATTCTGATAAAGTGAAGAAAGGTCATTTTTATCCTCCCTTTGAATGTCCATCTGTTTTCAGCAAGGTATGAGACCTCGTTTGACATGAGACAACTAAAAGGATAACTATCTGTTCCTGTTACAACTGGCAAATGCCAGGCAGGTGGGGTCGGTATCTAATTGGGGGCTTTCTTGTGCTCACAGTTATGAACATTGTCACTTAAATGTTGCTGTAAAAGAAAAACTCTGAAAACATGAATTAGAATCTTGTATAACGAAGAGAATTTGCATGGAACAAGATTGAACACAAATTAAAACACCAATACTCCACCTGCCCAATGAGTAACTATTGACAAAAAAAACCTGTTTCAATCAATTGATGTTCACAAAACTTGAATCTGAGCCCTGAAAATGAAGAAGAGCAAAAAACAGCAAGGCAGTGTGATTAGATGATAACCTTTCAAGACTACAGGAGAAAAAAAGGATGCATGTACAATTGAACACGCACATGAATATGAGTACTGGTGTGAGACCCCATTCTGCAAGTTGAACTCTGCATAAATGATTCAGAATAAAAACTAAATTTTGGAGATTCATATCAAATTAAGGAAAAGGTCCAAAAACCATTCCTGCAAGTTAGAGACACTAAAATACCTACCCATGTACAGAAAATTGACTCAAATAAGTTGCAACAAAAATGTTATACTAACCCCCTGTTGGGGAGGGTAGCAAAAGGCAAGGTTATCAATAAGCTACCTAAAATGTCAACAACTCGAAAGATATTCCGTTTAGGGAATAACTCTTGCAATGTGGGTAAAAATGCTCAAAAAATATATTACACATTAAAATGTTCATATTGTATGATGTGAAGCAAAAGTAATTTTTCCACTGAACATAATTTACATCAAATAAACATGGAAATGTCTGGAAGGACGTGGACTACTGGGCATGCACCAGATCACAAGGTATGCATCCTTTTAAGTCACCTTATGGGAGGATGAATTTTCATCATTTGGACAAAGATAATTTCCATCCTGTAATGGGTAAGCTATGCAATAGCAACACTTTGATGATTTTAAAACACTTGTAGACCGACAGTTACTAATACTGCCAAATCAAAGTGCCTGAAAAATATGTAATTATATATTGTAGCACTTGTACTGTGCATTGTTTATGGCATTTCATGTATTCAGTGCCATTACTTTCAAAATTATTTTAAGTTTATGCGTGGTTGTTTTTTTAATTTTTGTTTTAACAGAACTTTTAACTAGTTATTGGCCACATCATGTTGAGGAAATGGGACCCAAGTGCTTTTCCCACGAACACAGTGAAGCATTTGACTTTGATACAGGATAACTGTAATGCTATCGAGTTTAGTGATATCAGGCTCACTTGAACCTCTTGATTTGAATTACTATGAATCCACTGCCTGTTTCATGGAGAATTAGCTGGAAAGATCCTCATTAATATGCTGTGATCTCTTTCATTAATTATCAAATGTTTTGGAGATTATGATGATTCTGTTTAGTATTCAGAGGTGCAAGTTCAGTCAGTCCATTGCAAGTTATCTTGTCTATACATATGGCTCTAGCTCATAATCAAACATTGTCTGAAAGCATGATGATGTATGCCCAAGTTTGATCCAAATTTTATCAAAACTTTGATCTTCACATTTTGTACAACCTTGAAAAATCCCTGAATTTGTGGCATTGCCTTCAAGTATTGCATATTTAGAAAATTTGGCTTTTACCTTGAAAAGTCCTTTAATTGTTCCCATAAAATTCTTTGATTTATAAGATGAAATAAATGTTAAAAATGAACAAAATATATTACAAAATCCGAATTTTACTGGTTTTAGGTTTTCCAAATTTTAATGAATACAGCAAATCACAAAAATGTGATAAAACAGTGGATCAAACAAATTACACATCCCCAATAGAATAGCATCCCTTGGCTGTATTGGAAATGTAATTGGTTGTTTTGGTTATATTTTTGTACCTAGTGACAGAATAATTTAGAGAAAGTCCAATTTCCATAAGGAAAAATGCTCTTGGAAAATATTTGGTTTTTAAAAACTTTCTGATAAAGACCTTGAAAAGAACTCCTTGAAGTTGTGTGAACCATTTTCCAGAGTGATAACAAGCTCAGCTAATCAGAAGCAAGATGACCTAATTGAAATTAATTTCTATCATTATTAAATTTGTCCAAGATTTTGATAATAAAAGCTAATATTCGAGGTTAAATTCCGACCAGAACTATGGTGTCCAAAGTGATAGGAAGTTCAGCCAGTCCGATGCATGGATCTATTTCATTCTCCGACTCATATGAGATCTTTATAATACCAGCTTTTCAACATCAGATCAGAAATGTAGCTTCCAGAGTGGTCAGTTGAGATAAAATACATGTATGGTCACAGGCAAAGAGCATGTGAGCATAACCAAAGACGTTCAGGTTTCCAGCACATTTTCTTTTCATGATGATCATTATTGGTTCTGTTATCTTGTACCATTCTTCTGCATCATGCGTGATTTTTCTTTATGTACTTACCTACATAATAATGGATACCTTGAAAGCACTTGATTCTAGAGTTAACTTTTTTCTGGTAACTTTTGAAATGAATACATTATTGAGACAGCTGAAAATTTTATATCACAATTTTTATGCTTTCAGGTTGAATGGAGTAATAAATAACATTGTGGATATGTAATAGATAAATTTATTGAGAATCAAAAGAATAAGAATAATGGCCAGAGAATCATATTTCTCTTCAACAGCTATGTTCATTTATAACCAGGTGTCACACCAGCAAAAATGTTGAGAACAGATGATGTGCATTGAAACACTATTAATGAATTAGGATGACAAGAAGAAAATCTTGGAATAGTCATATAAATGTGAATAAAATGCATTCAAAACAATTTTGCATGCCACTTTAGAATCTGTGGTGAAAACTAAAGTAAATATTCAGTTCTGTCGGATTTTGTGGTAAATCGAGATGAACATTATTCTAATCTGATCAGTTTCAAGATCAATACCATACGGAGGATATTTTCTGTGCATGCCTGTAAATATACAGTGAAGAACCATATCTGAAATCATTATTATGGTACCTGCTTCAAATAATGAAGCCCTTAACGAAGTTGAAATGGAATCTATTTGTGGGTTGTTGGCGTGTTCATTGAAACTATAAATCGGACTTGGATGCATTAATTTTTGTCAAACCCAAAACTGCAGCATATGTTGAAATAAAGAAATATACCCACTATGTCCAACCCAAATGCACTTTAAGTTGCTTTTTGTTTTTGTTACCATGAATCATTTGGCATCTTGGCAGTTTTTAGCCCTACTTGTCATATGCCAGAAGATATTGTGGAATGGCTTGTTGTCTAATGTATATACATCTGTCCATTAGTACCGTATTTTTGCGTATATAAGACGCGTCTTATACAAAATTGTACTTACCCCGCACCCAGGGTGCGTCTTATATTAATGGGCGTCTTGTCTAAGTATTTTTTAACACAAACGAACGGTACAGTGTGTGATATTGAAGGACGTTTACCGGTATATATGCTAACCACATACATCGGGCATTTATTGGTCTATGTACAGTACTAATCCTACCCGCTGAAGACTTGGCCTAGCAGATCAATGAAGCCGCCTTTACATCTGGCGTTTATTGTTCTAGAATCTAGATACCAGGTACTCAACCCATTCGCTACTGGCCCAGCGGGAGATAAGAATAAACGATAACCGTTGCGGTCCTGCCTCAGACAATTCTTGATCTCAACTAAAAATGGTAATGAAGCCTGGTTTTACATCCGACGGGTGATGAAACATTGGACAAATTTTCATTTATGATAAAGGAAAGGAAACCACTGGAGATAAATTGCTCAGTGCGGCAGATGGCTAGGCCGCATGCGTCTTATATTTGTGGGCGTCTTATGTAAAATATTTTTTTACACAAATCGTCAAAACCCGCATCTTATATATGGGTGCGTCTTATAATTAGGTGCATCTTAAATGCGCGAAAATACGGTATTCCTCCTAAACTGTTTAGAAGGTTGCCATGAACTGGACACACACATACATCCCAAGGTCTAGTTGGTTTTGGCTGTATGTTGAAATTCTGGAAATTATATCTGGATAGCACAGCATCGGTCCCTGCAAGGCACTCTTGATTTTTTTGATGCATCAAAGATGGGAAACCATGATGAAGAACCTAAAGTAACGTGCAATTTATGGCTAAAATGAGATTGTCAGGACTTTGATTAATCCATTATGAATCTAAAACCTGTTCAGTTCTGATCCACACAAATGAAAATCTACTGAACCTGTTTTAATATGACCTTTGAGTTTGACATTATTATGTGGTTGAAAGGTATAGTTAAAATCAGTTCATTTGATGTGACAATTTAAAAAACAACATGTAACCATGTTAACAGAAGTTATAATAACAGACCCCAGAACAGTGTGATTCAGGAATCTGTTAACTGCTGGATATGTTATGTAATTATTGAGATATGTTAGAAGGAACAAAGTTTAACTTTGTTGGCACCCACCCACCCAGAAAATGACATCATATAAGTAGGGATTAGCACACTACTAATAAGCTAACCAAGATTTTTAAACCCATGATGCTTTCTGAGAAGTAGATTAAGAGTTGACAAAATATTCTGCAATATTTTAGTAAATTCTGCAAGATGTTATTTAAAGTCATCCACATGTATTCATTTATACTACTTGGTTTCATTGTTACTATACTTTAAAAAAATAAACTGCAGATTGTGTAGAATGTGCACACAAATGATGTAATGACCCTTGTTATATTTCACCTACAGGTTTGGGGCCATCTATTTAGTATGTATGCAAAAATCTGGCAAAGCTTGACCCCTCCTCCCTGTACACATGCATACTTTTCTATAAAACCCCCCCCCAAGTATGTAAGCTTGAGCCAGCGGCAGTCCATAGTGAGGCCAGATTGAAGGCTGTGTAATTCATGGGGCAGGATGCCAGACTGTGTTAGACTCGCTGCTGAGCTGCGTGATAGCTAGCAATCAGGGCTACAGTGGCATACAAGTGACACCTCTCCCAAAGTCCTACTTCTCCTGGTAGTTGTGGCTTATTTAAAGGCCAATGTAGACAAATTATTATCGAGGTTTCACCCACCCACCCCCGTTTCCTATGCATATGCACATGTCAGTAGACCACCCCCATACATAAGTGTATGCATTTGGATTATCCCCACCCCCCTCCATGTGTATGTACTAAATGGACGGTCCCTTTCCTTGAAGGGTATGGTCATTTTGTTTAAAATGTCACCAGGGCAAATCAGAGAAACTCCAGAAATTGGATATTCCCCTTGGCACTGAGAGGATTCAGGTACAAGTCAATAGCTGTGATAGTATCTGTATGGAAATCTTTAACTTACAGGACCTGTTGATGTACATACCATAAACCTTGGGACAGACCAGAACAAAAGCAATGTTTTCCTTGTTTAATTTTTTTTAAAGAGTTTGAAAATCTAAAATCCCTCCCCAAGAAGATTCAATTCTTAAAAAAATCTTGAACTAGAAATTATTTTTATATTAAATTTTTAAAAAAAAATACTAAAAGAGCTGTTTTAATATGAGGATTGCAAATGGCCTGTCAGAGCAACCCCAAACAATTCTGGCACAGCCTAGCCTAAGGAACTTAATATAACCAAGATGGATAAAAGATAACTGAAGAAGCTGCCCAAAGATTTTCTACTTGGTTGCAATGAAAGTCACACAATAATTTGGGTATAGCTTAAGAATTGTTTTCACAAACTTCAATAAAATATGACTATTCTGGAGAAAAAGAACCAACCCATTTTCCATCTATTCACTAAGGGCTGTTCCATTTAAACATATATGGCACCCAAGGAAGGCAGTTTTAAAAAAAATATATGCCAGGGTACTTTGATTTCAGAGTTCATATTAAAATGATCATTCTAAATTGCATCTATGGGTGGGTACCCCACTTTAAAATTGCCTTTCCTTTGTCACATTTTTGTTTTAATCGAACAGCCCTAAGGGACTGGCTCAGCAGTCCCAGCGGTAACATTTAAGATTAGTTATTCCATACGGTTAAAGTGACAGCCATTGCACTGTTGAAAGTTTTTAATGAATGTGGATTGATTAAAGCAACCTGCATTCTGACACTTGTAAATTTATGGCACTGACTATGCTAACATTCATCACTCTTCCCACATGATGCTAAAACACCTTGTGGTACATGTAATACAAATTAAATCTCAAAACATTAAAAGTATAAAAGACCACAACTGATAGCACATTACAAATATTGGCAAATTGTAACAATTAAAAATCTGTACACTGTACAATTTAGTTTACATTACTTTATACATGAAGATGGTACAAATTATGACAGTGATTGAAAATGAAATAATATGGTATAAAAGGGGTGTACAAAATCCTATGCATCATCAAGAATTTCAACAAACAATTGTATCCTGGATTTCCCTGAAATTTCTAAAATAACTATTTCAAAAACTGGTGATATGAAAATTCTTTCAGTGTTTATAATTACTCTGATCGAAGCCTCAGACGCTGTGCCCTGAAGCCATGTATTTAGAGTACAAGGTTTGATCAAGCTAATAATACTAAATCTCCTGTAATCTTCTAGAACTGGAATATTTTAAACAAAGAATTTTACAAATATGAAATGGCAGCATTATCAAATTTACAGCGATTTATAAAGTTGATTACAAAATCATCATCAGGGTTTTCACCAAATTCTGTCAGTGTTTTTTTAAACGCATTTTTATTCCATATATATATATATATATATATATATATATATATATATATATATATATATATATATATATATTGTGTAAGTGCTGCAGAAGTTCTAGTAAGCTCAATAATCCTTAACCGATATAGATTTGTATTTCCCCAATTCATATTTATTTTGTTGTCATTTTTATTTAAAAAAAGGCCAATCTTACTCCATACTTGACCACAATGCAGTGATCACTCACTATAAGGCAACTCAGTAGAACAGTCCCATTTAAAAGGTTGATATAGTCATGGACCCCCTTACACTGTGTAAGGGTAATCCTGTATATAATGTAACCCAGTATATATTAACCTCACCAGCATGGAACATATTTACGGCTTCCTTGAACAGTTTTACAGTGAGGGATCATTGTACTGTAAGTATGCCAGTATAAGTCAAGCCTCACCTATACTATGGTACATATTTATGGTACACACACACACACACATACATGAAAGATTACCACTGCCTTGGAATCCATGGTTCAACACTGCAATTGCTATAATGGCATAACATTGTAATCAGGTCAAATACATGTGAAAACAAATATACCCACAAAATGCATTTGTTGCACGGATTTTGCACTTTTATGCTAACATGCTCTCAGAAGGACAGGCATGCAGAGAACAAATGAAGATAATACATTCTGCAAGCAGCAGTGACAAAAATTCATGCTTAAAGCATGACAAGCTAAAACTAAAAAAATTCCAATTCTATATTGATAGAATTTAAAATGACAAATGTTGTGGAACTTTCAAGGATAAGTTAATGTAATTTTCTACCTGACTCAGTTTAAAAACGTGAATGCATGGTCATATGTAACTGATAATAGATTTGTACAGCTCAATAAAATAACAGGCAACACCTTTTGAAAAGAAGGTAGGAGATGAAAAGACAATAATAAATACAGAGAACTTTTCTCATTCATATAACAATTTAAGTCGTTTGCAAATACACGTCTGTGACCTGTAACCCTTTCAAAACCTCTTTATGAGGATGGCACAAAAATAGACCATCACAGAAAATTATTTTAAAAAAATGAAGAAACGAGCCAATTTGTGAGATTAACAGAATGTACCATATCTGCAGAGAAAATGTGCAGGTAGGCAATGTTCTGCAAATGGTATGCTACTGTTTGGAGAGATCTTCAAAATACTGTGCATGACCAGAACATGTATTCTCAAGACATTTTTAGCAACCAAAATAAAACTTAAAAGACCCAAAGTATTCAAATATTCTATAATTTCACCATTACTTCAGTTACAATATTACAACTTAATTGTTTACAAATAAATTCTAGTTCCAAGCCTTGCTTTCTGATACTTCAGGGGTAGATTTAGAAAGGTTTGGCTTGTTCGTTCAAAAACCCTCGTTTATTTAGTTAAAATGGAAAGTTTTTCTGTTCAAAATGCAGATAAAAGTTGACATCTTAAGCAAAATGAACTGTCACATTTAAACTCCAATGCCCTATAAGAAAAAGTCCTAAACTGCCCATGCCATGGATAATATCTGATTTATTTAAATTGTGCTCAAAAGTTGTTTAAAGCAAAAAGAATGCTCAAATGAAAAACTTAGGTACAAGTAAAAATAACACATTTTTAGTGGATTTGATGCCATATTTTGAAAGGAAACGATGAGAGATTCTTAATATCAAAATGGATTTAAGCAGATTTTGTATCTTTTAATGTAAAAAGCAAGGATTACAGAATGCTCCATACAGAACATAACAATGGCACATGCCTTATTGAGGTAAACGACCTCCCTCTTGGTAAAAAGTTGCAAAAATATTAGAGCACACATCTCAATCCTGGCATGCCATGTGGTAAAGAAGTGGCAGCTAAAACTCGTCAAGAGAATGGTAATTTTCTTGGAGCTTGCTAACCTTAAGGGTTAAATCAAGGTAATTTTTTTAATCTCATATATGACCCTGTCTGGTGTGAGAGACAGAAAAATTAAGAATGCACCTCCAAAGAGAAGAGCCAACTCCTTCATTTGGACATAAAAAAGTTTACCAAAATAATATTTGCCTGAATTCAAAGTGAGGCTATTATGTCAAATTACAGTAAGAAGTTTCTACAATTAAAAATATTGTGTTGAAGAACATCAGCCTAATGAAGTCCTATCTTTATGTCAAAATATGAAGATTATCAATACATTTTTGCAAATCATTTTTGTGCATTGCAGTGTTTCACCTTTATTATATTATGACTTCAAGTGTCCATGATTTGACAGGCAATGATTTGTATGAGTGGTCTAAAGAGTTTAAATGTGTTAAATTTCCAATAATTCTTTCAATAAATTTGTATATATAAACTTCAACTTCGGACATTTTTTAAAACTGAAAAAATATACCCGGTATATAATAATAGTGTCTGAAGAAAAAAGTTCACTGAAAGTATGATGTGTGGTAGCAAATGATACCTAATAATTTGATCAGAAAAACAAAAGAGATTTCATAATTGGCTTAAAAAAGGGGGGGGGGATATGATGACTGGTATTTTCTGTTGAAATTAGATAACTTAAGTTTATTTTGCGCTTTTGATATAAATTTTCTGATGTTTATTTTCAGGTTTGGGTGCATGTTTTACTGTAAAATTAAAACATTTTTTTTCCCCTAGTTGACCTGACATGAAGATTGTAAAATCATGGCAGTAAAAACATCCTCCACATGTGAGAATCACAACTGTGCCATAAAAAGCTACTACATACACTATCACTCCCAGTACAATTTTGTTGTTGCAATGTAACTACATTGTTTACTGGTCTTGTTAAGAAAGAAATAATGCTTACAAACATCAACAGTCCTGTTCTTTGATTGCTTATATAAATAAATACATATCATTTCACATCACTTTCAGGGTGTACAAATACTGCACTGCATCAGCAAACTTGGATAACCATAACCATAAATGTCAAATATTCAATAACTGTTATCTAGTAAGTTTTCTTAAAATGTTTTCTTTATTTACGGTTGAACTGAAATATAGAATTTTGAAATCAAGCAGTGTTAATTTTCTCATCTTTGGCACTTGTGGATGACGTCTTTTTCATGACCAAAGAATATGTTTAAATGTATCAAATTGACAATTTATTAAATTTCTTTGGAAAATAAAAGTGGTTTTTGTTTTATTTGTGATCTTAAGTATATCATACTTGTCACTATACAGTGATCCATGTTTCACTGACTTGGCTTTTGTTTTCAACGTAATCTGCACAAGTTACAGGTTTAGCATGCTAAATACCGTGCTCTGTCAAGTACATTTTAGTTTTAAAACCACGATATCTTAGATGTGTCACAATAATCCAGATAAACAACACCTCATTCTAGATCATAGTGCACATTATACATAACGAAATACGGTATATGCATCACGAGTCAAATGTGCATACAAAACAAACTTTGTCAAGGTCCCATAATCATGCTACAGAGTATGACAGAATGATTGCCAGCTATCAGATAAGGGATCAGGACTGTAAGAAGTTAGTTACGAATGTTATGGAGAGCATACAAAATAGGTTGGACGGAGTAGTGACAAGTATGATAACTTGGATAACTTGTTGATCGTGCTCAACATTTTTGAAGACATTTATAAAACAACTTTCTTACTCAAGCATGACTAATTAAAGCTACTTGTAGTTTTCTATAATTTTGATCTTTGATGGTTACAGAGGACTACAAGGTACATTAATTTTGGATTTGTATTTGTTCAAAATCTGTGAACTGAAATTAGTCAATCAATGTATAAAAATGAGTGATTACTTGTTTGAAGTAATATTTTACACCACAGTTGAGAATACTTAAAACATGAGAGAATGATGATTTTAGGAAAACTATGATTTGCATTTCCATATGTATCTTTTGAGTAATGAATTAGTTCATGCTGTTAGTCCAGTAACTAAATAATAGATACCCCATGAAAATGAGTTGTCAAGAAACAAAAAGGTTATGATTGATATTGTTATTATTATTATGTAAATCACTTCAAAAACATATGCCCAAACACCAAAAAGCAATTTAGTAGAATTTGTTTATGCAGCACTCTGTCATTGCTCTGTTCATTTATATTAAACCAGTCATGGAAATTATGTCACTGCTGTGTTCATTTATATCAAACCAGTCATGCAAATTATGTCACTGCTGTGTTCATTTATATCAAACCAGTCATGGAAATTATGTCACTGCTGTGTTCATTTACATCATACTAATGGTGGAAAAAGATAGCATCAATTGAATTACATGAGAAATTTTGTAACAGTAAGACCAAACTGAACAACTGATCAAACAGTTTTTGTTGTATTGCTCATGATGCATGTCATATCTGGTTTTGAGACTTTAAAGGACTTGTAGTTACTATAAATATATATATATATATATATATATATATATATATATATATATATATATATATATATATATATATATATATACTTGTGTCCTATTTCTACTTCACAAAGACCTTTGAAAAATTGCTGAAATTGTATAACATCTTTTTTTGCCATTTCTGAAACACTGCTGAACTTATAAATATTTTACACTGTCATTTTCATATCGCTTATCGCTGTAAGTACAGTTCTTGGTAGAGTTATACTGAACAATCCTGAAATCAATTGATGAATTTGCCAACAGGTATTAAAATTGATCTCTCAGCATGGATGTGTATGCCGTGTCAGAAAAAATAATATTCAACTATATGTACTGAATAATTTCTTTTGAAGAAAATAAACATAACTCACATTGCCTCAGTAATACTACAAAATAACCCTTGTGACCTTTACCTCTAACCTTCAGATCATTCCAATATCAGATTAATTTCATTACCACTGATAAACCTATAGGATAATAATTGATGTATAGAAACAGAAAATATGACCCATTAATAACGCTAACAACGTTTCCTTAAAAACTAAACAATTTATCCTGTAACCTTGGTCTATAAATGTCATATCCAAGGATGTTTCATTTACACTGGTAACTCTGGCAAAGATTTTAATACCTATCCATGGACACATGATTTGGTTTTATTTTCAACTGTTAACCAACTGACCATTGTGACCTTGGCCTTTAAACCTCCAAAGTGAAGCAATATTTTATATCCTGTGGTAACATTTTCATTATGGCTGAATGCAACTCATCCATAATAGCAGCTGATTATCCTGCCAAATCCAAAACTGACGTTACAACCATTGATCAGTGAATTAAAATTTAAACAACTGTTCCCTTTGACTTTGACCTTTGGGTTCTCTGGCCTTTAAGTTCTATGAATATTCCTTCACTTTGAAGCATTTATGAGCACAGACTGATGATGATGATGATGATCCAATGATGAAAACTGGATAATGCACTTGAACTGTAACCCAAAATGTAGGCATCAGCTGATAGATAGTCCCTTTCATAACAGGGATTGCAATAAAAAAAGTAGTAAGTAGTTATTATTTTATGCTATCAGTTAATTTTTATCAATCTGATGTGGAACTAATTTTGTGCACAGGTACACGTAGCACAGCAGAACATGTACAGTAAACAGCTGACATTACCATAAGAAATCTGCTAATTCACTGTCACAAACTTTAGGTAGCCAATGTATGTGAGCATAAAATAAAAAGAATATTTGCTTGAAATGAGTGAATAACGGATACATTTCATCTCATGGGTGAAAAACTCTAGCATTTTTACTCGTGGCTTTGCCACTCGTGAAAATACCGAGTTTTTCATCCACTTGATGAAATATATCCGTTATTCGCTCATTTCAAGCAAATATCCTCTATATATTTAACTTCAAATTATATTATCCTATCTGTGTCTGAAACCAAAGTTGGCATGGATGCCATTCAAGATGACACACTTATCAGTTTTCAGTGGTTGTATCAAAGCAGTTTCAAATCTTTCAATTACCATGTAATTTTTTTGGCATTGTTCTACAGTTTGGAGTTATAAAATATCATCAAACATTCTGACATTTCTGAATAATATTTCTTACTGCACCAGCTGCAACTATTTCTTACTCTTGATATCATGCTAGTAGTAAGGTCCAAAATATAAACTATTTGAAAATAGTATTGTTTCTTGTCTTTGTATCTGTCTGCATGAAGCAAAAACAAGTACAGTGTACAAATTCTGTCTCCATATACATTACCATATTTACTTGCTTACAAGTTGAGTGCAAATTGCACAGACCCTGATCTACTATCATATGTTGTTCCAAGATATTTGGCTCTATGCAGTTAGCAGTAATCAGAGGGACAAAAAACAACACACACCCTAATCTGCTATTAAACTTCTGGAGGTTTTGAAGTATTTTTTAAATAACACAATATGTATTTATTTATTCCAGTAGTAAGTTTTTTTTTCTCCAAAAGAGTATTTCTTTCAAATCTGCACACTTACCCCAACAGACTGAATAATCAAATTCCCCTGAAAATGCATAACAACAGTGCTTTTAAACCACTTTACTGAATCTGAAGTAACATTTGAAAGAAAGGCAAATAAATGTGGAAAACCAGGTTTTGGTTTCTTCTTAGAATTCAGGTTGTTCTACAATAGATTTATGTAAAGAAACAAGCAATGTTTATTTTGTAAACATGGAACTACCTGTTTCAAATTTTACAAACTGATGTATGCGATACTAATTTGATGCATATCCTGTTTAAGACAATTATCATGATACATTATCGTGATACATGACACAGCATGACTGGCATAACCCAGCTCTAAACAGCAGCATCACCATATGGCTGATAATCCCTCAAGTTCCTTCAAAAGGGACTTACAGGTGTACCCTGTAAACTAGTGTGCCCAAACAAACTGACCCAAGTGAGAATAATCACTGATGCTTGACTTAATCACAATCTGCAAGCTGTCTTTTTTCCACTTGGTGAATCACATGGAGGTCAAAGTCATACAGCATGACCTGATGACTTTCACATTGTTTCCATGACACTAACAAGAGCCTAGGTCATACATCAGTCTCGGGTTTTGTTGCTAGTTTAGCTTCTGTATGAACCATATCTGCTATTTCCAGATCCTGGGGAGAAAAAAAGAACAGAAAAAAGAATCATGTAATTTACTTAACTGGCATCAAAAGCATGGTTCCCATAGGGTGTTATACAGTACCATATGTACTTTCTTATAAGTGGAGTCAAACTGCAATAAACCCCAAAGATCCTGATCAGCCATAGCACAATGCGCCTGCAGATGAGGGTCTGTGATGTCTGTTCTACTGATTGTTCCTAACAAACCGCACAGATCTATATCTGCTGGCACATTATGTGAAGGCAGATCTGAGTCTGTGCAGTTTGCAGTTGGACTCAACAAGTATAAATGGTACATTTAAAACCTGACATATTATACACAATATTTAACTAAAGTCTATTTCAAATTAAAGATGACAAGCACAACTAAAGTCTATTTCAAATAAAAATGACAAGCACAACTAAAGTCTGTTTCAAATAAAGATGAAAAGTACAATCATTCACAGCATGAAAACTCATTTATTTCAAGCAGAAAAAAAGAATGTTAATTCTAGAAGTATGACAGTCTTGCAGATAATGGCCTATATGCTGACATTCCAGTAGAAATCAGAGCCATCTTTACGTCATTGTGGATTTTCTTCTGGAAGGTATTACGAGTATGACTGGTATTAGATTATCAATTATCTACTGATATAATGGATGAACTAGTGAAAGTAAAAATTGCACACGAATTACCCTCAATGCATTACCAAAAGTACAGTGACTTGCAAAAATGGCTGATTGGTATAGGAATTTGTGTTTTTGCTGTTTTCTACCCAGGTTACTTCTAACTGAAACACGTTCATTTACCTGCTCAAAATAACCTCCTAGTTGTCAAGGTTTGTAGTTCTCATTTTTAATGTGATAAAGTAGTTTTCTCCCAAGGCCTAGTGTCAATCATTTACTGTCTAAAATGACCGTTGCAAGGCATATTGCAAACCATTTACAGTCTAAAATGACCACTGAATGGCCTATTACCCATCATTTACAGTCTAAAATGAACATTGCATGGCCTATTACCCATCATTTACAGTCTAAAATGAACATTGCATGGCCTATTACCAATCAATTACAGTCTAAAACGAACATTGCATGGCCTATTACCCATCAATTACAGTCTAAAATGAACATTGCATGGCCTATTACCAATCATTTACAGTCTAAAATGAACATTGCATGGCCTATTTATCATTTACAGTCTAAAATGAACATTGCATGGCCTATTACCAATCATTTACAGTCTAAAATGACCAGTGAATGGCCTATTACCCATCATTTACAGTCAAAAATGTACATTGCATGGCCTATTACCAATCAATTACAGTCCAAAATGATAACTGCATGGTCTATTGCCAATCATTTACTGTCCAAAATGATAATTGCAAGGTCTATTACAAGCATTTTACAATTATTATGCCAAATATTTACTTTATAAATTCATGTACAAGTCATGTCTAACTTCAAACTGCACTGATTCAAATCTGCAGTAGTATAATGTGCTGGCATATCTGGGTCTATGCAGTTTGTCAGTTATCATTAGTAGAACAAACAACATAGACCATGATCTGCAGGTGCATTATATGATGGCAGATCAGGGTCTATGTTATTTACAGCTGTACTTGACTTATAAGCAAGAATATATGGTACAGACATTCTTTCAGTGAGTTTTCTTGTTATAGGACCATGAGTTTGTGTGCATTATTATAAAGACCATTTACCACATAAACTTCTCAACTATGACCATGACACAAAAAGGCAAACAAAACTATGAGGACTAAGACCTCATCATGGTATATTAGCATTAAAAAAGAAGAAGTTGCAATAGGTTGCTAACGACTTTTGAAGTGAAAAATCTCAAACATAAGGCTCACTTTACACACTTATGCAACATTTTGAAGAAATTTATGTTAATGTTGTTATTAACAGCTAATTATGCCATGTTGGCATAATACAACATTACAAAACATCCTCTTGCTTTAGATGAAGTATTACCATCTTGTATCTTCAGTATTTTACATTTTATTAAAATGTAATTCACAACATAAATAGCAATTAATTTAAATAAAATTGAATATGTAATGGAAGCAATTTTTAACAAATAAATACCAGTTAAATAAGTCTTGTCAAATGAAATTTGTATTTCAGTTGAACCTTTAACGGGAATTCATCATAAATGCAATATGAGGTCTCATATTCAAATGTGAAATGTGTTTACCGACCGTAACAACAGTGATGTCAGTAAGCATCTCCACAACAACCTAATTAAGTGCCAGTTGTGTTTTGATCCCATAACTGATTTCAAACAACCAATCAAACACTGTTATAAATATTATCATGTAAGTAACATAACTGAAGCATATAACATTCAATGCATTCACAAATGTGATCAAGAACAGCAACAGAACCAAGCAAATGGCATACCTGGTGCAGGAAAAGTCTAATTTCACAGATAGAGTTCATTATGGAGAACCGAGTTCCAAAGTTTGCAATGAACTTAAAAGTTCTGCATTAAGCAATCAGAGGCTTGCTCAAGGATGAGCAGAAATTTAGGTACACCATTCCCTCGATAACTCGCGCCCTGATAACTCGTGAACCCACTTATAACACGGGGTCAGGCATGGATCCCATTTTTTAAACCAGAATATTCCCCAAAGATTGATCCAAAATTATTGAACTTGAAGAAAATCGTGATCAAATTTGGTAACAGAAACTCTGATGTATTGCTTGTTTTAGCATCGAAAACGGTATATAGGATGTGGAAATTTTAATCAACACTATCAAATATCAAATTTAAAAACAGGTCATATAATTCTTTACATTTTCTTTCCAAACGACATTCCTAGTACACCGCAATTAACAATATATAAGGAAATTCTCATCAATAAAAATGTCACTTTTACGCCAAGTAGAGGCAATACTTTAATAAATAAATACAAATTAAATAATTTTTTTATCTATTCAAATTTGTGTTCTAGTTCTATCTTTTAGTTCCTTTTAAGTGAAATCATAAATGTCCTCTTGTAATTAAACATAAAATGTGTAATCTACCATAACAGCTATGTCCTTGAGCGTTTCACTGAGAACCTAATTAAATGCCGACTGTGTTTTGATAACTGACTTGGAAGTAATTGTTGTATTGTTGCACTGACTTAAAAGCTGGCCTCCTTTGTATTATCATGTTAATTATGTTTTTTGAATCAAATACAGTGGAACCCCGCTATAACGTGCCCCGCCATAACGCGAAATCGGATATAACGCGGTCGTAGCATGGCTCCCGAAATTTCGTATATTCATTCACACATGGAGAAAAAAAATTGGAGAAAAGTAAAAAAAACAAAACAAGAAATTAACTTCATTTTGGGCATGAGATTAGTTGTGACTTTTAAAATAATATGATCGTGACATGGTTCCTGAAATTTGAAATTCATTTACGTGTATTTTTATCGGACCGTGAAAATATTTGTTTAACGTACGAGAAATAGTGTGTAAAACGTTTATTATAATTTGGTGGAAGAATTCGCGTATGACTTTTAATAATAAACGATCGGAACTTAACAATTTATCCAGGTTCTTTAAGTGATTTTGGAGAAGTGATCGTGTATGAATTCTAAAATAATACGATATATATAACGTACGAGAAATAGTGTGTACAACGCTTGGCTTCTGAAATTTATCAATTTGAACAGGTTGTGGTGAAGCTCCGTATTCTACTCTAGAAGAGAAAACTGGTTTCATTAGGTTTTTGAATTGTTAAGCCGAAGTAAACATTATCGGAAGTGTTACTTATTACGGATCCATGAGTAAAGCCAGTAAATCGTCTTTGTGATTGTCTTCCATGAATTCTGTATACAGTCGTTGCTCAAACAATAGCCGACATGGGCTTCTTATTTAACTGCAATCACAGCCAAGCAGCAGACAAAGCTGTGGTTGATACAAGAGTGGCACAATTTAATAAACATCAAAGGACGAAAGCCGCCAACATGTATGCTGTGCTTGGCGGTGTGATCAAACAACAAACAGTTGAAAGTAAATAATATCCACTTTATTATCTGTAAATTAAAAGGGTATGAAATTGTACATCCGTTCAGCTTAATTTTGTTTTATATAAAAAGTGATTCGTAACCATTGCAGGCCTTCATTACTTAGTTATCGAGCTTTATCTGTGTACGTTGTTTGCTTATATAAAAAAATATTTTACTGTTATGGAAAAGCAAGTTCAAAAACGCAAGTCGTTTTCTGCTAAAGAGAAACTGTATGCCCTAGATCAACTAAAGAAGGGCAAACAACAAACTCAGCTTGCCAGAGATCTAGGAATCAGCAAGTCGACTTTGCGAGGGTGGAAAACAGATGAAGGAAAGCTCCGTAGTCTACCCAACATTCTTGAAGAGGAAACTGGTTTACAGCGTAAAAGGGTTAAGTTAGCTAATGACAATGTCCTAGGTTCAGCTTTGTACCAATGGTTTGTACAAGCTCGCTCAGAAGGTGTTCCAATTTCTGGCCCAATTCTGAAAGCCCAAGCAGAGAAATTTGATCGCCGTATCAATGGAGATGATTCCAAATTTAAGGCGAGTAATGGCTGGCTAGAGAGATTCAAGAAAAGGCACGCTATCAGCCAAGTTCTTGTGTCTGGGGAAATCCGCTCTGCTGACAAAGAGGCTGCCAATTCCTACCCGATTGGGCTTATAAAGTTGCTGGAGGACGGTTGCTACACAGCCGACCAAGTTTACAACTGCGATGAGACTGGTTTATGTTATAAAATGTTACCCGATCGCACCCTTGCAACCAAGACTGACAGTCACAAACGAGAAGGTTTCAAGAAGAGGAAGGACAGAGTGACTCTCTTATTTTGTGTTAACAAGTCTGGCAGCCACAAAGTCAGACCTCTGATGATTGGAAAATCGAAAGCTCCCAGATGTTTTCATCATGTAAATATGAAGGCACTTCCATTTCAGTACACTAACAGCAAGAATGCTTGGATGAATAGCTCCATATTTAACGACTGGTTTCACAAAACATTCGTTCCAGATGTTCGGGCTCATTTACGAAAACTCAAGCTGGAGGAAAAAGCTCTCCTCCTGCTGGATAATTGCCCTGCCCACCCCCCAGCAGAAAATCTTGTCAGCAGTGATGGCAAGATCAAAGTTTCGTACCTCCCGAAAAACACTACGTCAGAAATCCAGCCACTTGACCAAGGCATAATTTCCGTATTTAAACAAAATTATCGCCGTGAAATGATAAAGGGAATTTTAGCAGATAATAACGCATCCGTCGACACATCATTGGCATTACTCAACTTAAAAGAAGTATGTCACCTTGGAGGTAAAGCCTGGGATGCTATCACTGCACGCTGCATTGAACGATGCTGGATAAAGGGTCTTGGGCCAGCTTTTACGCCCTCGACACAAAATGATAGTGACGATGAACTTGAATTTACAGGATTCACTGAAGACGACGTACGTTTAGCAGAAGAAGCACTCAAAAAATACGAGCACAGTCATCATGATATCCTTAACTGGTATTCAGTAGATGACATCTGCCCTATATACGAACACATATCAGATGACGAAATTGTTACAAATGTCAGCAGGAAGAATGAAGCTGCACAATTGGAACCTGAAACCAGTGACGATAATGATAACGATGACGATGGCACCCCAACTCCCCCACCAAAAGTGTCTGAAGCAGTAGTACATTTAGAAGCAAGTTTAAGGTGGCTGGAAACACAAGATGTTGACAGCGTCAAAGTCCTTCAATTAAGAAACATTCTTGACTTTGCTAGAACCCAACAGTTCGCGGCAAAGAAGCAAACGTCATTGGTTATATTTTTCAAGAAATGATGAAATTTAAATTTGGAACCACACTGACTTTGCACTTTGCGCAACGATTAATTTAGCAGTTTTCACATGTTTCTTTTGATGTTCACAAAATCTGAAATAAAAGTTATTTGCACGCTGAAATCATGCATTGATTGTTAATTATTCTTGCAGTTGTCGCATATGATAAAATTTTAGCGGTATGAAATTTGTACAGACACCGTATGTAGACCCGGGAATAGCTGCATGCAATGACCGTACGATATCAGACGGCAAGTAAATGGTTTCAATATTTTGTTCATCCTATATTTTACACGACGAATTCAGACTATTACAAAATTATTGAATATTTTAAATCTGTACGATTTTCAATGAAATTACATCCATTATGGATGAACTGCATGCCACGACGGCACGGTAGCATACGGTGTTGATACACTTTTCATGATATAGCGATAGTCTGGTATTATCGGTCAATCTGTATTATCGTTCAAACAAATAAAAATTAGTAAATGTTTTTAATGCACAGTAATAACCTATAAATATATTAGCCATCGATTATTTTGAATATATCTTAATTAATGCATTCCAGTTAATATTCATCTGATGATAAGCCGACTTTTGATCATTGTACATGTATACACGTATATGTTCTCGGAAAAAAAGTTAAATATTGTAAAACCCCGCATTAACACGACCCCGCTTTTAACGCGATCCGATTTTATGGACCCCGATCATCGCATTATAGCGGGGTTCCACTGTAAAGGAGGTGGAATAAAAAAAAGTTAAAAGGCACGAAAATCCTACAAACTTAAAATCTAGCAGCTCCAGGCATATGTCGGGTGAACTCGCTTCATTTGATCAATGAACACTTATAAATATTATTGTGTATGTAACATAAACTACCTTAAATTAACCAACTCTTTCATAACTGTGATCAAAGATAACAAGACAGCCACGTGAAATGAATACTTTGTAAAATAAAGAGCTTGATTTCACAGATACGGACCATTGTGGGGCAAGCAAGTTTCAGAGAATTCTTGAACTGGCACTTAGAGATATCCTCAAGGATGATAAGAAGTTTCATCATTGCTTCCATTGAAATCACAACATCAATATTATACCAATTGAAAAATATAAAAATTGAGTTTCGACGTAGACGATTGTCTCACGAAATAAATGTCGCCTGTTTTTGAAAAAAAGGAATCTTGTTTGGTGGTGTATCAACAGTTAGTCTAGTTCCCTGCTCTGTGGACTCCCTATCTGGCAGGATAATATTAAACACAACTACATGAAAAAGACTCATCAAGAAAACAAAATGCAGTGATGTAATACACAGATTATTTTGCATACATGTGATGGTTGTTGAAATCAGTTGGAATGATCTTTCATATGCTGGACATTTTGAAAATAAATGTTATTTAAACAGAATAACAAACAAATTCATTAGAAAAAGAGTGTTATTAAAAATTATTATCAACGTGATTGTAAAGTAAGGATTCAGTCAATAAACAGCCCAGTTCCCTAACGCCACTGCCCCCCACGGTTTTATCAATGTCAAAGCGACTTTTTTCAATTTTTGGAGGTCCCTCACTAACTTGCGCCTTGCTTATACTGTGGTCTATGTTTGTGGACCCCATAGTGTGCGTGTTATCGAGGGAGAGGTGTGTTGCAATAAAATCATGGTACCAGCATTTTTTAGTTATAGAACCATAAAATAAAGTTTTGATGCTGCTATTGCTTCAAATTAATTTATATATGTTTTTGAACAAAAAATAAGAATCTTGTTTTGCTGTGAATCAACAATAAAATCAGAATGAATCCATATTTACTTGTAAAAGCACAATATTTTCACTGGTACATATGTGATTGTTGTCAAAACCAGTTGGAGTAATGTAACTACCCTGGTTTCCTTGAAAATAATGGTAATATATTTAGCAAAGCAAACAATTTCATTAGCAGAAGTTTCCTATTGTCACTTATTCCCAATGTGTGATTATAAAACAAATATTCAATCCTTTAACCAGGGCCCCAAGTGACCGAGTGGTCTAACGTGCTCTCCGTTACAGATCACTGCCATCTCACCTCTGTCTGCATGGGTTCGAGTCTCAGATTCGGCCAATGTGGGTATGTGAGAAAGCTTGCCAGTAGCTTCTCGATGGTTCTTTCCGGGGATTTCCCGGCTTCTTCCTCCACCATTAATACTGACCACCATGTATAGCCTATTTTGTGCTTAAAAATTGGCATTAAACCCTACAACAACAACAACAACAACAACAATCCTTTAACCAGCCCCCACCCCTCATCTAATCTTACTTTCCTAATTTTTCAGCGGTCACTCCGTAACTTGCATCCTTGCTACGTTTGATGCCACTGGGCATGTGTAACCATGAAAGTGGTCAATATGGACAAGTCTGCCATTTCTAAAAACCTTTATCTTCAAATTTTATTAGTTTACCTTATCTTTACAATTTCAAGCCAGTCTCAGTTTTACCTGTACCTCTTCAGTTCTTACTAAGTAAATGAAATGGCTTTACTTTTCTAAAAATTAAAATGTACATGCATTAAGCAACACCTGTTTGAGTAGGCAAGCCATACAAGCCATTTTTGGGGCCCTGAGTGGCCAAGTGGTCTAAAGTGCTCACAGTTCCGGATCACTGCCATCTCACCTGTTGTTGTTGTTGTTGTTGTAGGGTTTAATGCCATTTTTCAGCACATGATAGGCTATACATGGCGGCCAGTATTAATGGTGGAGTAAGAACCCGGAAAGAACCACCGACCCATGAGAAGCTACTGGCAAGCTTTCTCACAACCCACATTGGCTGAATCCGAGACTCGAACCCACGCAGACAGAGGTGAGATGGCAATGATCCATAATGGAGAGCGCTTTAGACCACTTGGCACCATCTCACCTGTCTGCATGGGTTCGAGTCTCAGGCTTGGCTAACATGGATACGTGAGAAAGCCTGCCAGTAGCTTCTTGTTGGTCGGTGGTTCTTCCCAGGGTTTTCCAGGGTTCTTCCTCTGCCAGTTATACTGGTGCCATGTATAGCCTATCTTGTGCTTAAAAATGGCGTTAAACCATACAACAACAAGCCATGTTTAAAAACAAAAAGTATGAATTCTTTATACTATGTTTTTTAATACTGACCCTTTCACTTTCTTTTGCAAATTTTTCCAGCTGTTCCAAGTGAGTTTTTTTCAGCAACTCTACTTGTCGTGAATGTTTCATGGCCTGTCTTTTCCTCTCATCAAGAAATTTCTTCAAGTTATTTTCATTTATTTCTCTAAACCTCCTGAAAGAAAAGAGTTTCAAAGCAATTCAACAAGATTTAATAATAACACTTGACAGATACATATAAAATGACATTAAGTTATTCGTACATCATGTTGCCAAACCCTGCATGATTTTCTGAACTGTTTTTATTTTCACATTTATTATGGGTTAACCCTTTACTGCGCACTATTTTGGAGGCCTCATTGCCTTTTTCTCAGGATATAGCTGATAAGTAATTTGGTATCCATTTTGAGTTTACTTCTTGAACAAAACTAACCCTTTATTGTGGGAAATTTTTTGTGGACACTAGATGGTTATTGGGTATACTTTATACAATGCAGCAAACAGGGGATTGCTTGGTGATTGCCAAAGCAACCATATCCTGCCTAGAAATTTAAAAATACAAACATGACAAAGCATATATTTTTCAATTTTCTTTTACATTTTGCTTTTTACTTTTTGCCAAATCAGAATGCTTTGATTTTTCTCAGTTTATGATTGAGAGAACCAAGAAATTCTAACACATGTATTTGGCTTAGATTGTCTGAGTTATACCCAATATAGGTAAAACAGGCATTTTTTGTTAGTGTAGAGTCAGTACTCAACATCCAAAGTCAACACATTTGAAATGTATAGCAAATACCTTAGTTACTATGCACTGATACTACTAAAGTCTTGACAGCGATTTTATAACATATCTCCAAGTACAACACTGATATGAATGCATATGTTCAAGTTCAAAAAAAGTTATAAGAAAGCAGAAGAATTATAAACAAGAGTCCTTTGTATGTACTGATAATCTACTGTCTGAAAAGACACTCCAGCAATTCAAGACCATTTCTTCATTTAAATGCTGAGTGTTGAAACCATCTGTTATTCTGGAGCAAAACATTTTTGGTCGGCTGGTTGGTTGGGTGGTCGTTTTGGGTTTAACACCATTATTCAACACATGATAGGCTACACATGGCAGCCAGTTTATTTGGTGCAGTAAGAACCTGGGAAAATCCCTGTAAAAACCACTGATCCACAGGAAACTACTGGCAAGCTTTCTCACATACCCACATTGACCAAGCCTGAAAGTCAAATTCACATGGACAAGAAGTGAGATGGCAGTGATCAGTAAAGGCAAGCACTTCTGACCATTTGGTGATCCTCAGCCACATAATAAGATTTAATATTGGCACTTTTTCATTTAGGACAAACAAAACTCCATTAAAAAACTTTTGGCAAAATATCCATTCGGGAGAATTTGTGACAAATGTTTTTTCATGTTCATTATGGCATCCATTTTGGTTTACATTTATGACCTGCTACAGAAGTCTTTTGGTGAAACACTTGTCCATATTACTATAAAATTTTAAAGACAAGTTTCAAGATTTGAAGCCAGACCAAAATAATTTTCTTCCAGGACCAACAAGACACCATAAAAAGTCATTTGGTTAAATATGATGTGATTTTCTATTTGGGACGAGAAGGTTACAAAAAGATTTTCAAGATGACTGCCATGGTGGCCATATTTGATATTGGATCTAATGAGAAGACTGAAGCTCCTGGACTTTGCCACCTACAATAACCTAGTGCTAACGAACACCCTTGGCTCCAACAAACCATTGAGAAGATGGACTCAGCATAGTCCATACGGACATCACAACTAGACAGTGCCAGTAGCTTCTCGTGGGTCGGTGTTTTTTTTCTGGGGTTTTCCCGGGTTCTTCCTCCACCATTAATACTGGCCACCATATATAGCCTATCTTGTGCTGAAAAATGGCATTAAACCCCACAACAACAACAACCAGACAGACTACATCTTGGTGAGGAAGCACTTCCAGTTTAGCGTCAAAATTGCTAGAACACGTAGCTTCCCAGAAGCCGACATAGGGAGCGACCATGATTTGCTAATGATAACTATCAAACATCATCTGAGGAAAATCAGGAAGCCAAACAGGCAAGGATCAGGTTTGAACTTGAAAAACTTAAAAGATCTATGCTTGGCATAAGCATTTGAGGCATCAATAGGCATTAAGTGTGCACCACTCACAATTCTGGGTGTTGAAGAAACAAGCCTAGACTTGATGATCACCACCTTCAACATGGCAACAATAGGCACAGCTAGTGCAATCTTTAGCAAGCACTGAAGGATAAAGAAGCCCTGGGTCACATCAGATGTCCTTGACTTCAGTGATGTGAGGAGAAAACTGAGAGGAAGTAGGGAGACCTTGAAGGAACAGAAAAATACTGGGTGATTAACAACAGGATTAAGCATAGCTTAAAGTGAGCAAAGGAAGCTGGTCAGATGTAAGGAAACAGGAAAGTCTGAACCAAAATAACAGCAAAAAAGGCATACCAGTTAGTGAAAGATCTGACAAATGAGAAACATGGGGGACCTACCATGATCCAGGGAAAGGCTGGTAGGAATTTCACAGAAGACCAAGAGAGTCTTAAGAGAATACTGTTCAGAGCTTTAAATCCAGGAGTCTTCTGGAGACCAAGTTGTAGCAAACTTCCCATGAGCACAGCTGATGCTGACCACCTCATCCTCAGGAAAGAAATATCAATTGCTGCAGTAAAGGCACTAAAGAAAGGAAAGTCAGCTGGAGTCAACAATATACCAGCAGAACTTGTTCAAGCAGTAGGAACCTCTGTGATAGATGTCCTCACAACAATCTGCAACAAAATTTGGCAAACAGCAGAATGGCCCACCCCACTGACCCAGTCTCTGGTCATCACTTTTTCTAAGCAAGAGAATCTGCAGCCATGCCATATCAAACAATCAGTCTCATCAGTCACCCAAGCAAGGTTATGCTTAAGATCAACCTCTGAAGATTGAAACACCAAGCAGAGCTCATCATTGCTTAACTCATTCGGCCCCGATCCCATCTACAGGCATGATCCGGTTTCTGCATTCATTGGCCGATTCCGCCTGTAGTTGTGGATTGTTTACTGCATTAAATGGTCGATCCAGTCTCCAGGCGTGTTGAATGTGTGTTAGATACAAGGTGTCTGATTGGTTAGAAATGGGTTTTTTCCAAGAACTAAACAACTATTAAACCAATCAGAAATGATTTTACTTTCATTTGTGGAAATTTGAATTGTTCAGAAGCCAAGGGTTACTGTGTGAGAGCAGTTTCACTACACATGTTCTGTTAATGAAAAATTGTAAATGATGGCAGACGTAAGAGTGATTTTTGATGAGAGCGAAAATGAGGAGTTTCTCGGGTTTGATCTCGAAAATATTGAGCAAGCTCAGGAAAGATATGTTCAGCAGTATATGTTGGATATTTTGCAAGATTTAGATTCGCACATAGAAGTTTCTGAGACTGAATCGTAAGAAGATGAGTATGCTGACAGCAATGATGATACATTTCTTGCAGATAAACGTTGCACATAATTTAGTAAATAGTGTATAAACAAGTTGTGACAGCCTTGGACAAATGGGGGAAAAAAAATACATTACTGTGTAGACATTCATTTGGAATAAATGGTAAACATTTCATGGATTTTAATTTTATATAGGAAGAGAAATTAAAGTAAAAGTGCACGTGCACGATGTTTTCAAAATTTTTCAAACATGTAAAAACTCTGGGGCTCAAGCAGCTAGACAAAGCTTAGTGCTTCTGGGGCATAGCAGCAGAGATGCTGATAACAGTGCTGGGGCCGAATGAGTTAAGAACAGACAGGTTTCAGAGCTGAATGTAGCACTAAAGAACAGATTTTCAACCTTAGAATCCTCTGTGACAAGTATCTGCAGCATCAACAGGATGTCTAGCATGTCTTCAATTACATCAAGGCATGCCATGCAGCCTTGTGGGCCACCATGCGGATTAAAACATAAATGCAAAACCAGTCAGCACCTTAGAAAACCTTATGACATGGCAAGTAATACAGTTCTTGTCAATAATAATAAAGCAGATTGGTTCAGAACCAGAGTCAGACAGGGGTGCCTCTTTTTATCAACTCTCTTCAGCATCTACCTGAAAAGGATCATGCCTGATGCCTTAGAAGACCATGAGGGCAGTGTCAGTGTTGGAAGCAGAACAACCACCAACCTGTGCTTCACTGATGGCTTAGCAGGCACTGAACAAGAACAGGAAATCTTTGTGAACTGTCTCAGTCAAGCATCACTAAGGTAAGGGAAGGAGATAAGCAGCAAAAGAGCCAAGCTAATGACAAACAATCCAAGTGGCACTCAAAAGGAAATAAGAGTGAATTGACAAGCTTGGCACGGTGACAAACTTCAAGTACCTAGGTGCTATCGTCTCTGATGAAGGTTCAAAACCTTAGGTTCTGTCCAGGATTGCACCGGCTAGGTAGATGCCCATTTTGAAATGCAGCAACATCATGCTTGGGTGAAAGATCAAGCTTATGCACTCCCTTGTCATGTCCATATTCCTGTATGCATATGAGACATGGACTATGATGATGAAACTAGAGAGAAGAATCCATGCCTTAAGAGATGAGATGTCTTTGAAGGATCCTGAAAATTTCATACTTTGATCATGTCTCAGAATAGGTGTGCATTACAACAACACCAAAAAGAAATACAAACTAAGATGGTATGGCCATATCGTCAAAATCGTAAATGATGAGCAGATCTTCATATGGTTCACTCATCTGAGCTGTCCAAGACAATCCTAAAGTGCACAGTGAGAGAAATGAGAATAAATGAGGAAGACAGAAGAAGAGCTGGGAAGATAACACCAAAGAGTGGACAGACATGGACTTTGCAAAGTTCCAAATAGCAGTGAAATATAGGGCAAAATGGAGAGAGATTGTCACAAAGTCATCAGTGGTACCCCTACAACCAACCAGTACTGGGAGAGAGAAAAATAAAATAAAAAAATGACTGATAAGATCACTGCTGCGGTAGTCATACTGAATATCAGAACAGCACAATTTTTAATCATGACCAAGTAGACAATGTAGAGAGTCTTCATGTGAAAACCCGATGCTGATACAATTTTCTATTCAGGAGAATTAGCAGTAAAAAGATTTTTATGATGGCTGTCATGGTGGTCTTACTTGAAGTCAGACACCATTTTTAGTTAGGATGAACTGAACGTTGTAAGAGGTCTTAGTGAAAACCCCATGATGAGATGACCATCCACTGATGATGAGTGGCAGCCATATTGGATGTCATATTCACACCATTTTCATTTAGAACCAACTAGACATTACAAAAACTCTTCTTCATTCAGGAGGAATAGCAATAACAAGGTTTTCAAGGTTGTCACCATGACAGCCATAAAGAACATCAGTTTGGCACCATTTTCATGTAGGACCAACTAGTCATCATTAGAAGCTTATTGATGAAAACCTCATATTGATATGACCATCCATTTAGGAGGAGCAGCAAAAATAATTTTCTTCAAAATGACTGTTGTGCTGGCCATACTGGCTTTCTGATCATTTTCAGTTAGGACCAACCAGTCCCTGAGATGAATGTGTGTGTAAAGTTTCATGGCAATCCTCTAAGTAGTTTGGGGGAGCAGCAGTAAAAAACATTTGCTAATGGATAAACAAATGACACAGCATGGCCATCCCAAAACATCTTCTGGTCTACAACCAATAAAGTTAAAACTTAAGAAAAAGCATAAAGATAAAAGTACAGTCAAGCCTGTCCTAACAGCCACTCAAGTTCAGCAGTCAAATGGTCACAATGGCCATTCTAATTTCCCCCAGGCAAATGTTTTATATAAATGTCATGTAGTCAGCAGCCACAAGCCAGTTGTAAATTTCCCCCAGGCAAATGTTTTATATAAATGCCATGTAGTCAGCAGCCACAAGCCAGTTGTTTCTTAACCAAGGAGTGATTTCACCTTGCCTTCCACAGAATTGAATCATATCAGCAGAACAATCCAAGTATGCAAATTAATCTTTGTTTGTTTGATGAGCAAGGCATGGTGTTTATATATATATATATATATATAAAATACAAGTCATATGGTGAATAACAATCCTTTCAAATGTACTGGATCCAGCAAGGGATCACATGTGTCAGGGATTGATTAAGATAAATGCAATAAACTGACAACAAACAGTGCAAAACTAGTATCGAACTAGAAGGAGCACATGTAAAGTTTTGCAAACATAACCGTTTTTCTGTTTTATTTGTTTGTCTTATGTTTTGTATATGCCTTTGAAAAAGACTCATTAAAGAGTCAAACATGCTCAGGCTAGTTAGATACTAGTTTCACACTGTTCGTTCTCAGTTTATTGCATATATATATATATATATATATATATATATATATATATATATATATTATGTGAATCGATGTTTAAATTTTCATTTTTTTAAAATGTAATTACCATAATCATGTGAAACGAAAAGAAAACAGAAAGCCAGAATCATCAAGCAGAGAGCACATGTCGATGTGGTGGTCACATGAAATAATAAAACCATTGTAAACACGAGCTCTATTCTTAATGAACCTGACTTTCTCCAAGGTGCTGCAACAGTGACAGGTTTCTGGTTATCGTTATTGGTAAATTGTGTCTAGTATTGTGTATCCTTTTGTTCTTTTACAAACATTAAATGACTTTATATTTCTCTGCAACTACATTATAAATGGGTTTATCATGTGACTATTTGACCTCTGATGTCATGGACATGTAGGTTGTGAGATCTGTTTAATCATGTTACTAGAAATGCAGATGGTGAGTACCCTGTCAAATTTCATCAATGCTGTATATTCATCTTGTCTGTCAGAAGAATAAAGACATAATTATTATAATACTTGCAATTTCTTAGAAAATAGATCATTTTTCTATCGATTTCTGGCAGGTATGACTTGATGTAACATTGTTTAAATTTGCAATAGTGTGGCAGCCATTTTTGGAATCTGAGCAGAATCAGTTTCACTTAAGACCCCAGATCAGCATCATTTTCATCTTGGACAAATTAGACGTCATTAGAATTCTTTTCATGAAAAAACCCTTGTTGTTTATGACCATCCAATCAGGAGTAATAGTGATAAACAAGATTTTCAAGATGGCTACCAAGTCAGCCATAGTGGAAGTCCAATTGGCACAAGATTCATTTAGGACCAATTTGACATCATAAGAAGTCTTTTCGTAACAACTCCATTTTAATGTGAACATTCAAGAGGAGTAGAAAATTGAAACATTGTTGTAACAGCCTCAAACTCTAATGAGATCATATTGGAAACAGATACAATTTCATGCACCCACCAAAACTGGTTTAGCTTAATTATGCTAAGAAGTTTTCTGCCGCAAAATTCAGCTCCATAAAAGTTAGTAAAAAAATTGCATTAAATAATGGAAAATATGCTGTAATGGTCTGTAAAATTTAATTATGTCATCTACGTATGTTTGCATATAAACATACTAACCAATTTACATTTGTCTATATTGCAAGTTTTAATGTAATCTCGCCAACAAAATTAACTTCCCAGGATTGCTGTACAGTTTGACAGGTTGTTTTTGAAGGTAAAGACAGTGTATCTGTATCCCTTAGAAGTACAAGAATGGTGGTGGGGGGGAACCTGGTGTCAGAACTGGGGGTCAAGTGAAAGATGTGGGGGTCAAGAATGTACTGATTTTTTTAAAATCTCAGCCCAGATTTTTTCAGTTGAGCATAGGAAATCACAACCTACATTACATACTCACACACACACACACACACACACATGCACACATTCCCTCTCTGAATGAAAAAAAAAAATCAACAAGAATGCAGAATCACAAAACAAATGCATTGTCCAGTCATAGCTTATTTACCTTTTAGTTTATAGTTGCACTATTAACAGTCACTTTCATTTTTTTTGAAGAACAATTATAAACATTACATATAAAATATATAAGCAAATATAAAAAAGCAGCAGAGGGGGCGAATCCGACATTTTGTCCAATCGTTATTTTGCTTAATTATTACTTCTGCACTCAACGGATCCGGTGTAGTCAGCGCTGGTAAAAAAAAAATGACGACGTCGTTGGGGGATCGTCCAATCGTCATTTGGTTTAATTAACACCTTCTGCGCGCCGATCCCCAGCGTCGTCAGCGTCCGGTAAGCACATCGACGACCGCGTCGATGTCATCGCCCCCTCTGCTGCTAAGTGGTTATTTACAATGAAAATTATTTACAACTAACCGAATATTTGGTCAAGTCCGATACGATATCGTGTCAAAGGATCATGTAAATTTATCGTTACAAATCCATGTGGGGTTGACTGAGCATGACTAAAAAAGTTTCGAAAAACATTAAAGTCCATGTCACCGCCGCACCATGTCTGCCAAATATTTCGTAGCGTGTGTGTATCAACGCCGTTGAACACAGCAAGAATATTACAGTTGTCTCTAATTACTTTTGGAATCTGAGTGTATCGTTGAGTGACATATATCACGTCAGTGTTTTTATGCCTGCCTCTGGAAAATATCCTAGCTGGGTTTTTTTGATTGTCTAACATAACATCATCGTACACGACTAGATTGTTAACGTTGCCATCAATATCATCAATACCCGGTGCATCATTGATATCTGTAATAAACTCGATGACATTTTTTTTAGTGATCGCTGATGCATTCTCGTTGAAATCTTTCAACACCTCGTAGCATCGTTGATCATCTACGCTAGGAGCAACCAAATACAACTTATCCCACTTCATCCATCTCATTATTAAATTGAGTAACAATTGCGTCTTGCCGGATCCAGATGGTCCGATGATAATCATCCGGATCGAGTTTGGTAACGCTGCAACATGCTTAACTGGTTCTCTTGTTTTAGTCGCCGAAAAATCAATTATATTCATATTTCTATACATAAATTATGGATCTATATTGTGTGAAGTGTAGAGTACGTACTGGCACAAATGATATGACAACCGCTACAACAAGAAATAACAGATCGGCGCTTACTGGTAAGTGTGTACAATGCGGTACAAAGAAATTTAGATTTATTTCTATTAGACCCGGAGATGTTTTAAAAAAAAGCGAGGAGGTGACATCGCAGCCAAATTGGCAAAACTCCCCGGAACACCGTGGGCAAAGTATCCAGGAGAAAAGCACCTCCCAGGATATAGCTACTGTGGCCCCGGAACACGATTAGATATTAGACTCGATGATCAAAATCAGCCCAAACCTGGTGAGTATCCAATAAACGCTATCGATAAGGCGTGTCATGCTCATGATGTTGCTTACAAAAGTAGCGATCTGCAACAGCGTCATATCGCGGATGTAAAATTAATTCACGCATTAAATGCTATTCCTGATAAATCCGTCAAAGAAAAATTGGCCTCATGGTTGGTAAAATCGGCTATGAAAGGTAAATTAATGATGGGCGCTGGTAATTAATAACAACATGGAATCCATCTATTATTCTCCGAGAGGATACTGGAAGGGGAAGGCCGCAATTGGTAAGCTTGCAAGCGCTGCAAAGGTAACAAAGACCACTGCGGCTAATTGGTTATCCAAACAGGCTATATGGCAAATCTATCTACCACCGCCTAAACAAATCAACTTCTCGCGCTTTGATGTCAGCGTACCTAATGAAGTTCATCAGGCTGATATACTATTTTTGCCGCATGACAACGGTTACAAATACGCGCTAACCGTAGTTGATGTTGCGAGTCGATACAAACAAGCGGAGCCGTTAAAAACAAAGTCGGCAACTGAAGTAGCCGCTGCGTTTGAAAGAATTTATCGAAGAGGCCCTCTGCGCTGGCCAAATCTATTACAAGTTGATCCCGGTAGTGAATTTCGCGGCGCTGTTTTATCAACGCTGAAACATCATAGCGTCGCGATACGACGAGGTCATACTGCGCTACATCGTGATCAGGCAATTGTTGAACGATTCAATCGGACTCTCGCTGAACGGTTATTTGGATATCAATACGCGAAGGAATTCATCCAAGAAAAACGATCTCGTGAATGGGTTAAAAGGTTGCCAGGTGTAATTGCAGCGTTAAATAACGAGATTACCCGAGCAATTAACATGAAGCCCAGCGACGCGATTAAATACGAGTATATACCCGGAAGATCAAAAATAGATAGCGTTTCCAAGCCGATTCTCGGCAATGTCACCGTGAGATATCTATATGAACCAGGAGAGCTTGAAGGCGGTAAAAAAAGAGCTACTGATCCTATTTGGAGTGTTACCACACATAACATATCAATGATAACACGATCAACTGGTAGACCACCGATCTATAGACTGGATTCAACTGCTCCTCAGCGCGGATTTACACGCGAGCAACTACAAGTGATACCTGACGATACTCAATTACCCCCGCGTGGTCTTAACTAGCGCCGTTGCGTCTATTGCACTCAAGACAGGTCAACCTCACATTGTTTTTAACATGACCGAGACTGTTATCGATCCTGTCCACGGTAAATTGGCGAGCGTCTTTATCCGAATAGCGCCAACTCATTACACAATTACAACTCGCGCAGTGATTATTCTGTTGTTGTCGTAACGCAATTATTAATTCGGCATCAATATCAAAACGCCGCTGTTTTTTTTATCCTGTTGGCGGTAACCCGAGAGTTTTCTATCAATGACGCTTGCATCGATGACTCCGTCACTGGCTTTGTCACTGGCTTCGTCAATAACAATTCTTCGAAGCTGATTTATCCTTCGTACTCTGGACACTGCAAGATAGACTAGATTCGACCATTCGATGCGATTATCAACCATCCAAACAATTGTGTCCGTGATGGTTAGTCCCTGCGAGGAATGTATTGTTGTTGCGTATCCTAGCGTCCACGGGGATTTATCAGCACGTAGCGCGTCCTCGACGACGCTGATATCAACGAGCACGATATCATTCAGCACGAGAATTTGTTTTTTTGGCTGGAATTTCAACTTCAATGTTCTGTCGCCGTGTATCCGCGGGTCTATAACATAACGGCACTGGACGCGTTGGAAACTTTTCCTTATGCAACGTAAACAACTTCCGCTGAAGTGTGTCTCTGACTATCTTTCTACTCGCTACAATCAAATCGTTTGGTCTCCATGTTTCCCAGAATTCATTTAACGGCGTTTCCGGAATCACCTCGCGAATTATTTCACATTGAATTTTATCCGGCTGTAATCTGATTAATTTTTTAACCCCGCGCAGTTGTTCATCAAGTGCTCGGTAATCAGTATCGGTTTCTTCATAATAGTCCACAAAACCCTTTAACCAATCATGTGGGCCCTCGCCGACAAATGGTGGTGGTTGACCATGGTCGCCACACATGATCACCGCTGTATTCGCGAGCACCAACCAATCAAGAAACATTTGTAAAACATCTAACGAAACAGTACATATCTCATCCCAAATGATAACCCCAGGAATAAATTTTTCACCCATTCGATCAGGAGTCCACTCACCGCCGCTGTATCGAAAAAAAGCTGTGATAAGTAACGGCGTCAACATTTCGTTGTTTTATCTCTCGCGCTAGTCTATGGGTCGGTGTAAGCACGATTATACTTGCCCGCGTTCGAAATAATTCAATTGCCCGAGTCGTCTTTCCTGACCCGCCACAGCCGCTTAAATAAACTGTTTTGTGTCTACAAATTGGATCAGAACACGGTGGTGCATTAGACCATTCTGATAATTTATCACCGCGTAAGTAATTGTTTTCAACGGTGACATCTGCTGACGGGGAATAATCGCGTCGTATTTCATTTTTAATTCTCCATGTACCCCAACTCTCGTCCGGACTAGTAAACTCGGCTACGTTTTCCTTATACTTCGCGTCTATATAAAATGAATCAACGGCTACTCTAACCGCGGTGTCGGGAAATCTATTTATCATCGAGAATAAATTGATAGCGGCGTAACCCAGCATAGACGCCCTCAAATGCGGATATGCCGGGCTGTCTCCATCGCTGTAGGTAACAACTGTACCCAACTTTGTTCCATTGGACAAGAAAGCTGTTTTGCAGTTCACGTATCTATTTTTTGCCACTGCGTCCTTGATTACGAAATCATATTCTGCGTCATCTATAATCAGCCGTGAGCAATATCGTTTGTAATCGCAGTTTTTTCCACCTTGTGTGAACTTACCGATTATTCTTCTACCGAGATCTTTTGCCTCGCGGTTTCGTTGGTTGAATATCCTCCTGGACCATTCGATGATATATTCCTCGTCGGCATCAATGTGTTTTCTGGACTCGTCAATTATGCTATCTAGACGCTCCGGTTCCGGTAACCAGACTTCAGTCTGCGCCCGGTATGATATAATCGCGTCACTAACAATCAACGAAATTAGCATTTTACAATCAATCATATACCGTAGCAGCGCTATTGGCAACCACTTCTTTTCAGACATGTGTCTACTGATCCAAATATAACAACAGCGATGGAGTCCTGCCGCGAATTCAAATGATACTATGCGAGCGAATCCGGTTAAATCAAAATCAGGCAGTGGTCCATTAATAGCAACACAAGTCATTTCATGTCTGGGGTGTCCAAATCGTCTAAAGTACTTAGCGGCGGATCCATACCCGAGAAAACTCGCTGGATAACAGGCAACCATATCAACGGAAATCATAGCGTCGCGGTTGTATTCAGTGTTCCATAATCCACCGTGATAATACTCCAAACAACTGGATTGTACATCCGGCAGAAATTCCTTGCGCGTTGGTCTCCACGCATTTTTCCTTGCTGCAACATGAGCTACAACCGATGGAATCGTAAAACAATTTGTTAGCAGTTGTTCATCATGCTCCTCAAATTCCATGGCGGTTTTTTTCATCTTGTTGTGAAACGCTTCAGTGCGATATAATTCACCGTTTGGTCTTACAAACTGATCAAAGGTATCCGCATCGTTTTCAGCGCTGCGAAGTAACCACACTGATACAGGGTCATTTTTACACAAGTAGGCAATAGCATCAAATAGTTTCCTCTCCGCGAGAAAACCATCCCTGGAGAATTGTTCTCCCAGGAATTCTTCGGGTATATACTTTACTGTTCTATCCCGTGGAAATATTGTGATCGCGGGCGTCCATGCGTGTTCGTTATGATCAATAATTTTGATTGGGGTCCCATTTGATTTGTACTTTGATTCGTATAATACTTCACCGGTTATCGTTGTAACGGTTATTGGAAATCTCAGCGATGTTTCTAATCTCGCTATGTCGCTGATGGTTGCTCCACGCTCTTTTACGGTTAGTTCCCACTGGTTGATTTTGCTACGTTGTAAATCAGTTAATTTGTTTCCTCGACACGCATTTGTAAAATGCTCTATTACTCGTTCTGCTACACAATTTATCCCCGTTGACTGTTTCATTGGTTTCAGTTTTCCGATATCAGGTTTCTTATTTAACGGGTATATTCCATAAACAACTGCTGTTTCAGGATACGCTCGTTCATAGTATGGTCTGTCAATTCCGGTTAACAGCCCCGGCTTGGAGTCGCGGCTAACAATGACTGTTTTCATGTCGCTGAGAACTGGTTCAAATTTATCACGTATGATCCAATTACCTGATTCCACCCGGACAATGAATTTTACTCTGAAGAAATACCTTTTACCGTCAAGTTGTGATATTATCGTTGCTGCGCGGTTGTCGTTCATGGTAGCATCAACAACGCCATCAATTCGAAATGTTGACCAACTATGAGATGCGCCATCACGCTTGAATTCATCGATACAATCGCGTATTTTACTCAACAGGGTTCTATCGTTTATTAACGCTTTTGGTGTGTCCTTGAGGACTCTATCGAGATTGAACTTAATATTTTTCCAGGGCTTAATTGCTGCCAATCTCTCGAACTCATCCATATAATTAAAACAAGTATTTAAATGAAAGAATATAGTATAATGAATCACTGCAAATGGTTGATGATTGGGTCGACAACCCCGTGCAATAAATCATGTAGAGGTGAATTCTGCGGATATCATTTACAAAGCGTTCGTAATGGTTCTCTTGGCCCCCTCCCGTGCTTGGTTTGCCACGTCGGTGTAAGAGGAAAATCGCAGTTGTGTATTAATTGTGGCGGAAAGCGATACAGGGAACTAAAACGCTATTATGACAAGCGAATTAAAAACGCCGTCATTGACCCCACCACTGACTTCGTCATCAAAACCCCCCAAGACTATGTTGAAAGATTTATAATTAAACCAAATAATAAATTAGACAAATAGTATTATTATACAAATGGACCAAGAATTTCAGCCGCATCCTGTGCTCGTCAGTTACGAGGCATCTCGCGACGGCATTGTTAGAAACCGCAAACTGAAGAAGCCGGTTGGTACCGTAAATAATCACGGGTATTTGCAATTTGGTGCTGGAAAGAAGACATATTTTGTTCACAGAATCATCTATGAATGTTTTCACGGATTAATCGAGAATGGACTTGTGATTGATCATATTAATAGTAATAAGACTGATAATTCTCTTACAAACCTGCAAGCCATCTCTCAGAGTCAAAATACCAAAAAAGGCCAAACCGGTAAATACCCAAAGAAAGCAAAACCCGTAAAGTCATTTGATACAACAACTCACGAGGAAAAAATATTTCAGTCGATGAATGAAGCCAGTAGATACTTTGACATTTGTATCGCCTCAATACGAAAAGTAGCAGAACGAGTATATCAAACAGCAATCTCAAAAAAGACCGGGCATAGAATTCGATTTTCATATGTAGATACGAAGTCACCGGCGCCTATGGCGCTGACGAAGTCGCCATGACAATAAATTGTCCATTCCGGAAGAAAACGAATTATTAAACACCTTCGGAATTGATACGCAGGGGTTTCATTTTTTTTTATTTAAAAACAAGATGTTTTATAGGAATAATGAATATCGAAGACATCAATAATATATTAGCCGAGATTTCAAAATTAAAAAATCAAGGAATTGAATTATCTGATGGTCTCGACAGTGAAAAAATATTATCTGACTATGAAATTATTAACGAACAATCGAAACGAGGGCGTTTTACCCTGGCCCGCGAGTACTTTTTTATAAAACGATTACAACATACGATTAATGAAAACTTGTACCACAATGACGCAAATGCATTCATTGGACTATTCACTGCCGTTGAAATAATACGAAAAAAACTTGGACGTGTTTATGAACGACGCCGGGAGATTTCTAGCAAGATCAAAAACATTAGAAGGATTATAGACGAAAACTCCGGCGAGAAATTAGAAATTGCTTCGCAATTGCAACAATGGTAGGCGAATCACTTACTACTCGGCTAGCCAGAGAGCGGCTAGCAGCGCTTAAAAAGTTCATACCGTTACGAGACAGGGTCCGAGAACAACTTCAAACGCGACAACAAATGCAAACCGATTTTACTGTTGGAAGCGAACAACTCTTTGCCCCGGTAACTAAAGCGACTAAGGATGTTACGGCGGCAACTGTGCCCGTCCTCGATGCGCTTGAAAAGATAGCGGCAGAGACAAAACAAACAAAAAGGTCTTTAGAAACACTTCCTGCAAAAATAGCGGCTGCTACAACACGGAGGCCACCACCACTCGCTATAACGGAACCACAAGAACCCTATGTTACAATGGCCGACGAGGAAGAATTAGGTGCTACTGCGAAAGAACCAGAAGAAGAAATACCCGAAGAAACACCCGAAGAAACATCGAAAGAAAAAAAGAAAGAGGGAAATATACCCCGTAATGTTCTTAAAAAGTCCGCAATAGATCAAATTAGAGACATCGACGACGATGAAGAATTAGTTAATTTTGTTGCTACAACATCAACTAAGAACATTCGAGATGAGTATATCAATGAAGGTTACAAGAAAAAAATAACCTCGACGGAGAACTGGGCAAGAATAGTGTATTTAGCGAGTAAACATAGAGAAGCATTACCACATCGTGGTGATCCCGATTACGATAAATTCCTCGAGAAAGTTAAGAGTAGAACACCAAAAAAAGGAAAAGGATACCCTGTTGGTAAAGAATCCTACGGCGTTACCTGCCCTAATAGTGTTCTCAGTGATATATCACGGCTGGAAGTACTAATCGGAGGAAAACGAGCCGGAAATAACTCTACGGAAATAATCAATGAGGCCGCTGATATTTGCAAGCGGTTATTTGCAGGCGGTATTATGGACATTAATGCATATCGAACGCTCATAGACGAACTTGTGGATGATTAAAAAAATTATAAAATTATAAAATTATAAAATTATAAAATTATCGTTTTTGTTAATTTTTAACCGTTTTTTGACTGTTTTTGACCGTTTTTGGCCATTTTTTGACTGTTTTTGGCCATTTTTTGACTGTTTTTGGCCATTTTTTGAGGGCAAAAACCCAAGGAAATCATTTAGAGAAAATCGATGTTTTTCTGAAAAATCGAGAAAAAAACGACTATAGGCAACAAAAAACGACCAAAAATGACTAAAAATCAAGAAAAAACCAGAAAAAAAACGGATTTTTATCGAGGGCAAAAACCCAAGGAAATTTTGATAAAATTTATTCCGGTTTTCCACACGGCGGTGGGGGGGGGTAATCAATCACTGGTGATCACAATCACTAATTGGAAAACTGGTGTTTTTATAATAAAGATGATCATACACTACAACCACGATAAACCAGTACTCGTCTACGTGGTAAACTCGCGATTGCCTGTTTACCGCGCGTACTATGGAGATGGTCTCGGTAGCACCATTGCGGGGTTATTTACAAGAATGGCTCCAAAAGTAGCGCCGTTAGCCAAACAATTAGGAATGAAGGCTATTGATGTTATTCGTGATAAGGGTATTAGTGCCATTGGAGATGTTGCCGGAAAGGCGCTTTCAGCCGCGCGGGACAAACTAATGTTATTGGTAAAATCCAGGAGAAAAAAACAGACTACCGGGAACCCCGTATTCATGGTACTCGGGAAAGGGTCTAAGACTACCGGGAACCGTTTATTGACTCGGGAGTCAATGACTCCTGAGTCAATGACTCCAATGTCTAATTTTGATTTAATAGACGCCGCAAACGCGTTAGCGATAAAAAACTTCAGAGGTGTTTTTATGAGGGATCAATTACCGGCGGCACCAAGGAATACTGAAACAGGCATAATTAACCTCGATGGGTCCTCCGGAGCGGGAACTCATTGGGTTGCATACGCGATTGATCCACGTGCGATCGTCTATTTTGATTCATACGGGTTAGCTCCGCCGAAAGAGTTCATGCGGTATATCCGGGCGTGTTCAGCCCGGGTTTTTTATTCCACGCTGCCAACACAGCGATTAAGTGACCCACCGATATGTGGCCGCGAGGTATTAAACGTACTCGCGGCGATTTCATCATCGCGGAAACCACCTCATGTGGTTGTAAACGAATACACTAGTGGGGTCGTAGAAGCTCAACGGATTTTAGAGAATAACATTTACAATAATAATGATTGATATTTGGGGACGACAGGTTTCGGCGCTGAAAAAACCCACGGAAACGCCCGCCACCGATGACATAAAAAAACTAATTGAGGATGAAATCGCTGATACGTTGAACTTAACCAGTGTTGACCCAGATGAAATAGTTGTATTTCAAGACCGCCAGGGTAAATTGAAATCCAGTAATGTGTCGCTGGATGACGTTTTAATACGACAGCGTGATACCGCCGAGGACACTATCGCGCTGTATACCAGCGACGGACGACTCAAACCGGGTGAATCCATCTTGACGATAAATGGAAAAATAAGTACACTTGGCGACAATTATATAACCATGTCAAATTCGTTAAAGGGTTTACGTAGTGAAATTAAATTATATGAAGAACGGATCGTGTTGACGCTAACGCATTTCGACGATGTGCGACACATTGTCGATAGTTTTTTTCGGGGACCCCCGACGGCAGACGAACCAAATCTTGTAATAATAAAAAATGCTATTTCGGATCTTATGGAGATGTCGGCCAATTTACCCCCGTTGCGAAAAAATGTTAACAGGATCGATGACAACTTTGATAAATTCTTTGGTAAAAAAAATACCAAGCCGGATGAGATTACAATAACTATAAATGATATCACTGCGTATGGACAGGAAATAAAAACAATCAAAACTGATGTTGCAACAAACAAAAGGAGTGTAGACGCGCATGAACGGGAAATAGAAATAATCGGCGCTAATGTTGCAACGATCATAAATAATGTAGACTCGCATGGACGGAAAATAGAAACAATCAAAACTGATGTTACAACGATCATAAATAATATGGACACGCATACACAGGAAATAGGAACAATCAAAACTGATATTGAAGCGAACAAAAAAAATATAGACGCGTTTGGCGGGGAATAGGATTAATCAAAACTGATGTTGCAGCGAACAAAAAGGGTATAGACGTGCATACATATGAAATAGGAACAATCAAACTTGATGTTGCAGCAAACAAAAAAAGTATGACCGAGAATACACGGGAAATAGAAACAATCAAAACTAATGTTGCAGCGAACAAGAATAATATAGACGCGCATTGGCAAGAAGTAGGAATAATCAGAACTGATGTTGAAGCGATTAAAGACGGGCTACCGAGAGTAGCAGAGCAATTCGAAAAAATAAAAACCCCTCATGAGAACATCATCAACACAGTATACACAATTCGGCATGGATCATTCGATTGGACTCCTACACAGAATACAGTAAATATTACCGCAACTATTAAGGGTATTTATCGATTGACACTGGTTTCAATGATGCAGTTTAATATATTATCGTCGAGTTCATCCGGGTTTAACAATACAATATCAACAATTATAGACAAGAACGCAACTGAACTGTTTACAATTTATGCCGTTGATAGAAATCTAGCCGGGGCAAACATCACATGGTATGTGGAATTTGTAGCGAATCTAAGTAATTAAAAACACTAGCTCTTTTAAAATAAAAATGACCACCAAGGAAATTGAATCAGAGGTATCACCGACGTCACATCAATATCGATTCGATACCGCAAAAGAATTTTCCGCGAACTTGAAAACGCTTTCCGAACAATACCGTGCAAAAATAAAAAAATACCGCAGAAAAATAACCGCCATCGACGCGGTCGTGTACTCGGTGTCGGGTATAGTGGCCGGTACCGGCGTCGTTTTATCCACGGTGACCACGATAACCCCGATCACTGTTCCAATCGCCGTCTCCGCAATGACAACAATTGCTGGAGTCGCCAACGCAATCACTAGGAAGATATCATCGTGTTTTCAGAAAAAACTCAACGAGTATACAGTAAAACATCAAATAGTATCCGACGCGTACTCGAAATTATCCGGGTTGATCTCGTTGTCAATTGATAATTTGTTCGTATCCGATGTTGAATTCTCCACGATGGTCCAGTTGTATAGCTCCGCGATGTCAAAAATCGAGGATTTTCAACTGGAAGCCGGAACCACCTGGTTGTTGAAATTAGACACTAAAGACAACAAATAATAATAATGTCGCTGAACCCCGAAGGGTTTCAATTACTTCAGCGGATCGCGGAGAACACCACTCCGGTACAAACAAATATGATATCGATAACGTCAACGAAACCCGAATTCAGTGTGAACTTCCCGTCGCCGGTTCCAGTGAAGGAAATAGCGCTGGCAAAATTGCGAGTATATCACAGTTGGCCTAATATTCGAGCGGACGCATTTAACGGACAACAACCTAATAACTCGCTGGTTTTTGCACGGACAAATAAACCCGATGGGACCCCAGACTGGGAGGAGGTTACAATACCAACTGGGTCATACCAAATAGAACAAATCAATAAAGAATTTCAATGCAGGATAAAATCGATCACAGGAAAGGAATCAAAAATCGCTATTACGGTTCAGGAACCGACGTTATCGTCGACGATTGAAATAAGCACACCGGGGTATATGGTTGATATTTATAACAGTTCAATAAGAACCATACTAGGATGGCCTGAGAATCCACCTCATAAAACCCCCGCGGACAAGCAATCGTATCATGATATTAATCCCAATTATCAAAATAAATTGTATAATATGAAAAACGCGTTATTACCCAGTATATTTGCATTTCAAGACAGGAATAACATGCAATGGTATTTTCAGCATGGGGAAACTCCTAAATTGCACACCACATTCGTAATTAGTTTAAAGAATATCACTGATATGTTTGCCGAAATTAATCATTATTACCAATTACAACTAGAACAGCTACGAGAGACAAAAGCACAAAAACACGTTGAGGTGTTAAATCAACTTATATCAGACATGGAATATATCAATGAACGAATCATTAAAGTAATATCCGATAGCAGCGATGATAATAAACAAAAATTCCTAACCGAGTATAATATCACAGAAGCCGATTTACCCGATTTCAAGTTTCCAGGATACAACGCGCCAGAACTAAGAAAGTCTCTTAATGATTTTATCAGTTCATCAACTCATATCCTCAGACACGATAACGGAGATGATGGTAGGCATATTGCTCCATACAACGTAAATATCGCATCGGTGATAGCAATCAATCTAGTGTGTGATGTTATCGAAGGGAGTTACCAGGTGGATACCAATCAATCAAATCAAGCTCAACAGGGATATATCCTTTATTCATTTTCACCAACAGCCCCTCCGGGATATTTAATCGTTGAGAATCCGATTAATCCGGTCTATATGCGATGCCATGATCGGTTTTTAACGAGAATTAATTTTAAACTCACCGATCAGTCAAATAATCTAATTGATCTACAGGAGGAGGAGTTAGTGATCACTCTGTTTGTAAGATCATAAAGACCCTCATTGTAAATAACCACTTAGCAGCAGAGGGGGCGATGACATCGACGCGGTCGTCGATGTGCTTACCGGACGCTGACGACGCTGGGGATCGGCGCGCAGAAGGTGTTAATTAAACCAAATGACGATTGGACGATCCCCCAACGACGTCGTCGTTTTTTTTTTACCAGCGCTGACTACACCGGATCCGTTGAGTGCAGAAGTAATAATTAAGCAAAATAACGATTGGACAAAATGTCGGATTCGCCCCCTCTGCTGCTAAAAATGCAAATAAAACATTTTTACCAAATGACAGCTAGTTTACTATGTCATGAAATTTGTACTTTCATCAATTTTATTTTACTTCTTCCTAGAATTCATTTATCTGAAAGTCATAGTTTAATTGTTCTTCTTTTCACTAAGTTGCACATAAACTTTTAACTCTTTCTCTTATTGCAGCTAAGTTACAAACCAACAAATTACATATAAATCACTACAAAAACTACAGTGAACCCTTTTGTAATCCAAAGAACATATTTCTCTGCATACTTCCTATTTCTTTGCTGCAAAATAATTGCTCGTGTGGAGAACATGGGCAGATTTTTTAAAGTCTAAGACCATGTCATAAAATGATTATTCACTTTTGCATTCTTCATAAAAAGTCAAACAGGTAATTCCAAAGAATGTACAGTAATCCAGCCAAGGAAATGCCTTCCTCTGTTTTTCTTTAAAGATGCTCCACGAGTTACCTTGCTGTGTTGTGAGTCTTTCACTTTCTTGGCTGGTGAGTCTGAGTGCACATTATTTTCATATGAATATCTTTTTGTATTCAGAAAAGCATCCAGGTTTGTTTGTCTGAATGACATGTTGCTCAGCCTGATGGATATTGTACAAGGGGAAGCTATCCTGTCATATCAATGCCTAAGCTTGGAGCATACAATGCCATCACAATTCCTCTGCACTGGGGAATTTAACAAATCATGACCAGTGTGTAAATACTTTGGGTAGCAAATATGCACAGTGGCAAAAAATGTGCATCCAATTTTTGGACATGTGTCTCTGATACACAAACGTACTTAAAGGGAAACACTGGTAGGAGTTGTTAAGTATAACCCAAGAACAATAGGATCTTGACCAGACTTAAAACCATGATCTTGAGAGCATTCATTTTATTCTATTCATCCTGTCAACAGCATAACCATTTTTTAAAAAAATTACCTCTCGCCCTTGAAAAGTTCATCAAAACAGCAAGTTATTATTGCTTTTCTACACCATTATCCCACTTATTTCACCGTCTCCACACTGATGACAGTATATCATTTGCTGACAACTGCATCACACATCCAGTGCTATGACAGCATAGAGACAACTATCAACTTCCATCTTTGAAAAACATGGGGAAATTCCATACTTTTTACCCATCATTCACTGTGCCAGATATAAGGCTATCAAAAGTTCAGAGAGGAATTTCTAAACTTAAATCAGATTAGTCATTATGATGCCAGAATTATGTTATTGGCTAAATGTTTAATTTAGAGACAGACACTATATTAGTTCCCTATGATATTGGCTTGGTAATTTATGTCAGGCACATGTCAATCTTGTAAGTTTCCTTATAAAAACCTCCTGTCAGGCACATGTCAATCTTGAAAGTTTCCTTATAAAAACCTCCTTTCAGGCACATGTCAATCTTGTAAGTTTCCTTATAAAAACCTCCTAATTCAAATTTTATCCCACAAAATTGATGATTTTTGTTAGAAGTGAAGTAAAATTGTTAAAATTTTATGTGTTTTTTTTATATATAGGCTTTATCAAGGTTTTACATTTTACATTTTTGATTCAAGACACAAAGAAGTTAACAAGATTATCTCCATAATCAGCCTAACATTTATGAAAACTCTGATAAAGTATTATATTATTAATAAAGCTTCGAGTATTTTCTTAATAACATGAAAATAAAGATCAAGTGAAAATTAATGTGCGAGTGTGTGTGTGTTTTTGTGATTATTAATATAGCTTTAAAAACTTTTCAGTCATATTGCTATGATGTCTGTAGTGTGGCAGTTTAGTGATGTCTATCACTGGGGCATCATGCCGCAGACATGTAGCATCATGCACCACCCAGTCACATTATCCTGACACTAGGATGACCAATCCTAACACTAACCTCTTAATGCTGAGCACCTGAGGCAGTTGTTAGTACCCTTTTTATAAGTTTTTGGTGTGACTTGGCCAGGGTTCGAACCCGCAACCTCCCGCATCTGAGGTGGATGTTCCAACCACATGGCCATCGGAGCAGTCGTGAAAATTAATATATAATTTAAAATCATACACCTGCACGCTTTCTTAACCACTAGCCTAATATAAAATGTGCAAGAAAGCATTGCTTGTGGGGTTGGTGTTGAGCTGTTCATCATTTTCTCCATTTGTTTTTTTAGTATGTAGATTTCAGTTTATTAAGGCTTTATTTAGGTTTTTTGACTTTTCTGAGATCTGCTTCTTACCATTTAAATTGTGTAAATAGAGCATGGGACACACACTTTTAAATTAAATTCCTGAGTAGTTGCAACTTCTGATATTTACAAATCATTCCCAATCAGAGTTCAAAGTCTGATATTTTTAATGGAAACTATATAGATGCAGGTGCCAGTTTCTATACGCCTGCAAATAGATTCATGGATAGGCAGGGTCACAATGTCTTCTGTCTTCTTTGACAAGTACCAGACCAATAATCTGGCATTTGTTGATGCCTATATTTTGAAAGTAGGTCACAATGACTCAATTTCTGAGGATGCATATCAATTTTAGTGTGGAAACAATCTTGGTAACAGACAGAAGAACAAGGTAAGACAAAAAATTTTTTAATTCCTCACCTTTCTCTCTCTGCCTTGTTTTTAATTGATTTATCATTCATCACAGATTTACTTGATTCCACTGATTGCCTGGCCTGAGTTGCTCTTGTCTCCTTATTTTCCCTGTAATGGTAATCATGGTTACATAAAATTATATTGATTTCTGCAATAGAGTGGCATAAATAACAAGAATATATAGGATTTATAAAAAAAATATTAATTAGATATTCTTTTATATCACAATACATTTCTCTCCAATACACATTATTCTTTGTAATAAAAGGAAACTACCCTTTTACCCTTAAATGCATCTACCTGTGACCTGCTACACTGTACTCCCAGTCACAAGGTTCACCTATAAAGGGCTAGTGTCCCATTAAGGTGAAGTCTTGCACTCTGTCGGATTTCGTTTCAAAGAAAGCAGAAAGTCTATAATATGATAAATTGTTGATACAGTGTGATGGTCTTTTCATCTTTAGAAGGTCTGTCCATGGTAGGTGGTGCCCTATTATGTGTGCTGACATACTGCTTGTATTTCCAGTGTGCAGATTACATACAGACATAGACTTAGAATCTATTTATTTGCCATTCTCATCCACGACAAAACAGGGCTTTCAAACAGACTACCTGCTGTCAGTGATTTTAATTCAACTTTATAGGTGATTTCAGGCCATTTGATTTGATCAGATGCATAATTCGTTATTGGTCACCATACCCTTTCTTTTGCACTGCATCAATGCTTTAAAGAAAACTAATTACCAAATTCATGTCTTCACTTAAACTTGGAAGACACTAAGGAGTAATCTTTAAACAGAAGCAATTTTTTCGTGCAAGGAAAAAATCTCATCGAGAACAAGTCTGTTTGTGGCAGTGGGGATGAATACCAACAAAATCTATCAGATTGTACTTCCTGCGAGATGCAAAACAATTGCTGCAGCAACAGGCACTTGTTTCTGTTAGTGATAAAGACAGCTTACCAACATCCACTCAACTTGTAAAAAGTTAAAAACTTTAAGGAAAGTGACAAACTTGTGCCATTTGAAATCTGCCCCCTTGACAATCCTGAGCTTATTTTATTTGATCTGCATGTTCAGTTACTAATTAAATATCTCAGCATAAAAAGAGACATTCTAAATCTGCTTCCCATTTACAATTTACATACTCTTATAATCACTTAATAACCACTTCTTAATAAAGTATCTCTGCTTTGCTGCATGTCATGTAGGGAATAAACTAAATGTAACTTCGGTTCTGATTGGTGGTTTTTGTTTACCTTTGACTGGAACAATAAAACACCACCAATCAGAATTCAATGTAAAATATTTTACTGCATAACACACTGAACGTGTATCCATCAAATTAGACACAAGTAGTCAATAAACAAATCAAATGAGTAACTTTGCGTAAAAGTGGTGAGTAAAGTGCTTAAATATACATGTGGAACTCATTTGGAATGTCTCCTTTATGCTGACATGCAGTTGGAATAAGGTAAATATCATGGAACTGGTGATGTGTGTATGTGTGGGGATTATGAACAACATTGTGTTACTTTATAGAAGGCAAGTGTGTGTCAGAAATAGGTTAGTATTTTTTCAAATCAAAAGGAGTGCCTGCATCAGTGCCATCTGTCTCAGTTGATTCTCAATGTAAAGAATAAAAAGGTAAATGACCAATAATTATTCATGACTGCTGAATATTAAAGTAACTTGTAAGCGTAGTTCTGTGTTGATTCACCATCTCATATCAGCATGGAAAAAGTACTGATGCATCAATATATCGATGAATCATTTCACACCTACTAAGCTCTAATCTTATGACCCTTTTTTAGACTTACAAAACGTTAATCACTATACTCTAGAGTAGAATTAAATCATTTAATAACAGTCTAAACACCTAAAGATCAGTTATCAACCGACATCTTCACAGACAGACATGATGGGGATACAAGAATGCAAAGTTTGGGCAGGTGAAGAACACATCATGAAGAAGACTTTTCTTGTACTGTTACCATCTTCCATGATAGTGTGTTAAGATCTGCTTTATTATGATAATTTTGTCATTTACTTACTTACTTTATAAAACTGTGCCAGCAAATTGGAAAACCTCACATCAGATAGACAAGACTAGAAAGTAAAAGTTACATTCATTTTCAACATTTTCTTTTACCAACAGTCATACCTATCTTGTCGATTTTCCAGCTCCTTGAGCTGTTCTTGTTGTGCCTCAAGAAGCAGTTTTTTCAGCAGTTCATTCTGCTGCACAGTGTGTTCCTTTCTTAAACCATGTTCTTCTGTTACCTGGTTGACCACCATCTCAGACCATTCTTTGGTCTGGTCAATCACCAGGTCACGCACCTATAAATAAAGTAAATGCCAGGTATTTTAAAGACAGAATTATCATATATGTGTGCTAATTAAAGACCAGTAAACCAGTAAAAATATTTACTTAATAATGACTTTGTTTATTCACAATGCTTCTACTAATTCAGGAAACACTGATGATAATAAACTTATAATTTACAGTAAATTTTCAGTGACACCAAATTTAAAACCAGTCTCCTGGATTTAAGAAAATTTGCAATTAGTCTAAAAAAATAACTTTGAAATAATTTACCCCTTTAAGAGTTTAAAGACAAAACACATACAATATTGATAATGTGAACCATATATGTACACTCCTTGTTTAACAGTACTCCAAGTACTCATCCATATTATATGTACATCCCCTGTTTAACAGTATGTGCAAATACTCATCTATATTATAGGTACACGCCTTGTTTAACAGTACTCTACATATTAATTAGTATTATATGTATACCCCTTGTTTAACAGTACTCTATGTACTAATCAGTGTAATATGTACAGCCTTTGTTTAACAGTACTCCAAGTACTCATCAGTATTATATGTACACAGTACACCCCTTGTTTAACAGTACTCCAAGTACTCATCAGTATTATATGTGAGATTATTGACCAACTGTGCATAAACTATTAATTTCTTATTCAACTTAACATAGCCTTGGTTCTGACAATGTCTGGTCAAGGAACTTACACAAGAACAGAAGTCATTCTGTTAAAACCATTCTTCTTTATGTCATGGTGACACTGACCTTTGAAGTTTTGCAAAGGTAGATGGTGTAAAAATAAAGTTCTTGTGTGGAAATGAAAAAGGTAATGGACAGAGAACAGACCTATGTTATAACAATAAATGCCCTGCCTTTTTGCATGTGTATACAAATAGAAAAAAAGTACAAAACTCTGACAACATCATAAACTATACACAAATATTCTAGGATTCATAACCTAACTAACAATTTTTAAGACTGTGTTCATTTACCAATTAATTAGAAGAGCCATCTGATCCTGAAAGAAAACTACAATGCTGCTAGTGAGTTGAAATCTGCTTTCAGGTTCAGGTGTAGATGTACCCAATGGTGAAAGATTTGGCCCGAGATGCATGTTTGAAAGATTTTTTTTTTCTATCATAAATAATGTTCAAAGTTGTTGCTTTTTGGTTTTTTTTCCACTAAAAGTTTGAATTGAGCAAGCTGCATCACATATGGTAACTGAAAGCAGCAGGCTAATGTGCTGAAATCATTTCACTAATTGCCATTGACATAGAAGTGCATGATACATTATAAAAAACCAAGACTTACTGAAAGCCATTTTTACAAGTATACGTTCCATGAAACTAATGACTTGTATCTGAGGTAAAGATTTCCTTTCAAGCCAGGTGGGTGGGGGTGGGTTTAAAAGGCAAATTCATTCAATTATATCACATATTGGTGTAATAAGTAAATGACTTACAGCTCACTTAACGTAAGTGTAGCAAGTGAACAACTTATATTTCACTTGTAAGTGAAGTACACTTCATTTATAAGTAAAATGTGAGTCATTCACTTACAACACATAAAGTGAAATAAGTGAAATTGGTAAATGGTTGGAATTTCATATGCAGTTAGCTATTATTTCACAAACAAATTAGGTGTACTTTATTTATAAACAAAATACCTAATTTATATATTTAATCCTAATCATTTGGATTTGCCTACCACACAATTATCAATAGTGTTAAAGATATCTTTGACGGATTAGCAGTGGCAGCTTACTTCTCAACTCCATGTAGTAAGCATGGGATTTGAAATTACAAACATTTATCAAATGACTACAAAAACTAATTTAATAGACTTAATTAACACACGTCACTAACATACTCTTTATAAGAGTGACTTATAAGCTATACATGTTATTTTCACTAGGATGTACACAAGAAAGCTTCAAAATAAACCGAGTTAAATGCAAAAACTTAATGTAACAGCGGGAATATAACAAGTAGGTCACTGTGACCTAATTGTCTTTTATGAGTAGCACTCTCCAATACAAATATACCCATGAAATTTCATGACTGTACATATAATGGTCTCAGAGAAACTGAGCTAAATGCAAATACTTAACATCGACTCTTATATTGTTGCAATAGTTATCTATATTTTTCAACTATTCTTGGAAGGAATGACAAATGTATATTTATATTTACAAAAAAACTTAAGCTCTCTCTTCTGAGACAAAGTAGCTATATTAACATCTTTAAACATCAACGGATATATGATAATCCTCACCCTAATAGTTTAAAATAAAAATTTAATAAATAATGATAATTACCTACCAGAATTAAGACCAATACAGGTTCAGCAAATGTTAATTTGTTTCTTGTGCGGTCAAGTTATGAATGACTTACCTTTGCTTTGTGGTCATCAATCAGTGAATGAACTTTCTGTGACTGTGTATCACTTGTATCTCTGTAAAAAAATGAAACCATGTCTTTAGAACAAACAGAACATTATACAGACATTTTGTGAGACATGTATTATGCCAATAAAGAAAGAGTTTCAGATGGCCTCCTAACAGTGGTCATATTACACCCTATTACAAACAGATCCCTGCTTTAGGAAGATAGTTATGTATAGGGCTCCTTGGCAACTCCTGTTTTCTAATTGCAGAAATTGGAGAAGCCTCAGACAGAGCCATTCTATGGAAATTTGATCTGCTGCCTCATTCAGGGTCCCCTTGAGACAGAGGTAGAGGCAAACAGACAATGAAGTTCTTTTTAACATCCTTATTGTGAGGGAGTATCTACATGGTCCTGTCAGAAAGAATATGAACCATCCCTTGGTTTGTCAGGAATTATATCCCCACATACAAGAAGTTCTGAGAAGATACCAGATCTTTAATCTCCAGACTGGGGACAAAATCTAGCTGCATCACTGTTTTTATAGTCCTATACCATTTCAAGTACATTCTGTAATTAATACGAGAAAAGCCAAGAAGGCTATTGTAGCATTTTTACTTTATGGTGACCACATGTCATTCTGACTTGATTTGAACAATACTGTGTTTTTCAGTTTTGAGCTTTGCTCATTGCAATAATTATCAACAGTAAAAATAGCAAAACCTGATAACTAAGGAACACAAAGCTGTAAGGATAAATGAATTAACAACTTGTCTCTTTTGTATGTATTAAAGTCAGGTACTTTATCTGCATGTTAGAACAAAAGTTATTATGAATTTAGAAATAAATTAAAATTTATGAAATTTCCATCTGAATATCCCAATGTCTCTGCTTGTGCACATATATATCTTGCATGCTGGCCATACTGAACAGAGGGGTACTTTTGAACACATAAATTGTTGGTGCAAAGGGACCGTTAAAAACTGGTGTGTACTGGTTGGGGTGTGTTTAAGTGGGGAAGTACTGTATTTTGCCCAAACTGTATGGACCCTACAATTACGAATACAGTGTATGATAAATAGTGGAAAAAGGACAAATTTAATAGAATAAATATTCACCCCTTCTTTTTAACCATTTTCTCTGCTGATTTCTCTGCTGCCTGCTTCTCCTTATCATGTGTGGCCACCAATTTGTCCACAACAGTGCAGTGCTGCCTCTGCATAATAGATCGTTCTTTTTGATGCTTTTTCTTCAATGCATCAAGCTCCTTCTGCTGTTTCTTCAAGAGTTTACCAAAGTTTTTGTCTATTTTTAGTGCCTCACGAGTTATTGGTTCAAAGTTCAGTTCTTCTGAAGAAAAAAAATGTTTACAATTAAATTTCTAAACCAAACACATCAGATTAAATCTGTAATGGATAAACTTTAACACATTATCTTTCCTGGAATTCAATCAGTTTTGTTTATTTTGGACAAAAAGCAAGCCGCCATTTTTACGAAAATAAAGAGTCTATTACAGGGATTGATGTCAGCATCACTCGTATAAATTTGAAAGCCCCTCATGTGATGATGCTTTTTGTCAACTTTCGTAAAATTCTGTTCAGTGTTGAGGCCCTGAGTGGCCGAGTGGTCTAAAGTGCTCTCCGTTACGGATCACTGCCATCTCACCTCTGTCTGCGTGGGTTCGAGTCTCGGATTCGGCCAATGTGGGTATGTGAGAAAGCTTGCCAGGAGCTTCTCGAGGGTCGGTGGTTCTTTCTGGAGATTTCTTGGGTTCTTCCTCCACCATTAATACTGGCTGCCATGTATAGCCTATCGTGTGCTGAAAAATGTCATTAAACCCTACAACAACAACAACTGTTCAGTGTTTTTTTGAGAAAGAGTTGTATCAATGATTTTTTCTATATTTAGTAAAAGTGACCATATTTGATGTTAGATTGGCATTTATTTCAAACTGAAAGGGGGCGCCCGAAAGGCCAAGTAGTCTAAAGCGCTCACTGTTATGGATCTCGGCCATTTCACATCTGTTGGCATGGGTTTGATTCTCTTATTTGGCCAAGGTGGGTATGCGAGAAAGCTTGTCAGTAGCTTCTTGTAGGTCAGTGGTTCTTTCTGGGGTTTTCCTGGGTTCTTCCTTCACTATTTATACTGGCCGCCATGTATAGCATATCTTGTGCTGAAAAATGTCGTGAAACACTACAACAACAACAAATCAAACTGAATGTTCTTAATGCCATCAAATTTGCACATATCTTTCTGTGCAATTTAATGTCATCAAATTTGCTCAATGACATATCTTTCTGAGCAGTTTTTAAGAAGCTGTTGGTTAAAGTGTTGTTTTTTTAAGCAATAGTAGTCATATCTGATGGTAGATAGTAATATTTGTATAGTCTGAATGGCCTTCAAGCTAGGATAATTTTAGTTCAGTTTGAGTCTAATTCTGCTGAGTGGTTTTTGAAGAGAAACCATTTAAAGGTTTTTCAATTTTTATGAATGGTGGTCATACTTTAAATGACAATGAATGAAGGACCATCCCATAAGCTGGCCTTAAGCCATGGAAACTAAAAAATGAAAATGTTTGAAGGACCATCCCATAAGCTGGCCTTAAGCCTTGGAAACTAAAAAATGACAATATATGAAGGACCATCCCATAAACTGGCCTTAAGCCATGGAAACTAAAAAATGATAACATATGAAGGATCATCCCATAAGCTGGCCTTAAGCCTTGGAAACTAAAACATGACAATGTATGAAGGACCATCCCATAAGCTAGCCTTAAGCCATGGAAACTAAAAAATGATAATATATAAAGGATCATCCCATAAGCTGCCCTTAAGCCTTGGAAACTAAAACATGACAATGTATGAAGGACCATCCCGTAAACTGGCCTTAAGCCATGGAAACTAAAAAAGAAAACTGATGAGCTAATAAAATACAAGGGCCTTACATTGCTCAGCTGGCTTACATAATTTGATAGCTGACCGTTTCACTAAGTAGGCTTCTGTATTATTCTAAAAACAAAACCTTGTCAATGTCAAATTTACCTATTCTGCAAGTCTGAAAAAAATTATTTCCATAGATAAAGGGTTAATTAACTTGCCCAATTCATTCAAGATAATGATGATATAAACCTGTTTACTAAGTTGTATCAACATCACTTGAGAAATATAGCCTCCAGAGAAGTATAAAAAAGTCAGACAGATGCAAGAATACCTCATTATATCCATTTAACTACAGAACCTGTCAAAGACCATAATTTAAATTTATTTACCAAGTTTGAACAAAAGTCTAATTTCAGTCTTGACTTCTAACAAGCTTAACCAATAAAATATAAGACTTTCTCATAAATATGGGTCTATGTTGCTCATAATCAAAATCATTCAATATTTTTAATGATATAAGACTATTTAACAACTTATATGAAACTCTGATCATAGAGTTTGTAAAGTGTTGACAAGCTCAGCCAGATCACTACATTAATAGGTAGAGATTTCACTTATCATGAACCCTGTCTGGGATCATAATGATAGAAGCCTCAATTCCACATTTGTTCAGAACTGGCCCAGAAATATGGCATCCATTGTGAAAACAAGCTCAGCTAATCTGACACAAGACCACACCATTAATATTTTGTTGATTTTGCTAATAATCCAACTCATCTGAGGTCTGGATGACAAAAATCTATATGCCAAGTCTGGTCAAAATTTAATCAGAAGTATGGCTTCCAGAGCTGAAACAAGTTTAGCCAGATTGATTTATGTATAAAGCAGTAGCGATTTAACTGCATCTCTGCCCAATAATTGTTGTATGGTGCTAACTAAAAGAAAAATTCAAAAAATGGAAAAATGAAGAAATGAAAAAAATGTAGGAATCCTTCCAACAAATTTAAATATCAAGTACAAAAAGACAGAATATAAAGTAGATACAGTAGTCCCCCTCTTATAAATCCACCCCTATTGCAGCAGGGAAGTGGCCTTATAATGAGGGTGGCCTTTCTAGAGGGGGATGACAAATGCAAATAGTAAATACATATGAAGAAAGTCACAAGTACATTTAATTCTAAAACATTTAATATTTTCATTAAAAAATCACATGTATGTTGTGAAATAAATGTAAAACAAACTGTTTCATCATTTTCAAAAGAATGTTATGAATAACCATTGATAAAGTTTTAAAAATGTCTTTATAATTATGTTACAGATCACATCATCTGTCACTTTGCTGGTAACAGCCTAAAAAAACAAACCAGTCTCGTCACAGTTAAAAATATCGTTTAGTCTTTTGTTCCAATCTTTGACAACTTATTATTAATATCAGCTGATTCTCCACTAAGGACAGAACACTTAATATTGTGTCACACTTGAAATATGTGCAACCATCCGTTACTTGCGGTGAAGTCGTCATATCCCAATTCAACTGACAAAATCGTTGCTTTTTCTTGTCATTCAAATCAGGATACAAACATCTCATGACTCAAACTTCCTTTCTCCATCCATTTCACCTTCCCACTTCTGCAGAATTAATATCTTTCATGATATTGTTTATCTGAGTCTTTCGGACATTAATTTTCAGCTAGGATCCTCGACCCCCCCCAACCTCTCGGTCAGTTGAATTACTTTCACTTTCTCTTTCTCTTCTAAACTGAGAATTTTTCTTTTCCTCGATGACATGTTGATCTTTTTGCAGTAAGTTATTCATGTTGCCAACTACAATACTGATAAAACAATTTTTTATGCATCTAAACAAATTGCTGTGTGTTTTTAAAGAAGTGATCTTGTCACGTGATTCATTATTCGCAGCCTGGTACCCTTTTGTTTTTATACATTTCTTTACACTAAGTGAGTGAAGCCAAAATGGCTTTGATATGTACCATTAACATCACGCAGATCTGACCTCGCAGCCATTAGGATTTGTAATTTTGACCATATTGTCAGTAGTAATAGCCACTGATTATCAAAGTGAACAAGCTCAACATCTTACTAAGGAAAGCCATAAAGGCTATCAAACCATTTTCCTGCTGACTTGTGTATTGTACATTGATGCTGCCACTTCTCAGCTGTTACTACTGTTCAATAATTGTAATCTTAATAATTATCAGAGTGACGAAACCGGACATCTTATGATAACACATCAGTAAGGCTAATTGGATTACATGTGCTTACACTTTTGTATGGATTAAAATTTGAGTCTTTCTCGGCTTTATGGAATAAATGTGGCTTCTCATGAGACATAAATGATATAATATTAACCTTAGTGGTACATGTAGTTTAGTCAACACTTCTTTCAGTACCGAAAACCTGACATCGGGAAACAGAAATCAGATTACTTAACACACTTTATGAATAAAATACTGGTTCTGGATACATATTAAAATAAAATGCGGCCGCTTGTGAGGGGTAAATTTTATATTATTGCACTAATATGCTGGCCGCTGGTCGCATTAGCCAGGTGGTCTTTCATGAGGGATACTTTTGAACACAAACTCGTTGGTGCCAATGGATTCTGGCCGTAAAGAGCGGGTGGCTGATGGTCAGGGGGCCGTTCAAGAGGGGGACTACTGCATTAGCATTCAGTACAAGGTATATAAAATAAATTGTAAAACACATGCAAAATCCTTTAAACATCAGGTCCAAATTTCTATTTAAAATACATTCCGTAAAAAAGTGCACAGATTTTTTCAGGAGGTACATAACCAAGGTATGCACCCTTTAGTAAGTATGAAAGCATCAGGAATGTGTGGCCTATAGGCAATCAGCACAACACTACCTCATTTACATCATTAGGGTACGCACTCTGGTTGAGGTTCACCCTTTAGTAAGTAGTGCATTTGCCGGCCTATAAGATGATGCTTCATCTTATACTCCAAATTGACTTGTATATGCATTATGTCATCCAAATAGCTTTATCATATATTTTGTATTTATAATAATTCTCCAAGAGCACAAAAAATAATGTATAAAAATATTTCATTTTGGGGGAATAGATCATGTATGAACAAATATAGGATCCCACACTGAGTATTTTAAACAATTACACGATCATTAGTGTTAAAAATTAACACAGATTAGATGTATTTGCGCTAAAGCAGCATGCACCAGTAATGTACGTTGTTTGTAATATACATTGTTTAAATTTAATTACATATATGTGCGTTAGAACTTACAAGTTGGAAGATGAATAACCAGGACAAAGACATATTCCATCAAAATTTTCTTCTTGTACCTAATGATCAAATAATCCGTATGCCCAACTGATAGAGAGAGAGATAGACAGACATGTCTTCATGATTGTAAATCTGTATTGTTCACTTACCTGATGACTGATTTTACTTGTTTCTATTATCAATTAATACCACTAGTTAAGCAATTCCTTCTAATGGTTGTTTCCACTTCCAAATCAACAATTCTGACCAGTCTCTCCACAGTGCAGTGGAGTTGCCAACAGCATGCCTGCCACAGCATGGTGGTAATTTGTGGATATTTATCCCTCCAATGTGGGGGAATATCAATGAGTATGTGTGATAAAGTCCCCCACCGTGAAACATGTGGAATAAAAAATCGTGAGCTGTATTCAACCTTTCATGCATAAGTTTAGTTAAATAGCCATGAATGAGATTCATTTAAAACAAATATTCACCAAATCTGAGCACGTCTTATAGTCAGTAAAAACTCAGTTCTGTCAAACATGTCCAGCATATAGAACAGATTCTGGAGGCATATATTTGCCACTTGACATACTGGATTCCCACAACAGTGCACTAACCTTTTTTCTCATCCTTCTCCTTCTTAGATGACTCTGGAGTCACAGGACCATTTTCCCTGTGCTTGTGGACAATTGGGACATCTATTATGTCATTCTCATCAATCCCAATCTTCATCATCTGTTTTGCTCGTTTCTCTGCCTGCGGAAGCTTGGGGTTGGATATAGCATCAACAAAATCTATCAATAAAAGAAAGGAAATATCAAGCAAGTTCCAACAGTAAAATAAGGTGAACAATTGTACAGATAAATCTCAAACATTTGCTTTTTAACATTTTACCAAGCTTTAGATTTCACACAGATGATGCAGAATTATTACTACAATAACAGACACACACAGATACTATGTTCGCGGCTGAAATACTAAATGCTAAAGTAAATTTTATTAAAAATGGAAACTAATTTCTGAGCAACTGATAACGGTTCTTCTGTTTTTGGTAATAAAAGTGAGATTTGAAACAGGATCAGCAACTTCTGTATGAACTTCAAAGGTATGCTGCTAAGATGCTGTTAAATTTATTAAGATTTTTCATTTTTAGTAATTGATCAGCATCTTTGTCAAAATAGAAAGACTTTGATGTTATAGCTGTCTCTTTAAGTCTGTTCTAAATTTTTCCAACAGTCTTGGACTCAGTCATTTGACCTTTCATATTACTAGCAGTAAAAGGAGTCTTACTTTGTAGCACACAGGCATCCATTCTAACATGACCTAATGTCAGAATGTTACTCTAATTCAGGGTACTTAATTTATCAAGTTTTGGTATAATGTGCACTATCATGCTTAAATTTATTACAAAAATGGTCATTACGTTGATCTCTCTTATTTGGACCCAATCTCCCTGATTGTGAATACTGATCTTCCTGATTTTGTCCCAGAAAACTTGGCATATATGGTTTATGCTTTTTGCAGTTGGACCAAATTTATATGCAAGTTCATACAGTAAACCCCAGATGGCCTCAAGTCTGTGATAAAGGTGCATTAGTTAATGAATCACCGCTCTTAGTTTCTGCTGACAAGTTCCTCATATGCACATACCTTGCAGATCCTCAGGAACATATGTCTTCAATATGATTCTACAAAACACTGTTGGTAAAGACAGAGGAAAGTTTCCTTCTGTTCTTAATGGTATGTGCCTATAGCCTGAAAAGGAAATATATAATCAGCTTATTTTTCTAATTGAGAAAACAAGTTTAAGACTGATAGATCATCCCCTATAGTGACCATAACTGTTATGATCCTTTAAAGATGAAATAACTAAAATGCAAGTGTGCCTTTTGACCTCATGAATGAGAAAGTTGAAGATCTTCAATTAAAAAAAATTGATAATTTGAAATAAAATCTGGAAAGGATGTGCTAGTTACCCAATTTTGGTGTACAGCAAACCTCTTTGACAAGATACTGTCGGTGCAAATCTGGCAGAAATAGGTTAAAAGGTATTCAATATGTGAGACTCTTTCATCCTAATCTGGACTTGCATTGCAAAATGGGGTGGCAATTTGTCAAAATTAAGTTTTAAAAATTGGAGTCTGGACATGTTTGTAAGCAATGTGTCATAAAGCCTGGAAATTACATTGCAACAACAAAGTTATGAGTGTTACACACCTCTATCACAAGATGCAAGTTTTGTGGCAACAGCTGAAAAGGTTTTGAAATTAGAGCCCACAGCACAAGTTTGATATAAATGGGTAAAGTAATACTGGGGTAAAAGCCAGGACAAGGAAGACAAATAAATAAATAAATAAATTAATCGATTGATGGATGGATGGATGGATGGAATGGAATGGATGGATGCATGGATGGATGGATGGATGGATGGACAAAGACAACACAATATATCCCAGCTTCTTAAAGTGTTTTGTGTTTAAAGTGTTTTGCAGAATGCAATAACTTACATTTGAAGGATATTATTAAGTCTTACCTTTGTGATTTGTAGATGAACAAAAAAAAAAACTACAATAGGAAAGTACTAACGTTTTGAATGTAATACACCAGTGTTGTTGTTGTGGGCGTAATGCCATTTTTCAGCACAGGATAGGCTATACATGGCTGCCATTGTAACTGGTGGAGGAAGAACCATCTACCCACAGGAACCTACTGGGAAGCTTACTGACATGCCAACATAGGCCAAGCCTGTGACTCAAACCACACAGACTGAGGTGAGATGGAAGTGATTGATGAAAATGAGTGCTTTTGACCACTTAACCACCTGAGTCCCCAATACACCAAAGTGAAAGTTACAGCTGGCTAATCACATCCAGTTAGGATCAATCACTGGTCTCCTTTTATCAATTAATAATCCTTTATCAAGTACAAAAAGGTATTCTTGGGAAAATGAATTATATTTACATTCATTTGGTTGTTCACAAAAATCATCACACTACATGATCCATTTACATGACAAGAGCTTGTCATCAATATTAATTACAAAATATTTTGTCTATATTATTAAATTGTAAATTTAATTGATTAAATATAGTTTGAGTAACACACAGTGCATCCTTCTCTGTCCCCTTTTTGGGCCCCTCTTTGTCTGCAATGGTTGATCTGCCAGACATGATGCCATTGCAGCCAGTATATGTTAATAAGCTAATAACTAAATTTAGATATGTTGTCATGTAGAACCAATCAGATGACTGAGCTGGATCACGTGATCAAACATTGTGTCAGTTAGAGGCATTAATTCAGCAACGGGGATGCCTGTAGAGATGTGTGCTTTTCAGTGTCAACGCTGCATTTAACTTAAAATTATTTGTGGAAAGAACCACCCTTCTCCCCTCCATCCACCAAGTCATTGATCTGGGGCATTACCTGCATAGCATACTGTTCCAGTTGTGTTCTTGGGCGCCATTGCCCAAGTTTGTACATTCACACTTTGCTTGAACCCCAAGTTTGTCAGTACTTGAATATACTCAACAACTAGGCCATATATACTTCATACACGCTTCCCATGGTGCATGTATGGAGTATCGGCTGATGTTTGTTATCATGGCAATCCTTGGGATCAGACTTATTGAGTTTCAGTTATCACTGTCCCCATATACCTTGTATCAGCCCCTTGCGACTCCACATACAGGTGTCGGACACTATTCACAACCCTACAAACTCCCCAGAGTGTTTCTTCCTGAGGTATTCCTATGGAACAAAGGGCCATTGCCAAGTTTCGTGCATTCACAACTTTGCTTTTGAACCCCAATTTGTGGCAGTACTTAAATGTACTCATCTACTGTGCCCATATATACTTCATACCCGCTTCCTACAGTGCATGTATGGAGTATCGGCTCATGTTTGTTATCATGGCATCCTCAGGATCCGACTTGTCGAGTTTTGGTTATCAATGTCCCTATATATCTTGTATCAGCCTCTTGCGGCTTCACATACAGGTGTCAGACACACTTCAGAACCCTACAAACTCCCACAAGTCTCTCTTCCTGAGGCATTTCTATAGAACAAACAATTCAGAGTTGGGCTGGTGCAGTGTGCTGTGACAGACTTGCCCCCGTTATGCCAAAGATTATTTTATATGTACAAGAACATATGTATTGTGTATCATTTAAATGGCAAACGAGAGATGGACAAACTGTCACAGTCATCTTTCCTCCACAGCAGAATTGCATAGACAATTATCTAAATGAGTGGCAATAACTAAACAAGCATTTTTCTTGCATTTAGTTTAAACAGATGCAAATGATTTTACTATAAGATACTGCCATGAATGGTCTAAAGCATACCCAGTTATCAGTTACTATTTTTATCCACATCTTTATCCCATCCACTATTGTCCCAACTTTATGTTAAGTAATATTACCCATCACAGAATTTGTATGTTCCCATCCAGTTCATTTTGCTGAATTCAGCAAGATGGTACTAAATTCAAAATAATATAATCAAAAAACATTGGAAGACGTAGACTTACAGTATGTTGAGATATTTCCTTCCATCTGCTGGGATGGTCTAGTCAGCCCCAGTCCCTAACCAGTTTTGTTACTATTGTAACTCAATCAGATGGAATTGTTCTTTTTGATTAATCTGTTCAACTTGTCAAAAATGCTCTCATGTATATTTACTACAGTTGTTTCAAAATATCTTTAAAATATTCTGTTTATTCCTATCTTTAATTACAATAATGTAATCTAGGTACTCCTATCAGTCGAAATTTACAATATATCATTTCTGCTGTGCTTATCTGAAGTCATATAGTCCAAATAGATGGTAAAATGACCAAAATAGTCTTATAAACCTTAAAGACCATACCTGTGATTCTACCGGTGGTAGTACATAAACATCGTTTAAAGGCTGTCAACCACATATACCATTTTATAGTTAAAATATACTTCATTTGAAACTTTAAAACATATATTTATATTTTTAAAACTTTAAAACATGTATATATTTTTAAAACTTTTTATAACAAAACCCAAACGCAGTATTTTTATGTGTTCTATCAACACATAAGAGAAACCAGCCAAGACTATTCCACTGGGAACCAGAAATATTCCACTAGTATAATGACCAATGTGAATGATTGATGTGGTAGAGCAACAGGGTTAGAATTGTTCAAGAACTGCTGACGTGTACACAAGCTGTTAATTGATAATCATATTGTTGAAATTTGGGGAGTTTAAGGCCAAATGCAAAAAAAATATTTGGAGGTGTTATAAATAATAAAGGAATAAAGGTGGTCATTATTTTTTCTTGATGAAAAAAAGCCAACCTTAGGAAGAGATGAGATAAGATGGAGAGACCGACCATATGATTTTGGCAAACAAACTAGAGCAGCTATTTTGATTTTTGCAATCTTTAATTGATTATTATTCTATTGTTCACCTCCAGCAACAAGAAAACTGAACCAGGATTTCTTTGGAAGCTAAGCATAGTTGACTTGTCATTACAACATTTTAATACTTATACAGAGAGGACATTCTTCAATCATCACAAAATACAAAGTAATTTAGAGGCAAGTGTAGACTAAATAACTATTGAAAGCCTGCTAGGTGTGAAGTTTAATAATCACAGTGGATGTCATCAGTGCTTGCCAGAACAATCTTGCAAAGGAAACTAAAAATGTTATTGGATATTATTTTCAAAAATCTGAATTGAACTGTAAGAAAAACAAATCTTCCTTTTACATTAATTTCCAATATAATGACTCATATTAGTTATTCTTGAAACATTGCCAACTGAATCAAAATCTGTATTATGTTCAAACCTGTTTTTATTATACTATGATGAGAACACATATTATGGCAAAAAGTGCACTTTTTTGTTTTCAATCTCCTTGAAGAACATAAAATTTATGCCTATAAAAAGTTACTGGTTTTGAAGGCAATCAAATGATCAAAATTTGTAAATGTACTGGTTTGAAATCCTGGTTCTGTCACATGTATGAAAGACCCTGCTTCACAACACAGAGATTATACCTGAATTTGCATTGTTATAGCTGTTCATGCAGTGTGTAATAGATTTTCAAAATAAAATATGAAGAAAAAGTGTAGGAATAGTAGGACCAATAGCAGGGGAATTTTGTGAAAAAGGAGGGAAAAATATAGAGTCTGAAAAAAAATGTAGGAAAATGAAAGCTGCTGGGAAGATATATGACAGGATCATTACATTTTGATGAAGCTACTGTTGCTACCAACAATGTTGTTAGAAGAAGATGTCTATATCTTTCCATTCAAAGTTGAGACAAAAGTATATTAAACTTTGCTTAATTTATATTTGTTATGTCTCAGCTGCACTTGCAACAACCACGGTTGCTGCCAAAAAAGTGTTACCTATATTTTGCTACACAAGTCGACTACCTTAACTCCCTTATTTTCTCAACTGCCTCTCCCTCTCTCACCTCGATCCATCAATGATTCAACCTCCACGAAGAAATCTGGGCCAACCTGATGCATACAGTTTATTCTCAAGGACAATTCATTCCCAGATAATTTGTCCTATTTCACATTTTGACAAATTACAAGTCTGTCAAAACAAATTTGGTACTTTTAATGTAATGCAGAATGAAAATGATTATAAAATAAATTTTTCAATGTAAAGAAATAATGGATTTTATATTTTTCCATTTTCTGCATTTTGTGAATAGGGATTTCAAAATTTTAAATAATAAACATACATGTATACATACATACATACATACATACATAACTGGTAATCAATCAAATACACAGCTCTATCTACATCTATCTATCTTTCCAGTCTGCCATCTCAAGTAAGCATACTTACACTTTTTTAGTCATAAGCTGCATACACAAATAGCTTGTTAAACAAGAACAATTTTCTGGGGATGAATTGTCCCTGGGGGTAATTCTGTCTGAATACCTTCATGAATATTAATGAATTTACGCGCATACATACCTGCTTGCAAACCATCAAGTGGCAATATCCTCTGTCCAATAAGCTTGCCAGTCTCTTCATATACAGCTATCCTGAGAACTGCCAGGTCAGGAAGAACAACCTAACAAAAACATTTTAAACAAATCTTTTAATAAATGTTGATCCATAAAATATCTGATACATGGGGCAAATGGTTGCACATATATTTCTCCAACTGTTTTACATATTCCACTATCTTATCCATTTTTCTTTATCTGGATATATCCTGAACAAAGAAAGCAACTATATATCAATTATAACATTCCATGGAAAATTACATGATCTTAAAGCACATTGTGATAGGTGCCAGGCATAAAAAAGACGTTTTATTTCTGCAAGATAATTATGACATCCTACTGTAGGAATTTTTTTTCCGTTTTCTGAATTTCTTTTTTAGGACATCTTAAAATCTGTAAGATGACGGTAATGAGATTTTATTAATATGAAAATCATAAAAAATACCAGGAAAGCATAACAAGTCTCACATGTATGCTATGGGAGATATATAATGCATGACCTGACCACAATGTGTACATCTTTTGACAGACTGACTTTAATGAACAAAACTAGTTGCTCTGATTAAATAAATAATCAGAAGAAAAACCCAAAACGTTCCCATACAATGTGGATGCCCCTGTTTAAATTGTGTAACTGAAGAAAGAATGTTTCAATATGTGACAGATAAGATGTCATTTAAGCAAGGCCTATAACTCTGTAAAACTATAATATACCATGAATAATTTTAATTTTCATTGCTATCAGTTTTTATGGTTTTACAAAAGATGAAATTTACAGGGGTCCTATTCATGGGCTTCATATTCATGGACTTGGGAAGGGGTCCTATTCATGGGCTTCATATTCATGGACTTGGGAAGGGGTCCTATTCATGGGCTTCATATTCATGGACTTGGGAAGGGGTCCTATTCATGGGCTTTATATTCATGGACTTGGGAAGGGGTCCTATTCATGGCTTCATATTCATGGACTTGGGAATGTTCATATTCGATCTATAGAAAGATAATGATTAACTGGGTCCTTTAGTGCAAAACTGTACAATGCCTAAACTGTCAAAAAGAGAAAAAACCACAAGTCTGTGTGTTTATGAACGTATGTGTCCATGTATGTATGTGTACATGTACATAAAAGGTATGAATGAAGGTATTATTATTATTATTCTGTGTATATCATAGAATAGCAGAATATGGTACATGTATAGTATTTGGCTACAACTGGGGCAAAGGTATTACATTGTTTCATGTTTAATACTTATTTTTGAAGAAAAAAATGCAATGAATGAACCTTTTTATTCACATTTTCAATTTGAACATAAATTGATTCAACAGCTAAATACACTTGGTATTATGATTGGGAGAGTGTTTAACCAGTAACATAGTTTTGTAATCGTTACCGCTAATACTTCAACCTAAGTCAGTGGTTATCTGGGTAATCATTACAGGCATATTTTTTTTTACCCTATATGCAAGTCATTCAAGGAACTTACCCTAGAACAAAAGCTAATACTTAAAACCCATCTTTAAACCAAAATGCCCTTTAACCTTTTGCCACAAATTAAAAGACTCCTTTTTTACCTAAAGGATGATAGCTTGTGAAATGTTGGAATATTTACCTTTTTCAATTTGATATTTTTACACTGCTGGAGGTCCATGCAATCCAGTATCATTAACAAATGTATAGGTTGCTGTGTATTTTCTTGTGCTACTCTAAGTTTATAATGTGTGAAGAAAATTGAAAAGTATGTAAAAAAACGTACCTTAGACTAACTGTCCATAAAATAATAGTATTTAAAAATTCATAAATTTTGTATAGGCTGAAAATCAAAGATTTGTGTTATAAAATACATAAATATAATGTATGTTGCGATTTTTTTCAGCATAACACAATTATTGAAATTGCATAAGTTGCCCATAACAGAAATCCTGAGTGACCAATTTACAGCAGGTCACATATCACTAAAGATCAAAAGATTTTTCCCAAGGTCTCATACTTCTGGATGACTTTTTATTTTTTTCCACATCAGGGTTATTAAAACTGCATGAGACTATTTTCTCTTTCATTATTTAATGATACACATCATTTTTAGAACAGTCTCTGCCAGAGTTCATAATGCTATGACAAACGGAGGTAAAAAGTGACACAATAACAATGACATCAAAATGTAATGTTGATTTTACAAATGCAGACTATCTCATGTTTCAAGCCCTTTAAAAAATTTGGTCAAGTATGTGGTCCTTAACTAAAATGATTATGCAAAAAGCAGATTTCTTTTTAAAGTCTGTGATCTTAATCTTTGACTTTTTGACCTCAAAATTAGCAGTTTTTTTAAAAACTCAAAGTGTTGAGCCATCTGCAAACTTAGGTAAATGTGCAAGGTTAAATGTAATAATTTTGTGCAGCAATCATGTTTCATTTTTCAGCCAAAGTGATCTTGACTTATGACCTTCTGACCCAAAAATCAAAAGGCTTACGCCAAATGCAAACCATCCACAAAGTTTAGTCCACGTGTGCAATGTTATATTGAAGATATTGTGTGGAAACATCTTGACCTCAGCCCTATTGAATTCAAATTCAATACTTTTACTTCCTCCAAGTGCAAGCCATCCACAAAATTTTGTCCATATCTGTCATGTATAACTAATGTCATTATGCAAAAAACATATTCTTTTAGTCACTGAACTTGACCTTTGACCTGTTGACCCCCCAAAAATTAGGTTAACTCCTACCTCAAGTTTAAGTCATCCACACAGTTTGGTGAAGGCAGACTGTAAAACAAGTTTTTGTTCAGAAACAAAATCAGAAAGCATACTAAAGAAAAACATAGATGAATAGACATTTGGCAGGCATATATAAAACTGAACTTGCCCATCTTTTTCTTTATACCAAATTTTAATTTCCATACTTAAGTCCTTAAATGGTTATAAAGTGGACATGAAATTGGTGACAAACAGATGGATGTTGCAGAAAATAACAGGAAAAAATGGACAGACACAAGTAGCGCAGAACAAGTTATTAGTTTTAGCCTGTGTACATGCCTAAATGTAAAATCTACCTGCTGTACTCAGACTGTCCATAAAAATAAAAACATTTCAACAAGTACAGAGCAAATCTAAAATTATTAAACCCAACTTGAGTTAAATTATAAATACATACCTATGCATGTGCATTTTAAAAGTTTTCAATTTCAAAAGGTCCATGGGCTGATGATTCATGTAGTAATTGTAGAAGAAAAGCAACACATCCTAAAACAACCAGTTATATTGGTTACATACATTTCTGGAATAGGGGTTCTCTAGAACAATGTGTCTCACTATCTTATATATTGAACCCTGCTATAATGTCTCACTATGGGGAGCCCTGTTATAATGTGCTTCATCATAACACAAGTTTGGATATATCCTATCTCTGATGTTTTGATCCTGTAAATATCCCTTATTTACTGACACTACTCAAAATATTAGCTAACAAATAAAATAATTCACAAAAATTTGAGAAATCTTACAGATCACAATTAAGATTATGCTGCAATGGTTAATCTTCATTGAGCTATCTTAATCCAGATATATCAATTGACGGGTAGCAAAATTATTTTATACAACTGACTGGCATTTTATCTATCCACTTTACAACTCCATACTCATACATAAATTCATTAAATTTCGATCATTATTGATTTACTACACTATGGTACAAAACACAGTTGGCAGTGGTTCCTGTATTCACTATATACCAAAATCCTGTTTTTATAAAGCCAACTCATAAAACTGCTAAAATACATATATTTTGATGAAGACATCAAATTGTGCTATATCTGAGGTGATTTTGACATAGCATGCAATGTCAATGTGCAAAATATTCACCTTTCTAAACACAAACGATTCTTCATTGTAGACTGGATTGAGACCATTTGCTGGAACCACTTTGGTGCGGAATTCTTTCCTAATAGTATCAGTAGGTAAACCATACATGTCCACCTCCACATAGGTTCCGATCTTCTTGTCGGAAAGAAACTGACCTGAGATCACCTACAGAGAAAAAACAATCAGATCTGGTGTGAAAAGAAATATAGATTTTTTGAGCATCAGAAAAAAAAATTACAAATCAGTCATAAATTTATAGAAATCTAAGTTTTCTCAAACTCCTTAACTCATTTGGTCCCAGAGATTTTTGTTATTTTTGCCTGAAATGGGAGTTAATTCTAATTATGTCCAAGAGTTTTTCGGTTAGACTTATGCCTAGTTGTACTAGAAACATTATTTATTGGCTATTTGACTCGCGCAAGTGCTGAAAGGTAAAAGTTGGAGTTCTTTGTTTTTTGTTTTTTATTTTTTTAATTTTTTATTTTTGCTTATTGGACCCAACAATTTCGTCTATAACCACTTCTTAATTCCAATCCCCAACTTATCCTACTTTTTGCAAATGTTCACTTGTCTGTGTGCAGTTCAGACTAGTCTGCCTTAGGTCACAGGCTAAAAGGTCTAAAATCCAGACACAAAATCTGATTCCAACAACTGGCTAATTTTTGGCATAAAAAATCAGTCTAAAAATTCTCTCTGCATTTTGTAATGAGAGTAGAAAGTCCAAATTATTTAGTATCATCTGTCTGCTTTTTTTGTAATATCGCCCACTTTGGTGTTTCTTAAATTACCATGAAGCTACAGAGCTTGGAAGTAGGGTACAGCCTCATCACATACTGGCAGGATTGAGGCTGAATGAGTTAATAAGGTTTTTGGAAATTTCTTAGAAATGGTTAAGGAATGGCTATTTTTGGAATTTATGTGCAATGTTGATGCAAAAATGATCAACAGATAAGGAATATTCAGATTCACCAAATTCACCCATTAAGCCGTGTTTGTTCATTTACAAATTTTAAAGAATTTTGACTTTTATGATAGTTAACTGCACAAATTATTCTGCAATGATGACTCTAAAGGATGAAGTCATAAAAAACCCTCAGATAATCACATGACATGAATTATGGTCTTCCCAAAGGGAGATTCAAGCAAGGTCAAGGGGGTGGAGGGAATGAGAGCCATAACACTGGGCAGATAAGATAACGTGCAAATAAATAGGTTTCAGTGATTTCTAAGACTGCGAAGTTTACCAAAGTATATAACTGTGCACACAGTGTGTGTGTGTGTGTGTGTGTGTGTGTGATTTAGATTTTTAAAATAGCTTCAAAAAATTTTCAGTCATTTTGCTATGATGTCTGCAGTGTGACAGTTTATAGTGATGTTTAGCACTGGGGCATCATGCTGCAGACATGTAGCATGATGTCCCACCCAGTCACATTATCCTGACACCAGGCTGACCAGTCCTAACACTAACCTCTTAATGATGAGCGCCAAGCAAGGCAGCTGTTAGTACCATTTTTAAAAGTCTTTGGTATGACTTGGCCAAGGTTCGAACATGCAACCTCCTGCATCCAAGTTGGACGCTCTACCACTAGGCCACTGGAGCGGTCTGTGCACACAGTATACATTAATCAAAATAATCTATTTTTAGAAACATTTAGTTACATGGCACTGCAAATTCCGATAAACTTCAGTAATCAACAGTGCTTGTTTATTGTGTTAAAATTAAGGATTTGCTTCTGAAGAAATGTTTCATTACTTTTAAATTTTTATTTAATGTCACATATCATTTTTAGATTATAGTTGATACATTTTTAATTTCACAAGAAAGTTGATACACAACACGAGTGAGTTGTGCACTTTGTATATAGAAAACCATTATAATCATTAAATATAGTAAATATTGCACATCAATACTAATTTCCTGCTCGACTACCACGAACCCCAAATCATCCAGGTTTAAAAAGAACCTTTTTTAATCAGTATTAATAATAATTATGGCTGCCAAGAACACATTTCTAGTTGCTTCTTTGATCGTAAGTGTAGAATGGTGGGTGTTACAATTCTGAAAATATTGACACAGAAAATTCACAGAATTATACAACTATGCTAACATCAACTTTTAAATATTTTATTTTGAGACCGCTCTGGTGGCCTAGTGGTTAGAGCGTCCACCCTGGATGCGGGAGGTTGTGGGTTTGATCTCTGGCTGAGTCATAAAAAAGACTTACAAAAATGGAGCTAACAGCATTAAGAGATTAGTGTTAGAACTGGTCATCCTGGTCTCAGGATAATGTGACTGGGTGGGACATCATGTTACATGCCTGTGACATGAGGCCCCAGTGCTAGGCTTCACTATAAACTGCCACAATGCAGACATTGTAGCAATATGACTAAAACATTTGTAAAGTTACGTTTAAAATTATCTAAATCACAAATCACATTTTTTTCATTAAAAAGGGGATAAAGAAACGACATAAATTAATTTCATATTGGTCTCAAAATAGCTTATTCAACAACAACAATGATCACAGTACATAGAAATAAAATATAGAGAGGTATATATACAACACAACACTTAAGTTTCATTTTATGTGTCTGGTTTTAGATTTACGAAATAAAGTGCATACAAAATAATAAAATGTCAAACAGAATATAATTTTAAACAATCCAATTAGGGAAGCTTGAGAACTGAAAAAGACACAGGACTTGTTTGTGCAATCAAGAGATACTGTTTCGGCAGCAGACATAACATAATTTGTTCAGTAAATCTAAATTTTGCTGAAAGGTGAAAGATTAAAGTAATGATTTTCTATCTGTCACAGATGCTAAAGGGCACATATTACCTGGTAAATATTTAAACAGAGTGAGGCATTTACAATATCCACCCATTATAAAGCTTCATTTTATAAAATTATTGTTGATGGTTATTTCAAGATACATGTATCATTATTATGTCCTATTTATTCAGGCTTTACTTCACAGAATTTACAATACTTTTTACCTATACAAGCCTGCTTTCTGTGAAATGTAATTTTTAAAAAATATATTGCATGTTTACTCAAATATATGTTTCAAGGCATCCAATCATGCTCTTTTTGTCATCATTTTCAATGACTGGACAAATTAACAAAATTAGAGCACACTTACAAAATGAATGCATTTCATATGGCTATTATATTACCAAAATATGTTCCACACCTATTTGGCTGTCAAGATTTCAGAGACATATCTTCCTACTACCAGTGACATCTCCAGTCAAGATATTCTTCATTTCAATTAATGTCATCTGATTGAAAATTATTTACTGATGTTTATCCATGTGTCAATATTGATAATATTCATCCTTTTTATTATTTTCTCATAATAAAATAGTCATCGATTCCCAAAAAGCAAAATATCTTGTATGCCAGATTAATCATAAAATAACTACATGTGTTAATTTTCTTCTTAATCCACAAAATGACACTTTGAAATCAACAATGACTATGCCATCTTTGTTCCTTTCATTACTTCTGGGTAGTGTGATTCAGAAATTAATCTTCAGAACTATTTTATGGTTCATGAATACACTTTCTAAACTGATTTTTGTATACAGCTGAGCAGTTAATATTGTTAATAATCCTTAAGTTTGAATTTGACACTAAGTACTAAAATAAGATACAGAGGGATGTTCCTACTATATTTGTCTCTAATGACCTCCCCTCTGACCATTGTAGCATCCCCTACACATTGGCCAGATAAAACATACTTAAAACTGTGCTACAATTTATTATTCATATACACAGGTATTACTGTTTTATTCAATATAAAATACTTGAATGAGTGGCAGTTTGTTGATTATTTCTAAAAGGACATCCTAAACATTGTGACCAAAAGTCATTTCTTCGGCTGAAAAAATAGCTTATACCAGTACTGTATTACCTTTTGTTTAACCAAATAATACTTGTACCAATATGCCCTTTTTGTTATGTTTGAAAAATTACCCCTTTGTCCAAAAATGTGCCATCATTGTGATAGATGACTATCGCATACCCACTTGAAATCTGATTTTCACACAAGTTTATATTTTTAAGACTTAAGACACACACACACACTGGGTATACTGAAACTAATATCAGATCTCAAAATGCAATTATTTATTTCAGCAACTGATGCCAAGTTCTTTTTCTTTCTTTTGACAACTGTCTATTGCAAAGGGATGGGGGGGGGGCATATTTTTATCCAAAAGTCGAAAGAGTACACACATTTTACAAATATTTTTTTATTATGATCACCGAATATAAAAAGCATTTGCTTCCCAAAAACTACTAATATTGATGTTACAATTTAAAACTTGGTTTATAATCTGCTTTCTTATATCTTGAGCTTTTGATAATTAATATTACCATTAAATGAAAATATTAAATGGTTTGAAGTTATATTTAGCTTTCTTACTACTTAAACGTATGTATAAATACATATACTTCTCACAAACTTGGTAATTTTGAATATGTTAATAATGCAGTAATTACACTAGTGTCACTGCAACCCAGTTTTGGTGCCTGGCAAGTTTCCATCCTAAGATGCATCTTCAATATAAGTTTAGCAGCAACTGATGAAAAAGGTACTGGAATTGGATTTATTTTATTAAATTTTTTAATAAATACTGAAAAGTAGGTTATAGCAACCTACTTTTGCTGCATGGCATATCAATATCCTAAGATGTACCTACAATAAAAGGTCAGATGAAGTGATGTAGGTAATTAGCCGAGTACAGAGTTTTATAACACATTAGCATAATCCTGGCTACATAGTGCAGAGGTGTGACATAAAATGCACTAAAACAGGCATACAAAACAAAGATAAAGACAAAATAGAGTAAAATCCTTAAAACTAGACTCCTCTGAAAAGTCCTTGACTGGAACATAATTATATGATGTATCCCAGACAAAAAAGGTTGGCTCCATAAGTTGCCTTTTACAACATGCAGAAATGGAAATCAGACATATCCTAAATCTTCCAGCCCACAGGGAAGTATAGACCAAAAATAAAAGAATGATGGACGGACAAATTGAATCCCATATGAAACTCGCTTCTAAAATAAATGACTTTTAAGCATGCTGAAGATACTGTGTATTCAGTTTATAACATTTTTATCATTTTAATTTGGATATCTGAGCATAGTTTTAATATTGCGATTCTAAGGTATTTCTTTACCTGTACAGAGCAGTGAGCTGCAATCACACCACTGATAGGACTCTCCGAGAACGGGTCAAAGGTTCTATCTGGCCTCCTCATGAAGTCGGGTTTTAATAAATACCTGAAACAAGATTACCAAGAGTATATTATACATCTGTGCTGTGTTTAACAGTTCTCTATGTTGGCACTAAAGGGATATTGTTAACTCTATAGAGCCTTGATCAAAAGGTCTCAATAACCTTGACCTTGTTGCAGTCGTGAACAAAACTTACTGTGCAGAAACTATTTTCTTATTGAACTTTCCTTGACCTTTGACATTTTAGCTCCCCAAATCTCAGGTTTCTTTCTAACCTTAAGTACAAGTCATCCACTGTGTCCAAAAAATATTATATAAATGACGCTTTTGTTCAAAGTCTTTAGACCCCAAAATCAATAGGTTTCTTTCTCACCCAAACTATCAGCCATCCTCAAACTCTGGTAAAGAACATGGTTGAGAACTGAAATTTTTGTGGGAAAAACTATTTTTCAATATTAGTCACAGTAACCATGACCATTTGGCCAAAATCAGTAGGCTTCTTCCTTACTTCAAGTGCAAGCCATCCACAAGGTTTAGTCCAGGTCTATGATGCAGAACTAATGTCATCACACCAAAACCATTTTTCTTCTCAAAGTCAGTCATACTAATCTTCGACCGTTTGAACTCCAAATCAATTGGGGTTTTCTTGCTAGCCATTCACAAAGTTTGGTAAATGTATATGGCTTATAATTAAAGTTATAAAGAACAAATAAAAAAGGGAACATGGATGGACATATGACAATATATATATATTGTGCAATTTGGCAGGTGTAAAAAAAGGATCAAAGATTTAACAAATTGGTATGCTAAATAGTTAACAAGAGGTCCAAATTTACTGGACCTTTGACTTACATAATTCACCAGTTGACCATTTCATTAACCAGACTTGTAAAGAACTGTGTTGTAAGAACACAACCTATGTAAGCTGAACAATCACCCAAACTTTATTGCTGGTTGATTTGTCCATTTTTTTTAAAATCCTGGAAACAACATTAATTCTAAAGATAAAGTCATAATTATTATTCAGTCTCTTGCTCATAATCGAAGTTAAAGATCCAGAGATTGCATTGTTTGTTTCATGATCACAATGAATATCATCAGTGGACACCAGGCGGTAAACTTGTGAAGGAAAGAAAAAATGCTTTTCGATTTTATACAAAATCTCTGTAGTTGACTATGAAATAGATATACAAGTTTCCAATTTCATTTACTTGACGATACTATAACTCGTACTGTTAGTGTAACATTGCCAACAGATTCAGGCACATGTTCAAAAATTAATAATTAGAACAGAATACACAATATGTCAAAACTACACTTGTTTTATTTTCAATCCTCTTAAATTTCAATTTATGATGTCAAATAAACCCTACTGATTTTGAAGCCAATCTACTGATCCAAATTGTGTGAAATCTACTGCTCTGTTATTCTGGTTCTGTCATATGTACAGTATATATCATTGTGTAATGAAGCCACTTTATACTAAAGTATACAAAACAGTACTCCCTTATTATAATGCTATCCATGGGAGCCACTGAGTACAATGCATTATACTGAGACCACATTATAATGAAGTTCATGATGCACATAATTTTACTAATAAAATGGGATCCATGACCATACCCACCTTATAACAGGAAGTGTACTAAAATGAAGGGTATTATAGTGAGGGACTGTTAACACATTCTTACTCAGATTCTCCACTGTATTCCAGGAAGTGTTAACACTCTGTTACCAGGGCTCAGAAAAAATTCTTCCAAGTGATTTGCAACAGTTACTAATCCCTGTCCTCATGATGCTTAGTACAGTACACTTCTTCACTACACTGATTTTTTCCCCGTAAGAAACAAAGGTAACTGATGCAAGTTTGATACTTAAAAACATGCTCTTATATTCCTTAGATAAAGATATACCAAGAGAAAAGGTTTATAACTTGATTAATTGATGCTGCAAACATTCTCTCTTGAATATTTAGTGATATTTTCATTTACAATAAAACATTTTAGTAATCTAGATGACATAATTTTCCTTCTGAATGAGCTATCACATAGCTTTATGAGATAGTTATGGCAGAAGAGACAGACTGTAAAAATATTATGATTTTCAGCTAGTCAGGCATTGTAACAATTGCTTCAGTTCAACAGTGTTTTCAAGACTGTACAGCTTTATAAATAGATTTTCACAACAAAGTAAAGATACCATTATATATTTATACAAGTATGTAATTAGTTTTCAAAATAAAATTTTCAGTAACTTGCATCTGACAAAAAAGAAGAATTCCAACCATCTCAATTTTCCACAAACTTTTTCTCATACTAAATAATCTGGTCAAACCTCTACTAGAGTGCTATTCAGAAATGCCATAAATCGAAGATTACTGATTGGCCAAATGAAATGGAACAATTCTAGGTCACTGCCCCAACTACATTTAACCAATCAGCTGTTGTCTAGATACCATATGCTCTATAAATAGATTACAACAGCATGGAAGTTGTGGAAATTAGCTGAGACAATTAAAATGTTAATTGTGAATGGAAGTTAGCAACATTTCTCTTGTGAAAAGTCATTGCATGCTAAAAGAAATATCCACTGTCATTCAATCTGGGACATAATTTCAATCATATTATTGATGATTAATAAGGGTATCAACTGTAGCATTTAAAAATGAAACTATTCAAAACTTGCTTCTCCAAAATTGCACTCCAACTTAAATTTGCATATATATTACTATGGTATGCATTGTGTTTATCTCTAATTTTTATATTCAATATGAGGTATTGTTATCTACATTTAAAATATTACATTAAATATTACTTGCTGAAAAGTGGAATGCACATCAATTCTATTTACCCATGGGTGTTTACTATATAATAGTACACCGCTCCCTTGATAACTTGCGCCCGGATAACTCGTGATCCTGCTTATAACGCGGTGTCTGTCTTGGCTCCCGATTTTTTCCAGAGAAAATGTATTTAAAATATCTTTAAAATATGCTGAACATGAAAAAATTACGATAAGAATTGATAAATTAAACCTTGATACATTGCTCGTTTTATCATCGAAAATGGTGATTAATGCCCGTAAAAATATAATCCATATTTTGAAATTGGCAAGTTCTAAATAAGAATTAATTTCAGAGATCTTGAAGGAAAATGTGTTGATCAGTTAACTGTGCTGATATTTACAATGACAGAATTCAGTGACTGAAAGACTCTTTGATGTACATACTTGTTGCCATTTTATAAGAGTACATTAAAAAAAAAGAACATGATGCAATAGCTAGGTGGCTAGTTCAAAGGCTTTGACTGGCGGCTGGGTGAGAAAATGTACTGATATTTAGTGATTCAATTCAGAGGCAGAAAGACCCAGTTTTAAAATCCTAGCGAGACCTCTGTTTAAAGATATCATATATGATGTAAGTTTTTATGATAAATATTTGTCAGTATACTGTAAATAAACAGTCTGGTGAAATAGCGATCAATGAAAACTTCTGGTAAATGCTAACAGGTGGCAACAGAGAATGAAATAAACACCAATTAAACGTCTTCCTGTGTGAAAGTCACATTCTAATCCTTTAATTTTGTTTCAGTGTAAACATTATAATCACAACATATTCTGTTCATTGAAAACATGAAAAGAGTCAATCGACCGTCACATCGAAACCCGTGAGTACTTCTGTGAGAACCTAATTACATGCTGGCTTTGTTTTGATCAACAACTTAGGGAAGTGTTTGTTGCATTAAAAAAAAAAAAAATCGATTACAGACCTGAGGTGCTGGATTAAGGGTCTTGGAGCTGCCTTTGACGTAAAGCAAAACAGTAACTGAGACAGCGACAATGATAGTGACTTAGAAGGTTTCAGTGAAACTGATGTCAATAATGACGATGCTGTTTGGGAGAAATTCGTACAGACTCATGGTCCTGAGATGGACGTTTCTCTTGATGATATGGAGGAGTGGATCTGTGCTGAGAGTGACTGCCCCACAGCCTAATACATGTCAGATGAAACAATAATTAATTGTATAACGAACAAATTTGCAGCAGAAGACGATTCTAACTCGAGTAACACAAGTGTTGAAAGTGATGCAGATGCAGCTGTTGCACCCCCACCCTCATGCCATAAGGTGGCTGGAGATCCAAAATGTTGACTACGTAAAGCTCATGCAGTTGAGAAATCTGAGGGATTTTGCTCAGCGCCAGAGAAACCAAGGAGTAACACACACAAAAAAATTAACTGATTTTTTCAAAAAGTGAATTGATATTTGTCAAGCGTGGCATAAACGGCAAGTATTAACTTGTTCTAATTTACGTTGTTTTAAATTTGTAGACCAATTAAATATGTTAGTACTGATTAACCCTTGTTTTTTTGTTTTCCATTTTATTTCTAACGCATTCAAATCTATATATCTATCGTTCGATCGACACTGTTCTCGAAAAGAGTCGATCTTTTGTATATAAAAAACGTCTAATTTGGATCAAACAATAAAACTAGAATGTATCCAATTCAACATAAAAATTAGTGATGTAGTATACAATGTGTGAAGTGGTACACGTTAAGCGAACGGAAACCACGTGGAATAATGTTTTCGATGATCGCCTCAATATACTGTAATTTATCCTGAAATTAATGTTGCCCTAGGAGGAAATAATAAAGTACACCGTTATGAAGAGATATTTATTCACAGTTAATCTCAGCACGATTATAAAGTGAGTATTCAACAGTATAATCTGCCTACCCCCCCCCCTTATTTTCCTTTATGTCGTCAATCACTTTACTGGTTTTGGGCTTATTTTATAGGTCCCTCGATAACTCGCGCCTCACTTATAGTACGGTCGATGTTTCTGGACCCCGATGTGCGCGAGTTATCGAGGGAGTGGTGTAGTTACATTACGTCCATTTTTGTGTAACCCTGAACAATTCATATCTGTATTATATTTTGTGTTTTCACTGTACACTGTGTTTGATGCAATAAAATTTCTGTTTCGAACTCCATTTGCCTTTCTTGTACTCCAGGTATAATTCACAAGTCATACTTCTTTATTTATTTGCCAGCGCCAAGCCCTTAGCTTGTAATGGCAGCACTCTGTTTTCCCAACCCTCTGATCATTTCATTGTTTCAATTTATTTTCGAAATTCCTGTGAATACCAGTAGATTCTTTCACTGTGTTATCAAATAAATGTTCTGTGTACCTACTTTATTGTAACATGCAAGATGGGGAGTGGCAAATTCAACTCAATTTGCTTTGTGTCTGTATGTTTTGGGACATATGGTCTGGGTAACAAATAGTTTAGCTATAACTCGAGGGACAGGAAAACAATCATTTATTTTATCAATATGGTATTCCATATAAGGTATAGCCTGACCAGATGAAAAATCATACATATTTTGACATTCTTTGTCTCTCAACTTCTTAGAGGTCTGACTGGAATTTTTATCCTCATCAAAATGATGCCTAAATTACTGAAAAGTGTCACTGTAAATGCAAACATCATTAAGAAATCATAGTCAGAGTCTGAGCATAATAAATTCATAATATTTACCCATTTTAGTGCCAAGCTTACATCAGATACCCGTGTAAAAGAAAGTTTCCATTGCAACATTTTCTAGATCGACAACCAGTTGACAGATTTGGCACATGTTATTTATAAGTGATGTACACTACATTTTAATTGAGGATGAATTTTTGCACTTGTTAAGAGTAGAAAATGCACTAAATTATTCTAAAAGTGCAAATCTGCCATTATTTTGGCCCTGGGTTGAGTATGTAGTCAAGTTTCTCATGGCCCTGCAAGTTTTTAACTAGTCAAGATGAGTGGACAAGAAGTATTAATCCATTTTTACCCCCAATTTATATCACATTCGTCAAGAAGTGTTGCCACATTCTTATTAACAATTTCCCCTGTATTCTTCAAGAAATATTCTTACTCACAATTTCCCCTGTTCTTTGAGAAGTGTTAACACATTCTTACCCACAATTTCCCCTGTATTCTTCAAGACACATTCTTATTCACAATTTCCCCTGTATTCTTCAAGACATATTCTTACTCACAATTTCCCCTGTATTCTTCAAGACACATTCTTACTCACAATTTCCCCTGTATTCTTCAAGACACATTCTTACCCACAATTTCCCCTGTATTCTTCAAGACACATTCTTACTCACAATTTCCCCTGTATTCTTCAAGACACATTCTTACCCACAATTTCCCCTGTATTCTTCAAGACATATTCTTACTCACAACTTCCCCTATTCTTTGAAGTGTTAACACATTCTTACCCACAATTTCCCCTGTATTCTTCAAGACATATTCTTACTCACAACTTCCCCTATTCTTTGAAGTGTTAACACATTCTTACCCACAATTTCCCCTGTATTCTTCAAGACATATTCTTACTCATATTCTTACTCACAATTTCCCCTGTTCTTTGAAAGTGTTAACACATTCTTACCCACAATTTCCATTGTATTCAAATTTTCCCTGATTAAGTTGCATTGCTAAATCTGGTGTCTGGAAGTTCAAGGCCACCATCTGACAACCTGCATTCCAGAATATCTGTGAAAAATAGAAAAAACAAACCATCTATTGCAATTCTCCAATGATGAGTCCATGCTTAGTGATAACACATCTCACATTTTCATAAAACTGTGGCCAATTTTTCTTTTAGCACATTGAACCATAGTGATGACTATGTGGTTTGGGGTGGCAGCCATCCTTATGGGCAATGACATAACTACAATATATCATAGACCTATATGTAAGGCCTTGGCAGAAAAACTAAAGACTAAGCTTTAAAATGGTATCAAACAATGTTTATTTTCAATGTCATTTACCAACTTTCATAAGGGGGTCCCGAGTGGCCGAGTGGTCTAAAGCGCTCACTGTTACAGATCACTGCTATCTCACCCCTCTGTCTGCATGGGTTCAAGTCTCAGGCTTGGCCAATGTGAATGTGTGAGAAAGCTTGCTGGTTATGGGTTGGTGGCTTTTCTGGGGTTTTCCTGGGTTCTTCCTCCACCATTTATTCTGGCCACCATGTATAGCCTATCTTGTGCTGAAAAATGGCGTTAAACCCTTATACAACAACAACAACTAACTTTCAGTTGCACAAGCAATAATTTTGTGACCTGATGTTTCAAAGTTTTAAAAAAAAAATAATTGCAAATGCATGCAGATCATGGATCCAGATTTTGGTCTTCCAATCATAAAAGATAAATCAGTTTGGTTAAAGTAGCACCCAAACAGGTTAAGCCCTCAGAAAATTAGGATAAGTTTGATATCTCTACAACAAAGAAGCATGAATGACATAAGCATCCCCCCACTTACTCTTCTTAAACGTGTTACAAGGAAAATTAGCAAATCCCAAACAAGTTCCTCTTGACATCTAACCTTTAAAATTAAAATCATGCACAACCAGACTTGCTTGGATTCACTCAGGTGAAATGAGGCATTGTTTCATCTACCACCATTACTAGTGAGAGCTCTAAAATTCTCCCAATGTGAATGAGTTAAGAAACGTTTCTCGGATTATAAGGCCACTGCCCCTTTCCTCAATTCTTTCAATATTGCAACAAGGCTGACACCATTTTATTTTCCTCTCTCAAGGATACTATGGCAGTGACTTGTGCAAATTCCATAAATCCCATTAACAACTCATGATTCCTTTGCAATAACCTCATGAATTGTTCTGGTCTTCACATTTATAATTCTGCTTTAAAAATATGACATTATTTGACAGTGTGCTCTACAGAAGATGATAGCTGAGTGTGTTTTTGACCAATATCTGGGTCATAAGACAGACTGGTGCTGGTCTCTGTATTATTCAATAAGGGTTTCACCACGTGAAATGAAGGTAACCAGACTAGCACTGGAAGAGACTGCAAAAAATAAATGACTTCTATTACCTCAAGTTATGTATAGAAAATACATATTTTATTTGCTGCATAAATGTGAGAGTTTAAATCATTTCATTAATGACAATGAACACAAAAACAGAAGCAAGATAATGATAATTAAAATAAGCCAGTTCAGCTTATTTCCTAATATAGTAATTCTTTGTTTTAAAAATTGTATCCACATTTATGTCAGTAAATTCAACAAAAGATTCACATGAAAAGATTACGAAAGGAGGAGATAAAACTCACCTGTGGCATATAGTTACTGGAGTCCACTCGTCCTCCTTTTGGATAGATCCTGCTCATCTGGCGCTTGTTATAACTAAATCAAGGTTAAGGCTCAATTCCAGTCACGTCAGAATAATTAATTATAGCTTCAATGCTATATTTTCACCAATTCTGTTTCAACCCTAAATTTGTAAACATGTTATGCTCGATGTTTGTTATCTGTAGTATTTATATCATTTCTGTCAACTACTGGATTTGGTCTTGTAATATACAAACAGCCACCCACCCGTGCAAAAGATATGCAGTCAAATCAGAGTTTTCGTTGTTTGGTTGGTGATATACGAAAAGCATGCAGTAAAGACCTTGACCTTTCTGGTGCAGTATGTGAGGGATGAATTGAGTTAGTGGTTTTCATAACTGGACAGGTTTTGAATGTCAAAATATTGTATTATATCTCTAATGCTGTCATGTTTGCTGGAATCACTGATGCTTAAAGTAATAAATTTGCAATATAAAGCTTCTGATTTACCCATCAGCATCAAAAATGATTGATGTATTTAACAAAGAAAAATATTTTCACCAATTTACTGATGTTTCCATGCTAAATTTGCATAAAAAATTATGACTTCAAACATTTTTATTACACAGACTGTATCCAAAGTTTTTCTAAAGCATTATTGCATGCCTACAGATGTGTTTGCCCATGATTTTAATGCCTCAAGTCTGCTACAATCAGCACATCCTTGCACATAAATTGACTTTGATTGTCAAATAATGGATGAAGATGAGATAAATGGAAAAAAAACAATATTTTAGTTCATTTAACTGGATAACAAAACCTAAGCACTCAATTCTGAAAGATGCAGCTGGAAAAGTACTTAGTTAAGGTAAAATGTGTGTGTTTGGGTGTGATTTGGATTTTTAACGTAGCTTTACCAATTTTTCAGCCATATTGCTATGATGTCTGCAGTGTGGCAGTTTATAGTTATGCCTACCACTGGGGCATCATGTCACAGACATGTAGCATGATGTCCCACCAGTCACATTATCCCAAGACCAGGCTGACCAGTCCTAACACTAACCTCTTAATGCTGAGCGCCAAGCAAGGCAGCTGTTAGTAACATTTTTATAAGTGTTTGGTATGACTTGGCTGGGGATCGAACCCATGACCTACTGCATCCGAGGCAGATGCTCTAACCACTAGGCCACTGGAAGTCAAGATAAGATAAAGAACTAGATTTGTGTTTGCAAAACATCTTATTCCCTCCACTGCATTCAGAAGAAGTTTACCAAATTTAGAAAAATCTTAACAACTGCTATAATGGCATGATGATCTACTCAGGTCGACTACTTAATATGCATATTTAAATTCATACCCAATTTAATTTGTCTACTTGTGAGTTGTTTTGCTTAATTATGCTATCAAGGTTTTCATAAAAGTATTTTTTTTAAACACATTATTTACTTAATCATGCAAAGGAAATGACAGACAAGTGCCTTACCAAAAGACACACTGAGACATATGACCCAGGGTGGAATCAAACCTGCGATTCTTGGATCAAATATCATCACCTACCAAATATAGTGACTGTCATACATTACCTACGATGTACTGAAAAATAGTGCTAAATCCACACAAACAACATACCAAGCCTGAGACCTGAAACCATGGTGACAGAGATATGTCATTGGTCTGTAAAGGGAAGTACCTTAAACCACTCAGCCACCCACAGCCCCCAATACAAATCTTATTAGATTATCTGCATTCACATAAAAACAAACATACCAACTTTTTTCTATATCTTGCTTAATCGCACTATGAAAAAGCCAAAATCTTTTTTTAAAATTGCAAAATTGCTATAATAACATGGATACAATTATTCCTACCAAATCTGTTGATCTTAAGTGGATTTTTCTTAATCATAGTAACAAGGTTTTTGTCTTTAAAAAAATGACTGAGGTCCAGAAGTTAAGACTTCAAAAAAAAATTAAACATCTGCTGCAATGGCCTGAAAATCCAAAGAAGTCGTCAATATATAGATGGAAATATGTCTAACAAATTCTGTTTGTCCGAGTTTAGTGGTTTTGTGTGATCATGACAACAAGCTTCTCGAGGCAAATGGGCAGAGAGACAGACATAACTAACTCAAGATGCCACTCCTGCAAGCAGTGGTAGCATAACAAGCCAGATGTGACATTCTAAATCAAAATAGAAAGGTTTAGATTTAATATTCAAGATGACCATGTTTTCAAGGTCATTCATTGTTTCACAATCAGAAGTGTGGGTGCATGGGGATTTCAAAAAGACCAAATTGATATAAAAATTATAAAGCTTGTACCCAAGCCAAACTAAATAATGTGTATCTACCAGAGAGGTAAGTTCTTTTTTTCTTTACTTTGTAAAGCTTTGCATTTCACATGTCACTAACACTTGCCCTAGTCTCAAAAATCATGGCAAAACATGTCTTACAAACAAACATGCATCAACATGCAAGATATTCATTCCTGTCTATGTATATTGTAGCTGTTACAATCTAAGGATCATTTATTACTAACTTGAGCATCGAGTAATACTTTCCTAACTAGTACAAAATTTTGCAAAAATAAAATGACTTTCTGAAGTTCACATGGAATCACACGTAAACATGAATTTCATTTTAAAAAATAATAAAACAAGAGGACATTGGGACATCCTATTTTTCTGTCCCTTTTTCCAGAAATATATCAAATGTGCTTTTTATATCAAAGAGTAAAATTCAGTGTTTCACCTTAAGCATGGGATCGTGGGTTTCCTACAATTTTTAGTTGGATGTCCCCTAAAATTTGACTATGCTCGTTTGTTTGCTTTTATGACTTAGTTCCAGTTTCCACAGATGTAGTCGATAATGTGTTGAAAATGCCATTAAACCCAACAAAAACATAAACTGTGAAGTTTCAGTGCAAAAGTCACTGATGGCCAATACTGTAATCAAATTTTGTGGTGGAATAAATGAGAAAACTCTAAAGGGGCTAAATTTGTTTTTATGGGTGACCAGATGAAAGTTTTATTATAAAAATAAAAGTGTCAACAGAAATGATGGCAGTGCAACGCTGACGATGAAGTTGGCAAAAATCGCCAAAGCAAATGAGAATAACTAACATCTCATTGTTTGGCCACTAGTACTGCATAAGGCATTTTCTAGCATTTTTCTTTGTCCCTTTGAAATTATGTGTGTTGCCCAAATGCTACAAATATTATGCAAAATGTAGGCTAAAAAGGAAACCCCGTTTGAGTTTTCTCATGATTATTGGTATGCAAAATACACAACATAATTCAAGTTTGAATAACGCATATAAACCTGCTTAAATTTTTTAAACAAAAATCACATTGTTAACATACACAAATTCTTATTAAAATTTTCTAATTTCATGCTAAAATAAGTGAATTTGATAAATAATAAAAAGGGCTTTGCTGAATCAAATTAATAAAACAGGGAGCCATTTTCCCTCATACATTAAAATGAAACACTTTTAATAATAATAATGAGGACTTTGTATAGCGCCTAATCTTTAGAAGCTCTAAGCGCTTTACAACATTAGACATTAAAAAGCTCCTCCATATTTTTAAACCGTTTTATGACCAATATTTTCCTCCACATTTCCTTAACTTGCAATGTCTGTATTTTTTCTAAAAAATTTTAGGACTGATTTGCTGCAACTGTCAGTTATTTCCCAAAATGGAAGATTACAACACTCAAAATTATGACCTGACTGGCAGGATGAGTGAACCAATAATCTTCTTAATGAACCAATAACTTTCTAAAGGAATTAGAAATATTCTTGATAGTTGCTAAACTCCAGCAGGTTCTGACAACTGATTTTGAATACTGGTATAAATATCTTATTTTAAAACAATGGAACCCCTAAAAAAGTCAAGCACAAGTTTTTTAATATTAAACTTAAAAAGGATTTCATGAGATTTCAACATTCATATATGGATCCAAAAATCTTCAGCTGCATATCATGTCAAAGTGGGCAAGGATACTTGAGAAAGTCAAAGCAAGAGTGGGCAATGATCCCTAGGGCTGTCCTCTCATTGAAGGAGGACATATGGTAGCTTATTCTTCTGGCTGAAGAAAACAAACAAAGCATGCAAAATGACATGTGTACAAGGGACAGCAATAAAGTCATGCCACAAAACAGTAAGTTTAAATATATGGTATTTCTCCAATGACAAACCAGCCAGGGCGTGCATGTGCTTTCTAAACGTATTTAAATTTCGGAGAGAACTCATGAATGAAGATTTATGACATGAAAATTTGTAGGGAAAAAGGTGGATGCTAAATACAGTACTCCCTCATCATAAGGCTGTCCACAGAAGCTAAGGAATATACAACCTTATCACTATGTACTTTATACACATACAGACGTTCCAACCCTAACAAGATTGTCACAGTAAGGCAGCTGATTTTTTTTCCATAGGTTTGGCTAGTTTTCAGTAAGGTGTAAAAAAAATATCATGTGCTGTAAATGTCAAGCTGGAATACAAGTATTAAAAAAGTTGCTTTTCCATACTGATGCATCGATGGTAAGCATTAAGTTTATTTTAAAAGTTTGTAAAGTATACAAACACCTTGTTAACCTCTAGTACAGTTGCACAAATTTATGTTTCAAACCCTATGCAGCTCAATACCTTGTTGCTATCTCTCAGCCTGATGTAATTATTTGAATTTTTTTGTCATTTCACATAATGGCAATCATATCTCCTGCTATGTGACAAACTCAAATTGACATGTGATGTCCAATAAACGTAATTATGTCCCTTGCTGGTTTCTTTTTATAGAACAATCTGAATATTCTCTTTTATTCTTCTGTACTGATTATTAATACTATTTTAAGAGGATTATTTTTTTCCTTTTGTCTTGAACATGTTTTGGTAGCTGGACACCATTTAAAAAAATCTATAATGATCAATTTGATCATGCAGATGATTCATATGGAAAAATGTGTGCAGTTTAAAGCATCTGAGGTACAACTATAAAGTTAGTCTGGTTCTCTGACCAATTCCACTAAAACTGATGTGACAACTGGATCCAAATCAAACACGGACAAGCCAATTATCCAGATTTTTTCACATCAATCAAATTTCCATAATTTGTTATTTTATTCCACGAGTCCGTATTTTAAGGGTCATTTTCAGACTTATGGCAAAATCGTAAAGGTTGGCAAGTCTGCATGTAACTGTTTTATCACACAATGATCGTAATGATCCATAATCAATACATATCTTATAAATGGAAATGTGTTATAAAGAAGTGTGCTATAGAGAGGTAGTACTGTATAAAGCATGGGCTTATCAAAGGAGAATTCCAGTATCATACAAAGATTGGACCATATGTAGAATTTTCCAATAATACCACATGTCTATTCCAATATATTATGTAACTGACATACCAGTAAAGTCTAAATTTATAACAATTCACCTAATCATATAATCATACCATTAAAAATACATTGCTTTTTGAAACTCACATCAACCAGTTTTCAAACATTTTATCAAACTAGCCTTTGTGGATGGTTTTAACCAATCCTATCAAAATTCAGTCCTGTTGTTTCATTTGTTTTTTCCTTAATGCAACAAAAACATCATTCATTGTAACATTGTGCACCACAATGCCAAACTTTCTCTCTAAGCACACCATAAGCATTCACATTTTTGGCAGTCAACTTTATAGGACACTGGAAACTTTTTTTAGCAGTACTTTTGGGGTCTACGTCATCATCATTTTCATTAAGATCAACCCAGATCCTACATACTAACTCATGACATTGATGCAAGAGGGTCAACGAATACCCGAATATTGCTCAAAATATTATTAGTGTAAAATTAGTTAATGACAGGGTAGAAAGTACAACTTATGATCAAGGTTGAACCTCCATTATAAGTTTTATTTTTTATCTTCCCTCATAAACTGAAGAATCCCTCTTGCACAAGTTCACTCTCAGGCATGTACTACATTTTTGTGATGTTGGTATCTAGGGTATGCAACTAGAACTTGGTTATGATGCAAGACCTATTTCTGCTCATATCAGTTGACACAGTGATAACCAACTGATTTGTGCCAGTTGAAAAGGAGGAACTAATATATAAAAAAATGATTGTAACATTTTTTACCATTAAAGTCTATTCTTAGCCTCATGTTAATAAAATCTGAGAAATTATAATCAAATATTGCCAGTTCTGAGTTTACTGTTGGATACTTCAGGTGGCAAGGCATAGCATATGTTCACATTTCATGCCTGTTCGAAACTATTGCACAAAAAAAGGCCCAATTAAGGATTTCACTTGGCCAATAATTTGTCTGATTTCCAAACACTGAAATATCACTGTACAGCCTATGTGATATTTTAACAAGACTGAATAGCAAATTTCATCAAGAGTGGTTCATAAATACAGCCTATGGATGTTAACATGGTAAAACAACTGAAGTCAAGATCAACTCATGTTTAGATTTTAGCACTTATACTGAACAATATATGCAAAAAATACTGTTTGTCAAATCTGTTCATACTAAACAGAGGTGGGTAACAAGCTCAGCCAATATGAACTAATTTATATGGAAAAATGTTGCTGTTTAATGAACTCATCTTGTAGATACAAACCATAATCCAAGTGTCATTACAATCTGATCATAAAAAAAAGCCTCTAATAAAGTAAGAAGGTTAGCCCATCAGAGCCAACAACCTCATTACACTCTGCTTTTAAACTGGTTATCACTCCCCTATAATATTTTACTGATATAACTTACGCAGTAAATTTAATTAAAATCTATTCATAAATAAAGCCTCCAAAGCATCCACCACAGAGCTTAGATTACCTCATTACTGTAGTGTCTGTAATTTTTTGCACTCTCAATTATTTTGTACACCATCAATCAATAAAACTTTTTTATTATATAACTTTTTTCTTATTAAAATTTTGCAAAACTAGTGGTACACTGTACCTAATAAAATGATACTAATTATAACTATATTACATTTGAAAAATTAATGAAAAGTGTTTGCAAAATAATTACAGACAATAATTGATGCAAGATTTGCTGGTTATCAAACTCATTCAAGATCTTGTTAGTAAGAAGCCATGATGCAGTAGCTTCATCAGAATCTATTCATAAATAAAGCTTCTAGAGTATAAAGACTGTCAATTAAAATCTAGATCACCTTGTTAATATGCAGAAATTTTCTACTCATCAAACTCATTCAAGGTCTTGCAGATACAAACCAACAAAGGGGCAAATAATTTTCATAACAATTATTTATAAATTCTCCTGAGCATCTGTTGGGTTAGCCAATCAGAACCCAGCTCACCTGAATGAGATGTCCATATTTCTTCCCTGGTAATTAAGTCAATCAATCCTTCATTTTTTTGGATGTAAATAATAACCAAGCAAGTTTCATTACAATCTTTTTTGTACCTTGTTAAAGCGTCCACAAGGTCATCTAATCATTGTCTCCTTAATATACAATGAATTTGCTGCTTATTTGAGATCTTGTTGATATAAACCACCGTAACAAGTTTCATCAGAATCAGTGTATAAATAAACACCTGCATCGTCAGCCAATTCAAGTCATCTTATTTTTATGTGCTGATTTGCTTGTTATCCCTCTTCTTGATCAAAATTGGTTAAAAACATATACAGCATCCACACAAGTCCAGATCTTCTACGTTATGTGCTGACTTTGCTGCTTATCAAATTCATCTGAAGAGCTTGGTCATATAAATAAAAACCAACAAAACAAATCTGATCAAAATTGGTTGAAAAATAAAGGCATAAGAAAGCATCCACATGGTCAGCCAGTACAGGTCCAGGTCATCCACAATTACGTTCTAATCATCAAACACATTCGAAACATTAAGTCAAAATGCAAGTTTCATAAATAAATCAGATCTAAATCATTGACTCAGTTATAAATGCTTATTTTCCTATCCATTTCATCTAAATATATAAACCACTATAGCAAGTTTTTTAAAACTCTGTTCATAAAGAAAGGATGATGTACAATGAAGGATGCATGGTGCAAATGCACATGCAAGGCTAGTCCAATGGCTTGCTTGACCTTTGGAAAGGGCAGCAAAAGACAAACAAGATGCAAATTTAGAGCCCCTTCATTTGAAGCTTCAGGTTACAAGCCCATGCAGAATTATTCCTTTAAATAAGAAATAATGACAAGATTAAAGAACAAAGAAGAAAGTCATACAGTTGACTGAAATATTGGAGAGGATTACAAATATGTTAATTGTTGAAGAAGTAAATTTAAAGTATGTAAATAAATAATGAACTTGGGCAAGATACTCAAGTAAATACAACTACAATAAAATTATATCTTACAGAAAAGCAATAAATTCCTCTCAACAAGTAGCCCTTAGTTTCATTTCTAAAAGGAGAAGAATACATGCTTAATAACATCTATTTTTCATATGAAACTACTACAATTCCTAACATTAACACCACACATGGTGACTATACCACAATAAACTTCTACAAGACTAATTTTTACAGCACCTTTCCAGTCAAAAATGGGACCAGTGTAAAGGATACTTTACAAATTCAATGGCTTGTGTTTTCAGGTAGCCTAAGCCAGTGTTTTCATTGAATGAAGACATGTGATAGTGCATATTCCTTTCTGAAATAGAGACACGTTTCAGACCATTCAAATTGGCCTTGCAAATTTTAAGAGTTGTATTATTCCCCCTCCCATAAAAGAGATGAAAAGTTCATTAAAAGTAAAATGCACTCATTAAAAGTTTAACTTGGCAAAAAAGTCAAACAGGTTTTAAAATAATTTGCAAATTTTCTTATATAGTTACTAAGATTGTGACACTTAGCCCATTTCCAATTTTACCTTAAAAAAATTAATAACCATGTGGTAATATTGCTCCTCATTTTATTATGAACAACTCATACCTTCTGATACATCAAACCCTTGAAACTTGACAGGCTGTGTGTAGTTGACCATAGCTGAGAGTAATGGATGTATGTTGGTAGTTGCACCCGTGTAATGATAATTTGACATCAATGCCTGCTCCTCATCTGCTGTCAAAATAACCTGCCAAGGATAGATTCAGAAGGTTATCTAAGGTATAATATATATATATATATATATATATATATATATATATATATATATATATATATATATATATATATATATATATATATATATATGTATATATGTACCCAAACTCTTAGAATCCTGTGATTTCCTTCCTTTTGACGACGTAACTTTTACTTTCAGAATTTCATACTTCTTCAGCATCCGTCTTTCTCTGCTTGACCTATACCTTGCCATTCCTCTTTTTGCATAACCATGCAGAAAAATGTGCAAGAGAAACTGACCTAAAACACACACTAAGCTGAGGTCAACGAAACATAACATTTAGGTCACAATTACCTAATTTTGATATGATAGTATTGTACTCACCAAAATTCACATAAAATCAAGTTGCATGCCACTGTCACCAATAATGGCTGAGAAATTAACAAAATGGAGACCTTAACCAAAGTCACTGAAGCATGAATGTAAATGAAGCATGAAATTTAGGTCACAGTGATCTCCATTTGGCAAAACGGTATTGAACTCACAGACACAAATTTACATTCGAAGTTTATAACAAACAATGCCTAAGAAACTGATCTTAATATGAAACCTAACCCACTTCACTAAATCACAAAATTTAGGTCATAATTTTGGTACACTTGTAGTGCACTCATCAGAACACATGAACATACCATTGGCAAGCTGCATGATTATGGATCTGACAATGCCAGAGAAACTGACCTGAATGCAAAACTTAACTGAGATCACTAAGGTCTGAAAGTTAGGTCAGTGACCTACTTTTGGTTGACAAGTGTGCTACTCACCAAAACACATCTCCATACATATACAAAGTTGCATGGCTCTGGGACCTACAATGCCTGAGAAACTTACCTAAATGAAAACAAAACTTAACCCAGGTATGACAGAAACACAAATGGCTGGACATACAAAAGTAACACTACATGACACTTCCACATTTGTGACAGTGCATAAAGAATTCATCAAAATCTTCACAATTTTCCCTCTACTGTCTTTGTTTCTTGTTAGATGTACTTTCAAATGTCCTGACTGAATCATAAGACAAAACAAAACAAAGACACTCATTTAAGTCATAAGACAAACAAATACACTCATTTAAGTCATAAGGCAAACAAAGACACTCATTTAAGTCATAAGGCAAACAAAGACACTCGTTTAAGTCATAAAACAAACAATGACACTCACTTAAGTCATAAGACAAACAAAGACACTCATTTAAGTCATAAAACAAACAATGACACTCATTTAAATCATAAGACAAACAAAGACACTCATTTAAGTCATAAGATAATTAAAGACACTCATTTAACTCATAAAACAAACAATGACACTCATTTAAGTCATAAGACAAACAAAGACACTCATTTAAGTCATAAGATAATTAAAGACACTCATTTAACTCATAAAACAAACAATGACACTCATTTAAGTCATAAGATAATTAAAGACACTCATTTAACTCATATAACAAACAATGACACTCATTAAAGTCATAAAACAAACAATGACACTCATTTAAGTCATAAGACAAACAAAGACACTCATTAAAGTCATAAAACAAACAATGACACTCATTTAAGTCATAAGACAAACAAAGACACTCATTTAAGTCATAAGACAAACAAAGACACTCATTTAAGTCATAAGGCAAACAAAGACACTCGTTTAAGTCATAAAACAAACAATGACACTCATTTAAGTCATAAGGCAAACAAAGACTCATTTAAGTCATAAGACAAACAAAGACACTCATTAAGTCATAAGACAAACAAAGACACTCATTTAAGTCATAAGACAAACAAAGACACTCATTTAAGTCATAAGACAAACAAAGACACTCATTTAAGTCATAAGGCAAACAAAGACACTCATTTAAGTCATAAAACAAACAATGACACTCATTTAAGTCATAAAACAAACAATGACACTCATTTAAGTCATAAGACAAACAAAGACACTCATTTAAGTCATAAAACAAACAATGACACTCATTAAAGTCATAAAACAAACAATGACACTCATTAAAGTCATAAAACAAACAATGACACTCATTTAAGTCATAAGACAAACAAAGACACTCATTAAAGTCATAAAACAAACAATGACACTCATTTAAGTCATAAGACAAACAAAGACACTCATTAAAGTCATAAAACAAACAATGACACTCATTTAAGTCATAAGACAAACAAAGACACTCATTTAAGTCATAAAACAAACAATGACACTCATTTAAGTCATAAGACAAAGACACTCATTTAAGTCACAAATGATATCCAATTTTAGGATCCTCATTTACATCGACATCTATAATTAAAAGTTTCTCTTGAAAACTTGAAATTGGTAGCATATATATAAATACAATAAATTTAAGCTGCTCCTCCTTCCTTCATTTTTAGAAGGAAAGTCTGAATATGATCTCAGCATATGCATACTGCATGTGCAAGTCAAATAACAGAGAAAAAAAGAAATTTACTTTTATGGCATTGCAATAAGTTGTAATACTGACCTTCTTTATTGAGGAATCATTCTCTTCACTACAGACAGAGTTTAATTCTGGGTGAGCATCTGTGTCCACACTGGCAGTGGTTGGGTCTAAATCTACCAAATGACACAAAAGACAAAATAACTGGACTTTTGTAATAATAATAAAATGTCATGCAGATTTACCTACTCCGCATTTTTACAGAGTATATATTGGCAAACATTCTGAAGCAACAAATCACAGTAAATATCAAATCAATTTATTTGTCCATGAACATCTTTTTGAAGACTTACAAAAAAAATTTGCTGTGGTTTATGATCAATGTACAAGAGAAGACATTTCGTTGAAATAACATGTGAGCTAAAGCAATGATCTTGTGTTCACTGCCTAAGGTTGGGCGAGCAATACAAGTCCAAAATATAGCAATGTGCATAAAATTAACACTGAACAGCTTTCAGTACCAGGTTTATGGATTAACTAGCTGCAAAACTGGATGTTACATCAACCTGAAATCTTTAGAGTGGCAAATTAATGTTCAATTTAGATATCTCAATGGCTTAAAATATAATATTCTATGACACGTAGTACATTTTTGTTTCCATAAAAGCTATTAAAATGCATGTCGCAGTGAAGATGAATTACGAATCATTTCCAAGAAGAAAAGGAAGCCTCAGGCTTAGTAATTTCATATGACAGCACATTTATTAGACTACTGAATTTAAGCTAGGCTATCAGATAATTGAAATTAAGCCGGACTACCAGACAAATGAATTTAAGCCAAGCTACCAAACAACAAAATTTAAGCCAAGCTACCAGACAACTGAATTTAAGCCAAGCTACCAGACAACTTAATTTAAGATGGGCTACCAGACAACAGAATTTAAGCCAAGCTACGAGACAAATGAATTTAAGCCAAACTATCAGATATCTGAATTTAAGCAGGGCTACCAGACAACTGAATTGTAAATGCAGCCATATAAATGTTATGTTCTCATCTAAACATTTCTTTGGATACAAGAAAATAAATGACAAAAAAAAAAGTGATTTCTGAAAGTGTATGACTGTACTAATTATACATTTCCCTAATGAAACAATTATTATTGGAAAAAATGGAGATATTCTACAAGTAGTATTAGACATGAAAATAAACATTTAGATAAAAATGTTATTCTGTCCTGATTTATTATCTACAGAACACATTTATGCATAATACTAACCTTTATGCTGCATTAACAGTTATGAATGGGTATCATCTGATAAGAAATGAGAAAAATATTGGCTAACAACTCTACAAATTTAAAGAATTCTAAATTGACTACAGTCTCATCGTAAGAGTAATATTAAAGTTCATTTCATACTGAATTCCTTCTGGAATTAAATTTAATAATGTCGAATTTTGGATTCTGAATTTAAAAGACAAAAGCTCAGTTTCTGTTTAATGAAATTTTAAAATCCTCAAATAGATCAAGAGTAAGTATAAAATGAAAAGATGCATGTTAAAATGTAAAACCAACATACATCATATAAAATTGCAATTTAATATGTACCGGTTCTACTCAGATGATGGTAAATAATCCAATACATGCACTTTTCCTGGATAATTCTGTTCATAATTTATTGTCTGACATACAAGCATGACATACCTGAATAAAATCAGCTATACAGCATGTTCAGAAAGTAATAACTTGGAAAAACCCAGCTCAACATTAGATCCCATCCATAATGGATGAATCAACATGCAAGGGCATTTTACCTTTTGCTGCGCATGCTATGACGTGTTCTTAGTACTGCCATCTGGTGGGAAAACACCTGCAGTCAAAAGCTACAATAAAAACTGGCCAAAACATTTGTGCCAGAATTCATGTAATATCATTTTGAAGAATGCTATTATTCTAATTATGCTTGTCATCTCTTATAGCAGACCATAAAAATGGAAAATACTTGATCTTAAGGTTTGCATATTTCATTTCCAAACTGGAATTATAGTTTTCAATAAAAACAGAAAAATGCCATTATAAGCTAATGCTGAGCCAACTCTGAGCATACCATGAGGGTCTGCTCAGCTGTTTAAACTGAAAACATACAGACCAAATCAGGGCAAAACCTCTAACTGGACACCTCCATACTAACACATGGTCATAAAGGACAACATTTACAAACCCTTTTCCTAATGTTATTTACATACAAAGTTATTAATAAAGGACAACTGTCCACATGAAATAAAATTTGTGATCCCCTAAGTGCCATTTCAAAAGTCAATTTCAACTTTCTGAAAAAATATATCAACAAATTAAAAATGATTACTAATACCTAATTACATTTATTTGTGCTGGCAACTGAATGTCAGTTTCAGTTAAAAGAATAATTTACAGCAGCTGATGGTAGATGTGGAAATCCTTTACAAATGTTGTTGGCATTTATTATTGATATGGTCATTATTAGGTTTATATGTGAAAACAATTTTCACACTATTGGGTGTTAACTGGTGAAAATATAACACTGTACCAGTTCTACTCAGAACCCACAATGACTTGTATTTAACGACAAATTGGCATAGGGAAACTTATCTACTGTAATCTGCTATACTTCTAACTGAAATTGACATTCATTTACCTGTTCAAAATAGCTGTCAAGGATTTTAGTTATCATGTGGTGAGGTATGTTTACAGAAAACTGAAAGGGTATATGGTACAGACTATGATGAAATGGACTAAAGACAGGTTTCACTGTAACTACTTTGCAAAGGATATATTTCCTCTTTCACTGAAATACTTTACCTGATGTAGGGTTTTCAGGATTACATATTATACATGAACCATTCTGAAATACACTTTAGTCTGAGACATAAAACTTTGTGGAGATGGACACATAAACAGAACAAAGCTAAGTCCCATAATAAGCTGACACAGTACATATATATGGGGGCAGTTAAGAATGACTCACAAACCAATGCAAGAAATAAGCATGCAAATGGTCTTTAAGTTGATATCTACCACATCAAGAAACCCATGGGAAAACCCTGCAGTCAGAAGTTACAAAACAAACTGGCCAAAATGTCTATGCTGGAATTCATGCAAAAAGTTTGGGGGTTTCCACAACATTGAGACTCGAAAAATTCTTTACCTAGTAACCCAGAACAAGTTTGCTGGACAAGGAAAAACTTCTCAAGACTTACCCAGAATTTTATATTTAAAATATGTCTTCAGAAAAATTCCAAGAGTGTGGCTTTGTCAATGGTTAAAGATCTCTTTGATTCTAATGTTAAACATTGCCAAAAAATTTTAAAAGCTGGACTTTAAGCCTGTACTGGGAGAATGACAGTGGATTGTTATATTTATCTGGATTTTGGTGCACCTTTATGGCAAGCAGCTAGAACATTTTTTTTCTAGTCTTGTTCATAATATTTGTTTGGAAATGAAGACAACTCCCTATTTAAAGAATACATTAGTCCTAGTTAGTGAGTATTCCTGGGTTACATCTCCAAAACCCCATGCAGAGTCAGCATAATACGAAGTGTTAAACAACTATAAAAGCTTTGAGTCTGGAAAGCATTGATATTCCCTAAAGCCTTCTAATTTAGCACAGAGGTTATATCACAAGGCATACTGTGTATATTTCACAAATACTTGTCTATATTTTGCTAGCTTTAGGTGTACAAAAAGCAAGTAATGTTTCAATGGTTGAACATATAAAAATTAATAGCACAGGGAAACTAGTCCAGCTAAGCATCAAATGAGAGAGGTTCTTGATTATAATGACACTGTTCATGTATAAAATTTACCCATGTTCCTCTAGATATCACATAGTGTTCTTACCTTTTTTGGTCTGACCTATAATTTGTAGATTGTAAACTTGATTTATTACTGCTATGAATGGTTTTTGTTCACATCATCACAATACAGTGGTCTCCCTTTTAAAAAGCTTCCTTTTAAATGTTTGGCGTTTCACAAGGAGGACAAAATTGTAAAAAATATACTATTCTGATGTTGTGCAGGAAGGAACCTCTCAAAAGGGTGACCACCAAGTACTCTGATGTTATCCCAAGAAATAGTATGCCCCGATTCTTTGCAATGTTCACCTACTGCTGTCAGGGATAACATCAGAGAACTTGGTAGACAGACCTGTGGAGAAAAATAAGCTATTAAAACATGGATAGGGAGCCAGTGTTGAAACGTGATTCTGGATTGGAAGGGTTATGTCACATGGTCAACATTTAGTTCATCACGTGACTCCAGTTCGATAGTCATTCCTCTGATGAAGACCTTGTGATGGGGTCAAAAGCTAAGGAGTCATAATCTATTATGCTACAGAAAGGTATCTATTCTTAGTTTCATTAAGTTCTCTCTCTTATGTTTAATTACAACCCTTGCATTTTTGTCCTAAAACAGGCTAATTTTCATTGTATTCATCCACATTTCTCTACTCTACTCTTGGCATACACTTGTGTTTATATTGGGATTTTTTAATAAAAATAACACAATATACGATCACTATTAAAGATTTAATTTTGTTCTTTTTAATAAGGTATTAATCTGATATCAATTTTGTTATTTTAAGCATCTAATTTTTTTCTAATTTCCTTACCCCTCTCCACTTGCATTTATACAATTCACTCTAATAAACTAATTTTCTTTGCTTTTACACACGTAAATCAATAAACCTTAACTATCAACTTGCATTTTAACTTCGTGTCCCCATACTGTCTTCAACTTAAACAATTCCTATTAATGGTGGCCTTATCTAATAGGACACCACCACCTCTACATGTACTACACAAAATGTTCAAGTAAGTAAACTGACTATGAGGTTCAATCAGCAGAGTTAAATTGACTAGAGGTTCTATCAGTGGATTAGGCTGGCTATGAGGGTCTATCAGTGAAGTAATTTGACCATGTGGTTCTATCTGTGGAATTAATTTGACTATGAGGTTCAATCAGTTGAGAAAGTTGACCATGTGGTTCTTTTGATGAAGTAAGCTGACCATGTGATTCTATCATTGAAGAAATATTGTACTTCTGCACAGCCATAAAAAAGAGAGAGAAATCTGCCTTAGTGGATATCTTGATATAATGAAATCTGTTCACTGAGGACAAACTGTATAAGTAACTTTCCTCAAGCAAACCAAACTTCTAAACAAAGCACACCTTTGCACAAGGGACATATTTCTGTGGTTCCTAGACAGATTTCACTGATTAAGCTTTTAATCTGGCTGAATGAGCTAATACAGTTTCCAGATTCTCTGCACAATGACTATGAATCAAACTGAAATGGAGTGATCGTTAGCATCTTAACCTACTAACATGGCAGATTTCTGTCATCTACACGTACAACCAACTAGACTGCATGCTCTGCTTTTTTAAATTTCCAACTTTGTATTATTATATTTAATTCTTTACATGCATATTTATGTAACTATTTTTTGTTTGGAAAGAACACTTAGCAATTTTGGATGCATGCTTGCCTGTTTTTATTGTGTGTCCTTATGCACATCTGATGCATTGTTTCTTTCTCCGCTTCATACCTATTATTATGTAGGCATATTTATGTATTATGTATTATTATGTTTTTATGTATTATTATGTATTATGTAAGCTATTGCAGAGTTGAAGACTGCCAGTGTGGCATGACCAGACTGGATGTCTAAGCAGTACCATTTTCATGTAGGATCAAATAGCCATCATGAGAAATCTTCTGGTGAAAAGCCCATGTCCACAACTTTCTGTTTAGATGTAGTGAGAACAAAATTTTAAATAGTGGCTGTGGAGGCCATATTTGATGTCAAACTGGCACCGTGTTCATTTTGAATGAACCAGACTATAATAAGTCTTTCAGTGAAAACCCCATGTAGATATGACTATCTATTCAGAACTCACAAAATTAACAGATCTTTAGCAACAAGAAAATGATTTTTTGACTGGGATTGTTTTCCTTCACATCAATAAAGTTTTTCATCTAGTTGATCATGAAATTCTGTTGCAAAAGTTGTCATAGGTTTTATTTAATAATGGTTCAGATCATGCCTAAACAAAAGGTCTCAACAACTATTGGCAACATTAGCACAAAAAACTGCAATATTCATGCAGAGGTCCCTCAAGGCATTGTTTTAGGCCATCTCGTCTTTCCTATTTATGTTAACAATCTTTCTTTAAATACTGAACCCACAAATACAGATTTGCTTGCAGATGATACAACCTTGCATACATCTATTTTTGATACCAATGTTATCCAAACAAGGTCTTTGACCCTGCTAGTGTTCAAAGTTAGGCATAACAAAATTAGATGGTAATTATGGAGAAGCAACAACAAGATTTTCAATCTGGTCACTGTGTCAGCCATATTTTGATGTCCAATCAGCACCATCTTCATTTAGGACCCACTAGACATTACACCCAGTCTTCTGGTGAAAACCCCATGCCAATACAGCTGGTGGACAATGAATGGTGGATGATGCATGCTGAATGTAGGGTCAAACCAATTAACCTTACAGTCAGGTTAGCTAACAATACATTTCTCATTAAAATGCATCAACAAAGTTTCATTCATGCAGGGCTGAAATAAAATTTGATTAAAGATTTGATTAATCTAGCTGTAATAGCATTACAGCTACAAAGAATGTCACAAACAAATGGTAAAAATTAAAAATTGATGTGTTATTCAAGCATGTAAATTAAATCACATTTACCAACTTTCATGAAATTCATCCCCATACTAATTTGTCTGAATGTAAGTGATACAAATGAAAACAAAAGTCACAGTAAAAGCTGGGTCACAGTGCTCTAGTGTTAAAGATGGATTTACACTTCTCAAGATACAGCCACATACCAATTTTCAAGAGTGTAGGTGAGAGTGTGAGGAATGGAGACCTGAAAAAAAAGCTAGGTGGAAAATTCCAAAAGGGTCACCTCCTAATCAACTGATATTTTAAATTCTGAAAGTATGTTCTTCTCATATCCATTTTTTAACTACTGCATGCAACAGAAATGATTCTAAGCACTAATATTTACATTTATACAACAATGAAATACACTTCTGACAAAATCAAAGTGGGTTACTTTTGCTCATGTATTTCTAAATGCTTAATGCTAGCATATATATGTACTGGTAATCAGTAATCATTCATGAAATTTCTCCCTGAAAATATACTCTAGTTGAAGTCTATCAGGAATGATAATATTGACTGGCAACAGTCAAAACCACTATAATCTAGAGGTACAAAAACTCTTAACATAGAATTGTTATTTAACCTTACAGTTTACATTTTGTATTTTTTGGTGGCAATTCCCTAAAATCTAAATGGAAAATAGCACAGATTTTTTAAATTAGCAACCTTGGTGGCAGTATCAAGACTGCTAAATGGCATCTCAACTGTAGCAGTATTAAGTCTGCTAAATGGCATCTCAACTGTAGCAGTATCAAGACTGCTAAATGGCATCTCAACTGTAGCAGTATCAAGACTGCTAAATGGCATCTCAACTGTAGCAGTATCAAGACTGCTAAATGGCATCTCAACTGTAGCAGTATTAAGTCTGCTAAATGGCATCTTAACTGTAGCTTTATCAAGACTTAAATGGCATCTCAACTGTAGCAGTGTTATGACTGCTAAATGGCATCTCAACTGTAGCAGTATCAAGACTTAAATGGCATCTCAACTGTAGCAGTGTTATGACTGCTAAATGACATCTCAACTGTAGCAGTATCAAGACTTAAATGTCATCTCAACTGTAGCAGTGTTATGACTGCTAAATGGCATCTCAACTGTAGCTTTATCAAGACTTAAATGGCATCTCAACTGTAGCAGTGTTATGACTGCTAAATGCCATCTCAACTGTAGCAGTGTTAAGACTGCTAACTGGCATCTCAACCATAGCAGTGTTAAGACTGCTGAACAGCATCTTAACTGTTGCTGTATCAAGACTGCTAAATGGCATCTCATCTGTAGCAGTGTTAAGATGCTAACTGGTATCTCAACTGCCGATCAAAATGTCAGATGTTTAATAGTGAGTTCCAACAATGAAAGACAACATACAGTACAGTCTGAAGGGTGGTTAATGTCAACTGAGGATACATTTATTTGGTATCTATCTAAAAAGGATGCGTAAGTACATAGCTGGAGAAATTTTGCACAGGCAACTCTGTAATATTTGCACATTTATCACACTATTAAACATGGGTCGTTATCCTACTATCACTTTTGTTTTTTCTTCAAAATTGGAGACTTCTGACTTTAATGTATCAAACTCATATTGACAGTCATTTTCTACAGATTAATAGTTCAAAATATGTTCTAGTGCACTATTTTTACTATTAAGTTTTACATTTTTTTTTTCCTTTTACAAAAAAGTTAGATGATGTCTGAAAGAGATATTTGCATGCATTTACTGAAGGATCTTCAAACAGAGAATCAAATTTAAATGGATTCTGTACATATCTTTACTAGAGGTACAAAGATTATTTTTAAAAATGTTATTTTACACTTACAGTACAGTATATACTCTATGGTTCATTATGCATTCCATGTATCTTACACTTACAGTACAGTATATACTCTATGGTTCATTATGCATTCCACGTATCTTACACTTACAGTACAGTATATACTCTATGGTTCATTATGCATTTCATGTATCTTACACTTACAGTACAGTATATACTCTATGGTTCATTATGCATTCCATGTATCTTACACTTACAGTACAGTATATACTCTATGGTTCATTATGCATGCCATATATCTTACACTTACAGTACAGTATATACTCTATGGTTCATTATGCATTCCACGTATCTTACACTTACAGTACAGTATATACTCTATGGTTCATTATGCATTCCATGTATCTTACACTTACAGTACAGTATATACTCTATGGTTCATTATGCATGCCATATATCTTACACTTACAGTACAGTATATACTCTGTGGTTCATTATGCATTCCATGTATCTTACACTTACAGTACAGTATATACTCTATGGTTCATTATGCATGCCATATATCTTACACTTACAGTACAGTATATACTCTGTGGTTCATTATGCATTCCACGTATCTTACACTTACAGTACAGTATATACTCTGTGGTTCATTATGCATTCCATGTATCTTACACTTACAGTACAGTATATACTCTGTGGTTCATTATGCATTCCACGTATCTTACACTTACAGTACAGTATATACTCTATGGTTCATTATGCATGCCATATATCTTTTTAATGTTATTCATTCTGTAGAACAAAATTTGTTTATTTTTTTAAAGCTAAGTCCTTACTTGATAATCTAAGAGGTGATAACAATTAGTCAGCATAATTGGTTATATTAATAATTTAGTAATTGAAAAATGCAGAATAGTGATATTTCTTGTAAGGAGTTGATTCTAGAGCAAATTAAATTTTATGTTCAGATGTTATACATTATTAAATTTTAAATATACAGATGTCGTACAAAATAATTCCAAGACTCAAGTTCTTTATATCTAAATTTCTCTCTTGCATGTATCTATTTATCAAATGTCATTCATTCAATCTCTGAGAATAAATTTAAATTTCATAAATAAATTATACAAGTTGATTTAATAATCTTAGACTTGATACAAAAATTGGATTGCAACAAAGAATGATAGTGCAACTTTAAATAATGCACATAAAATGAGTGTATGGTATAGTCTTGCTTGCTTGTATTTTTATGCGGCTATTTTGGTGAAATAATATCAGATAGGTTGATGTAACGTTTCAGATGAAAAAAAGTGTCCCATTAACAAAACTAATTCTTTACAAGATAATCATTATAGATATATAAGTGTAGTAAAAACTGAAAATGATAACAGTTCGATGCAGTCTTCATACTAAAATTTTATAGATTCAAGCATTTTTACTCAACCATATATTGTACAAGCTGAGCCATGTTCAGATCTCTCCAACCAGAACTATAACTGGAACAGAGACATAATGTGCTAAATTTCTGTTCTTGGAGTTACAAGGCATTGATAAAATTCATGGAGAAATATATTTGAAAAAAATTCATGGAGAATTATATTTCTATTTGAATCAAAGGAAAATATTTGTCTTAATTACTATACACATTTTAAAAAATGTCTACTGCACCCATCTTATTGACATCTTTACATACAACAACAACAGTATTGTATTGTATTTTTTTTTACAAACATTTTAAATCAATTAGCTGAAAAAATATTGTACAGGACATTTTTTTATTCAACCAATATAATTTTGCCAATTTTCTTGCATATTATAAACTTACATCAAATCAAAATCCAGAAAATCAATCTAATTTAGAGTATACTGTCCAGACAACAACAATATATTGCATCTTTTTGAAGAAACAAAGAATGATAGTTAATAGTTTGGTCTTGCCTTTTACTTTCTAAGTTATATAGTTCTTCTACTGAAGATCTGAACATTTTCCTTCAGTACTATTAAAAGTTTTTATACTGCCATAGGACACCGATGATTATCTAAAAAAATATAATTAGTTACTTTTCCTTACACTTAATCTTTTGAAAACCTACTGTATACTCACATGTAAGTCAAACTGCTTACAACAAAGATCCTGATCTGCTGCAGCATAATGTGCCTGCATATCAGGGTTTACATTATTTGTTCTACTGATTACTTCTAACAAACTGCACAGACCCAGATCTGCTGGCATTTGATTTGATGGCAGATCTGTGTCACTGCAGTTTGCAGTTCAACTTAACTTATAAGCAAGTACATATGGTAATAGGCAACAACTTTCAATCTTTCTAAATAAAACTTTATGTCTCTATTTTTGCAGAAAACCCTCTACATCTTGAATTAGACATTGATAAAATTCAAAGTCAAAACTTTTTAAATTTTTGGGAATGGTCATGAGCTTAGAATGTCTCTGTTCCATACTTTATTGAAACTAGTAATAAATACTGACAATGATAAATAAACAAGGTGATGGTGTTCATAACTACCACTAGTTGGCTTTAAATTAGACGTAGTAGGTTGTTTTTGTATGGAAGGCTTCTCTTCGCTTGTACATTCACTGCCGGAACTGGAACTGTCGGAATCTGGAGAAAAAAGTAACATGCTCACACCATTAACAACAACCCTTGATGGCAACCATCTTTGTCAGTGTTTCAGCCATTTTTTTTCTTCAGAAAAGTAGAAATGGAAAAATTTGTCTATTATTTAGAAATGATAGATAAACCTTTATCAGGGCTGGAATGATCCATAATATTATAACAGTGTGAAATTAAGACATACAAATTTCATGAATCGGCAAACGACAAGTTTACCAGTTTAGAACTGGTTTCTTTTTCATCTTGTCCTATACTGCTAAAAAATGATTTTTTTAAAACCCTATTTCGTGTTAAACAGTACAAAGTACCAAGTTTTCTTCTTTACACTATTTCAAACTTTAATTCCTCTTTTTCATCATCATGCACACTGAAAATTATTTATGTATATTGTTGTTGAGGAATTTACATTAAATAGAAATGAGAATGTGGTACCTGCTTCTGTTGATACCAGTTTTATTTATTATAAAATGTTCCCATAGGACCTTAGCTCAGTCGAGTTCTGATAGCTAGCACCCCACCTCATCTCCCCTCCAGCTTTAGATAAAGTACAGCAGAACCAGTCTTGAAAGACCACCTATTCTCCCTAAAAATAATGGTCTCAAGACAGATCGTCTCCAATAACAGGTAATAACACTATATAATTAATAAATATGTGCATCGAGATCATGGTCACTGAAAACAGGTGGTCTCTCATTGCAATGGTCTATCAATACAGGTTTTACTGAATGTGTATGTTTGCTGTAATACCCACACATGCCTTAATAGGCACAACCCTCTTCTTCTTGAAAACTTTCATTTAAATAATCTACTGCTAAGCACGTTTGTCTTAAATCCAACATACCTTATGGGCTGGGGGGAGGAGGAGAAGCTTCTAAAACCCACTAATAACATTGTGTTTTTAATGGAACTCAGCATCATTCATGGCTGGTGTCATGCCATCACTTAAATTTGTGAGTTAAAACAGTCATAAAAGACATATCTTCTAAGTGCTTAATTTTGTTCAACCATACCGGGTCTGAGAATGCACCTCTAAAGTGGAAAACTCCCAACAATGACAAAACGGGAGCCAATCCTTCCAATAAATATATACACATAATGGGGTTCTTGTTTATAGCATCATCAGCATGCACTTAATGTGATTAACTTCTGCCTCATGAAATGTACTTAAATAACTTTTTAACTCTTTAAACCCATTTTCAGACGAAATGCGAGTTGGAAACATTTTGGTTGCTACTTCTGAATATCTCCAAATAAATCTGCTTTCAAAAGATGTTTGTTTAGTCTGATGCCTAGTTGTATTAGAAATGTGGTTTTCATTGGCTATTTCACTCATGCATGTGCAGAAGGGTAAAAGTTTGAGCTCTTTCTTTTTTTATTGTTAGTGGACCCATCACTTTTGTGTGCTGGCCACTTTTTACTCCAAATCCCCAACTTATCCCACTATTTGGAAATGTTTGATTGTCTGTGCAGTTCAGACCAGTCTGCCTTGGATCTCATGGCCAAAAAGTCTACAATCCGGACACAAAATCCAATTCCAACAATGGCATTATTTTTGGTGTTAAAAAAATTTGGTCTCAATAAATTTTTCCCTCTGTATTTTGTAATGCAAGTAGAAAGTTCAGATTATTTGATATCATTGTAGAGGTACATGTGTCTACTTTTCTGTAATACCACCCACAATGGTGTAACTTTAAATGACCTTGATGCTACAAAGCTTGAAAGTAGGGTACCACCTTCCGATGCATAAACATGGCGCCAGCGGTTAATGAGTTAAACACAATGCATGTTATAATACATTATGTACAAAGGTGGTATCCCTTAATTTAAAAAGTTTTAATAAAAACTAGACCTATCATTAAACATTACACAGAAGTTTTGGGTCAAAGGGTTTTTAAATTACTTATTGTTGGTGTAACTTTAACATTCCAAATGCATTTTCAGTCAAGATTTGCTTTTAATAAGATGCTATAATTTGTAATTTCATGGATATTTTGTTAAGAGTTCCATATAATTCAATGAAGTTACTATCTGGCTGAAACACTGCCATTCACCCAGCCAGCAGTAGACCAAGATTGCAAATGAGATTCAAAATGTGCAGAGCAAGTAGAAAACTCACTAAGATAATACTTTTCTCTCTGTCCCCTATTCTGTTAAAAGATTATCTTATTAATCCTTTAATTTTCTACAGTATTTAATTTAACTATTTTTAATCAATTAAGGATAGCATTACAACTTCATCTCCTGATACATTATGAAACATCAGGTTTGGATCTACTCTGTTTTAATAGAATTATATGTAGAAATGATAGCATTACAATTTCATCTCCTGATATGTTATGAAACATCAGGTTTGGATTTACTCTGTTTGAATAGAATTATATGTAGAAATGATAGCATTACAATTTCATCTCCTGATACATTATGAAACATCAGGTTTGGATTTACTCTGTTTGAATAGAATTATATGTAGAAATGATAGCATTACAATTTCATCTCCTGATACATTATGAAACATCAGGTTTGGATTTACTCTGTTTGAATAGAATTATATGTAGAAATGATAGCATTACAATTTCATCTCCTGATATATTATGAAACATCAGGTTTGGATTTACTCTGTTTGAATAGAATTATATGTAGAAATGATAGCATTACAATTTCATCTCCTGATACATTATGAAACATCGGGTTTGGATCTACTCTGAATAGTATTATATGTAGAAAGGATAGCATTATAATTTCATCTCCTGATACATTATGAAACATCAGGTTTGGATCTACTCTGGAGCTGAGCACATATTATACAAGGTATGCCTTCAGTAACAAGAGTACTATGAATGGCATAATATGTGCCCACCACATATATAATAGTTCTTTATTGTAGACAAGTGACATTTCTGTGCTGAAACCATTTTTCTTCTCTCAGTCACAGTGACTTTGATCTTTGACCTTTCAACATCATTATCATCAGACTTCTTTCAGACTTCTTTATTACACCCCCCCCCCCCATGCAAGCCACCCACAAAGTTTGGCATAGGACGATATGCTATGGTGCATACACTTTTTTCATCTTTTAGTCACATTGCCCATGACACTGAACCTTTTGACACCAAAATCAATAGGTTTCTTCCTTACCCCAAGTGCACAACATCCATCAAGTTATGACCAGATCTGAGATGCAAAACTAATGTTATTGTACAAAAATCATTTCTATTCTTCCAGTTAAGGTGATCCTGACCTTTGATCACAAGACCAATAGGAGTCTTCCTTCAGACATTCCAGCAACCCTTGGTAAAAAAAAATGAAGAGAAGAAGGAAGGCTACTTTTAAAAAGAGAAAGTAGTGATAAAGTTGGATAAAATAAAACTATTTTACAAAGAAAAATTGTGTGAAGTTGTGTAGATAACTGAAAAAATATAATTTTTACCTGACTTGCCTTTGCAAATTTCAAAACAATATATACTGAAAAAACTCTAGGGATAGTAGAGATGGGAGTCGAACACAAAACCCCCCAGGAAAAGCAGGAAAAACTAGGGCTGCTGGAAAGGCTATTCCTGTACCTCAAGTGCAAGCCATCCAAAAAGTTTGTTAACTGCAGATGGTGGGAACTAAAGCTATTTTGTAGAAACCATTTTACTTCTTTCAGTTGCATTGACCTGTGCCCTTTTCACCTGAAAGCAATCAGGTTAATTGTAAGCCCAAAGTTTGGCAACTGTAAATCTTGGAGAACTGAAGTTATTGTCAAGAAACCAGTTTTTGTTCTTTCAGTTAATGACCTTGACCTTTTGACTCAAAAGGGTTTTTCTTTACCCCAAGTACAGCTCATCCACAGTGCTTGGTAAATGTAGATGGTGGTGCAACTGTAGTTACTGTGAAGAAATTACTAATAGACATCATAACAAAATATATTTTTGCCTTATGGCAGACATATTAAAAAATATTGCCAAAAAACACTGATTCCAAAACACATTTTTTGGTGCATTGAAGAAAGCTTCCTTTAATAGGTAAATGCAAAGTACCAAATCAAATTAGGGAAATCAATCTGCCAAATGCTGTTATGAGGTTTGTGAAAATCCCACATGACCTGTGCCTTCAAAGTTATCGAGCAAAAGTGAAATTCATGACAGAATGATAGGACAGACATACCAGAACAGAACTTTATTAATAATAATCAGCTGTTGATACCCTGTTGTGACCTACCAATTATCTAAATGTTATAAAACAATGTGGCTATGTTATGCCTGTGCACTCCAATTTCACAGTACCAATGTTCTGGGTCTGCCTTCCCCTGATACTGCACTTTCCTCACAATGTTTATTTACATCATGTAATCCCAAAAACACATCTGGTAATGTTAAGAATTTGTTAAACAAACATCTGGTAATGTGTAGAATTTATTAAACAAACATCTGGTAATGTGTAGAATTTGTTAAACAAACATCTGGTAATGTGTAGAATTTGTTAAACAAAACACCCAGGTGGGCTTGAGATTGCTCAGCTTGGCTTTCTTTGCATAATAGCAACTGGCTTGGTAAAATGGAATTAGATGCCCCTATGATAAAATGCTACCTTTCAAACTAACATATAATTTATTCACATAAACACATATTCAAATTAAAAGAAATATAAAGCACAAATAAACAGGCTGAAAAACAATACTCCAGTATGATCTATATTAGTTCTGGAATAATAGATTTCATACAATAAGAATAAAACCATCCCCTAATAAAGCTGATTTATTACATGGGCATATGTTTGGATTTTTGCAACAGGTTTTGCTTACATGGGTAGAATGTACAGTAATTTGTGTTAAAAATATATCTTGGTCTATTGCTGTTTAGACATATTAGTTGGTTTGTCTGGAATTAATATAAACAAGACATCCAAACAAAAGGATAATGTTTTCTAAAAAGGCTGCATCAAATACATCAACAAATATTTGCCAAATTATTAATTAATAACTGACTTAGTGCTGTCTGATTACTGAAAGACTGAACAAAAGACATATTCCCATCAACAAACAAAGGGTGCTGAATTAAACTATAAAAGAAACAAGTCAAATGCTAAATGGTCTGCAATTATTACCAAGAGAAAGATATAATATAGAGTTTTATCCTTAGACTTGTTTTCACTTTTCTGGAAAGGTTTTAGATTTCATAACAAGTTTACATGAATAAGTGATACTTTATGAAATGAAGGGCTGTGAAACTTATAAATGTAGATTATAAACTCAAAATTTAAATCTACCTAACACCCTATTTTAGCTTACAACATGAAGGAGGAAAAGGTAACTCAACCTAACAACCTATTCTAGCTTACAACATGAAGCAGGAAATTGTAACTCAACCTAACAACCTATTCTAGCTTACAACATGAAGGAGAAAAAGGTAACTCAACCAAACAACATATTCTAGCTAAAAAACTTGAAGGAGGAAAAGGTAACTCAAACTAACACCCTATTCTAGCTAAAACAACAAGGAGGAGGAAAAGGTAACTCAACGTAACAACCTATTCTAGCTTACAACATGAAGGAGAAAAAGGTAGCTCAACCAAACAACCTATTCTAGCTTACAACATGAAGGAGGAAAAGGTAACTCAACCTAACAACCTATTCTAGTTTACAACATGAAGAAGGAAAAGGTAACTCAACCTAACACCCCATTCTAGTTTACAACATGAAGGAGAAAAAGGTAACTCAACCAAACAACCTATTCTAGCTTATACCATGAAGTAAGAATCAAGACTGAATAAAACCACAAGTATTTTATTTCAGTTATGATTTTATTAAAATTGTTGTAAATGAATCACAATATTTGTTATCAGAGAATTAGCTTGTTACATATTTTATGACTTCAATTATATCGGTAAAAATGTGTCCACTCAAGACATATGTTATGTCTTATTGCATAAAAAAAATCCTGAGAAATAAAAAACAATTACTAACATACGAGTCAATAATATGTGGAGTTGTTTTGCTGTTCACTTTCATTATGACACCAAAAAAAAAAAAAAAAATGACGATTCAATTATTGGGGTCAGGCCAAAAGAAAAAACCTGTAGGAAATGTAACACTCTTAATCCAGCAGACCATTCAAACTAAACTTACCATGGTTCAAAATATCACCCCTACATATGATGTTAACAACAGCAACAACAATCAATACTCATCCTATATTTGGCTGAAATTATGCAATAGGACCCTTTTGGTGATATACTGGTTTTAAACTGTCAGATTTTAATATGGTTGAATGCAACTTTTAATACTTAAGCTTTGTGATCTTGTTCTCATCTAACAAGCACAAAAAGCAAAATTCCAATCAATTTCCAGTAAACAGGGTTAACACTCAGTATTATGACCTTTGGTCATTATCTCGGATTATGAAACAAACATGAATTATTTATGTGACCATGACCTGGTACAATCTGCTTTCAACATCCTAACAATTACATCTGTCATGTGAGGATCTACCAATCAACTTAGTTCAATTTAACCAAAGAAGTATGCCAATTAACCAAAGAAGAATGCCAATGTACAGCCAAGTGAGATTAATTATATCTTGTGAGATTTAATTATATCTTCTGACCTTCACCTTTCATTAGACTTTGTTACCCAAATCTGATCATATTTCAATAAAGGCTCAGCAATAAGTTTGATATTCATCTATGTTGTATGGAATGAAAATGAATAACAGACACTGTGACCTTGAGCTTGTCTTTTGCTTTGTGATTCTGTTGCTTAATATGATATGTACCTATCCACAAGGGATCTGTATGTCAAAACTGATGTCTCTGCATGGGTTTGGGTCTCCGATTCAGCCGATGTGGGTATGTGAGAAAGCTTGCCAGTAGCTTCTTGTGGGTCGGTGGTTCTTTCCGGGTTCTTCCTCCACTATTAATACTGGCCGCCATGTATAGCCTATTGTGTGCTGAAAAATGGCATTAAACCCCACAACAACAACAAAACTGATGTCAATAGATTGTTCAGTGATGTCATGGAAACCAAATGCATATGCCAAGCTATTATATGACCCTGGCCTTTACAGTGACTTACAGAAAGAACAAGAACATACCTGTACTACAAACTTCAGTACCGACAATAAGCATCCAAATAACTAAAGTTTCCTTGCAACAAAAATAAAGTAAAATATCTGGTGAAATATATTTAAGCTGAAGCTCATACCAAGCCCATATGTCTCTGACAAGCATTTCATAACACTGAAAGATAAATATCCCCCATTATTTGCTCATTCTGACCATGTATTTCATCCAATTATTGGATAATACAATAGCAGTTACTCAATATTTCTGATGCAGATCAACTAATATTAATGTGTCTCAAACTCCACAAGCTGCAGGCAAAGCTTTCGCATGATAAGCCAATCTGAGTACAGACATATCTCAAATTCTTTTTTTTCCCATGAAACTATGGCAATGTACAAATCACTTCTAAATGCTAAAATGAAAATAGACTACCATGTATACAACATAGATGAATGCAAGACTTCTACTTGTACAACTTAAAAAAAGTAAATTTAGAAAAAATCTGTTGCTTGTGTATTTAACGGAGCCACAGTGTCTTGGTGGTTAGCAGGCCAAACAGAATGATGTGGGTCTTAATACTGCCCAGGACAGGCTTGTTTGGCTGATGTAGTGTGTCTCTGGGTCAGGCACTTTACTCCAATTATCTCTGCACATTACAGCCTTTTCCATTGTTGACATGCAATTAAATGCCAAACAAATCAATCAACTGATCACTATGCACAACAACAAGAAGCAGGAGTATGTTATGAAGGAAACACCAAGAGGCAATTATATGTTTGCACCTATTTAACATTCATCCAGCTTCAAACAGTCAAGATCTGGCCTCTTTGTCATAAAACATTACTCAACTAAAAATCTTGCCAAAAACATTTCTGACCAATCAACAAGCTGCAATCATCAATTCAAAGTTAAGTTTCCAAGTCTGAAGCATACATGTTTGGAGCAACATTTGCATCTGGAAACACTGAATATAGCATAATTTTCTGATCCAGGAATCAGCTGTCACATGATTCATCAGAAGATGAAGGTCCAAATTTCAAAGTGAAACCGTAAACCCTGATCTCCCTGTGTATTATGGGATAGTAGATCAAGATTTACACTCTTCCCATTTGGGTGTGCTTCATACACAGGTAGAGTGCTCCCTCACTGTAATGCAGTTCATAGGAGCCAAAATCATGTACGAGGTTATTTAGGAGGGGTCATCTCATACTGGGGTATACCATATATACCATATGTACCTGCTTATGACAAGTCCAACTGAAAACTGCACAGATCCAGATCTGCCAGCACATAATGTGCCAGCAAATCTGGGTCTGTGCAGTTTGTTAGGAGTAATTAGTAGAACAGACAACACAGAGCCTCATCTGCAGGTGCAATTTGCTATGGCAGATCAGGATCTTTGTTGTTTGTAGTCTGACTCGACTTGTAAGCATGTATATATGATAGAATCACCATTACTGAACTGCTTAGAGAATAGAACTTGTTATTTTGACATTTTTGAATAGAACTTGTTATTTTGACATTTTTGAATAGAACTTGTTATTTTGACATTTGTTATACTAGAGGACCACTTTACATAAAGTACATGCTATCATAAAATGTTGAATTCAAGGAATAACAGAAAGGGTATACAATTTCAAGGAAAGGCCATATCCTTGTAAATGATGCAACCTTAAGAACAGTAATCATTTAGCACAGATAAAACTTCTTGAAAATAACAAACCATCTATTCATTTATAAACAAAGCGATCCAAAATGGTCACTAACAAATGTAATCTGTCATAAAAACTGTCCCATAAATATTGTCAACCAGTGTATGTTTTTACATACTATGAACATTGATACCCACAAAAATAACTTGACAGCATTATGATAGGTATATGGAAACTTTTGCATTTAGTTTTCATGAATGTTAATTTTGTAAAATCAACATTTAGTTCTTGAGATATTTTGACAGTTTTTCTGGCAGAATATCTGGCTTAAGTTCATTCTTTTAATTTCTCTAATTGTAAAAGTTAAATGATGTTAATACAATTTCTTGTACAGTTCAATTTCATACTATTTTAAAGCAAAGTCTATCTGTGCATATGAACTATCTTCATTCAGAAGAGAAGGGACAAAAAAACAATATAAAAGCAAACAAAAAACTGAAAATGCACCTCATAAAACATCTGGGGAGAAAAACCCATGCATATGTGGCACACCAGAGGCTCCTGCAATATGCGAACATAAATAATATAAATAAAAAAGGATCTGAAACAAAAGATGAGAATATAAGTAGTTTTCTCTAACTACAATAGTGACACATTGACTGCATGCAAGACGAGAAAATCTGGGATATATTGTGGGGGGTGTGGTTTATAGAGAAAAGTTTGAAACTACATCTTAAAGAATTAATATTTTAGACCCCGTTTTTATTTTATGTGCAATTTACAGAAATCTGACACTTCTATATTTTATCTTTTATTTTGAGATTAATCTGTAAGGGTTTAGTTTACTGAAGATTTTTGTAATTCTTTATATTTACATTTTTTTTGTGCTTTTATCTTGTAGTATTTCACATTTATCTTTGGAAGAGTTTATCTCTTTAAAGTATAGTGTGCAACTCCCTATATTCACATCTGCAGAACGGGACCCCAAGCGGCAGAGTGGTCTAAAGTGCTCTCTGTTATGGATCACTGCAATCTCACCTCTGCTTGCATGGGTTCGAGTCTAGGATTCGGCCAATGTGGGTATGTGAGAAAGCTTGCCAGTAGCTTCTTGTGGGTCAGTGGTTCTTCCTGGGGTTTCCCGGGTTATTCCTCCATCATTAATACTGGCCGCCACGCATACCCTATCATTTGCTGAAAAATGGCATTAAACCCCACAAAAACAACAAAATCTGTAGAATAGAACTTATATTCAGCACCATACAGTCGTTACTGTACTAAAATGCTATTAAACCTAATAAATTCATACATAAATTTCCTTCATATGCACATATAAAAGCCAATTCTAGCCTAAAATCTCGTGTATGCAACTTGCTTAACTACAACTAGATTTGTCAGTGCTGGAATATCAGGCTCTGTTCATACCACTTTAAGACTTCTGACCCCATATTCTTGAAATGTTCTAAGCAGGAAACTCAAGTCCAAATTCAAGGTACAAAACTCTGACACTGTATAACTTGAATCAAAATAACAAAGCTTAGGCTATTTTCTGACCTGGGTCTCTCCAAAGTTTCCCATCTGATTTTTGTGTTCTCAAATTCAGTTTGTCAATAACTTTTGACAATATCGTCTCTGGCCCCATATTCAAGACACTCCTCAACTTCAATGCACACTCAAATTCAGATTTAATAACTTATATTAAATAACTGAAGCATATGAGATTTCAGCCTGTTAATTATGTTTAGTTTATTTTACATCAATTTAAGACATGACAAAAAGACTGCTTTGGGTTTAAATGTCAACGTAAGTTGAGAAGCTTCAATACAGAACCAGGTTAAAAAAAAATGGAAATCTGATGTACTGGCACTGTATGTAACACCAGACCATGCTGTATGCCATTTACACTTGGATATGACTAGTATGTAGACCAATATGTTAGTTGACCACAGAAAGTTGACTACAAAAAGTTGACCACAAAACTTATGGAGAAAGTCTTACATACTTTGGACATCTTTTAATTTTCAGATACCTAGAAATTTAATGAATCGTTTCATCTGTCCCCTTTTCACATATCAAGTCCTGATTTGATACAACACATCTATAAATCAATAAATGGTTTTATCTATCCCCTGTCCATGTATCCAAGTATTTGTACTGATCTGATATAAAATAAAACATCAAATCAATAAATGGTTTCATCTGTCCCCTTTTCACATAGCCAAGTACTGATATGATACAACATAATCAGGAAGTATGAATATTTGTGGAAGTTCCTTTATGTTAAAACCATTTAATAATCACTTGAATTTGTCAAGTATTCATCATGGCAACTGTCTGCATGAAGTTTTCTAAGGTATAACTGCTTTCAGCAGCACCTAATAAATGATTTTATCTCCCGTTTAATGAAAATTTGCCATTCATTTACTAAGATTTTCAGGATATCATTTGTACAAACTGTCCAAAGGAAAGGAAATATAATAACAGTAAATGTGAGCTGTTTTAGTTTTGAAAAACAAAAGGAATACACCAGAATGTAAAACAAATTATTATATGGTCATCTTTTTCTCCATTAACTTTACACTGCAAGAACTGTGCAGTATTTTTCCATACTGCACTGCTCCATGATGCATGCCATGTGTCTAAAAACAGTATCGTGTGTTAGAAACTACTTTTGATTGTAAACAATGAACATTCATGTAGCAGACACTGGATTTTTTATTTATTTATTAGATTTGTCTGTAGATGATGTCATGCAGTATTGCTCAGAAAAACTTGTTCATATTTTTTTTTTTCTCCATACAAATGCAGTTACCTATAACCACATGGTGATTTTCAAATTCAACAGATATAGGAAAATTATCAAAGTAAAAAAAATAAAGAATAAATCATGAATTCAGAAGTTACAAAACTATCATCCGATCAACCAATGTGTAATGTTAAACATGGAACATCAACAGAGAATTTAAGCTTCAATTATATATGAAATAATAAAAAAAGAAGACCTTAAGAAAGTAACAAAAATACTTAAGAAACAGTCGAATTACAAAAATACTTTAACTGTTTTTTAAAGCAATAGTTGTAAATTATGAATATTAACCAAATTTTAACCAAAAGTTTGGTAATAATTACAGGTAAATTTAACATTTTTCAAGATTAAATAGGGTTTTCAAGAATGGCTTCAGACAATGAACAAATTACAGAAAAGCAGGATAAAACTCAGTATACAAATGTGAAAAGCTTGGAGAAGACACTTGCTGGAGGAAAAATGTTACCTACATAAAGTATCTATGCAGAGATGTTGATTTCTCTTTCAAATTTTGCACACCAAAAAATTTACTCTCGATGGATGCTAAAACCCACTGACCTATATCAATACAGTCATGTTAAATTCACATAAACTGGACAGCTGTACATGAGTGACTGAATATGGAATGTTGTTCAAATTTTTTCTCTCAATTTTTTTAAATGTTTTGCTATCCATCAATTATAAACAAAAAGTTAACTTGATTTGTATGTAACATAAATAATAATAGCTGATTAGGACCTGCCCCCTCCAAATATTTGTTTCTGGTTGGCCAAATGTCCCCATTTTTCACTGCAGACCCTAGCACTGTTTTCTCTCATGGTAATAAAAAAGAAGAAAAAATCATCAAAAGAATCACATTAAATATGTTAATTTAAACAATAACAACTTGCCTACCCTAATTTTAAAACCAGTGCTATAGGGTACACACATTTTTTCTTTGGGCCCACTTCTTCTGTACTTTTTAAAGTTTGTATCTATATGTGACTTGTTTATTTGTTAAATAAGCTCAAGACTGTATCTCATATTAATATTTGTTAAATCTAATTAAACATTACAAATTAAATATATGAACATTCAACTAAGTAATATTTCTGACAAATAAAAAGTTTAAAGATATTCAACTATTCTAAAATTTCAGCATTTCAAACTCTTTGACTTGGCCTCTGAAAACATCACTACAGACCACGTCAATTTTGTTCCAGAATTCACATCAAGAATTAGTTGATAAAGCCAATAATTTTTACCAGCTAAAAGCTACACGACATAAGAGCAATACAGGATTCTACACTGGAAAAATCATACCAATCTAAAATATAAAGACAAAAACCATGCTGTAAACTACAACATAATGACACATGTAAACTATGTTATGCACAACTAATACAATTATAACCTTTTACTAAACGACATCTATAAGCAAATAAAAATGAAAAAGAGCCCATTTTAGGTTTTTCTATAAAAATCCATTAAATATAAAAGTGAAGTTTATTACCATAAATGAATGCAGGAAAAGGTACTTACATTTCTGTTATATTTGGACTAGACAGAAAACTAGTTTCTAATTGCTGACTACGACACAATTCTTCACTGAAAAAACCGACCTCAATACAGCATTTTTTTGAAATCATTAATTGATTATCTGCATTATCTTCTATTAATAAGGAAAAACCCTACAAACTGGTCACTAAACCAGACAATAAGTAACACTATAATAAAAGCTTTAATCAGTGTAATCCGAGTTACAATGGAAACTTACCATTAAGAGGCCCCTCCTCTCCATCAACTATTGCTGTGACAATATTTGGGTCTTCCCCAGGCTCTCCATCGTTAACTGCATCAACGCCTTTGAGAAACAGTTCTAGCTGTTCTGTAATAATAATGATAATGCATTTAGAAAAAGGTAAACTCAACTGTCTTCTTTGCTCAGTTGTCTCCCACTTAGATGGTACCACAGAAAAGACAGGGAAAATTGTCTCGATTATCTCTAATCCTTTATATCAAATGCTTCCTTAATTGCAACAACTTTCACCTAAACGTTTGCAATCAATATTCATAGTAAAGCACTTAAATTGAATTTTATGCAACCACAGAACAATATTTATACAACTTGTGTATGTTAAAACTGATACTGTTCCTAAAATATGGGAACACCTGGAAACACAGGGTATATTCATTTCACTACAGATTACTTGCAAAAAAAGCTGAACCATACAGAGTTGGTTCTGTGTACAGATCACCATCAGCAAATACTCTGCACTTCAAATAGATAAAATTTCAAGTGAAGGAAAGGAATTTTACATTCTAAGTGATTTATAATCAGAGACCATCTCAATGTTAAAAACATAAATGGACAGGTTTGATTGCTTTCTTTATGTATGGAGCAAGTAGTACATGAACCTACTAGAACAGGGGCCTCAAACAGGTGGCATATGGGGTGCATGCAGCCTACCAATCTGTATCCTGTGGCCCACAATTGATTGGCATCACAAGGTGCCACGAAAGATGGTGCGGCCTTTGTGCCATAGAAAATGCCCTCATACAGCCCTCAGGGTGGTTTGAGTTTGATACCATTGTACTAGAGCAAAATATACCTCTAAAATACTTGCAGACCATGTTTATACCAATATACAAGATAATGTTCTGAAAGTATGGGTTCCTAATATTGATTCAAGTGACCACTTTGCAATTTTCCATACATTTAAAATCAAAATCAAATCAAAGACAAATAATATCTATAAATCCATTACTCATAGATATTTTCAAAACTTTGATACTATTCAGTTCCTGAAAGCTCTGAAACAGATTCCATGGAATAGTAAAAACAAATTATGGATATTTTCATGGAAACAGTACTCATACCCTTTAAAAACACAAAGGGCAAAATAAGACCACCAACCAGGTTGGATCAGCCCCCAAAATTTAAGATCAAATGAAGAGGAGACAAATCTGAAATCGGCAGGAAATCAAAATCAAGCTGAATATAAAATTTGGATGAATAATGTTAATAAAATGATAAGTTGTGCCAATAGAGCACATTACAAAGAAGTGTTCCATGAAAATAGAAATAATTTTAAAGCTATTTGCAGGGTTTTTCCAGAGTTTGGTGCAGGGAACTGTAAGAGTAAAATTTAAATTTTCTCCCTTAATAATATTATACTGATAATTCAGTAACATCTAAAATATTTTTTAATGACAATTGCTGAAAAATTTAAAGAACCTAAATTTTCCTCTGATTACATGGAACTCTGTTTTGTTCTTAAAACTCCCTAATGACGACATAACATTTGATAGTCCAGAATCTTGAATTTGTGTTAAAGTATATTACAAAAATGAATAATTGTAAAGTTACAGGATTTGATGTGATTGGACCAATGCTACAAAAGGCAGCTGCATCAGCTATAGTTGAGAGTATAGCTTTTATTTGTAATCAAAGTAATAGGTCTAATAAATTTACACCGACTTGGAAAACTGCCATTGTAACTTTGCTGTATAAAGGTTGAACAAAAGATGATGTAAATAACTACAGACTGATTTCTATCTTTCTCTTTCTAAATTACTGAAACAAACATGGACATGATTCTTTTATGAACACTTATAATCTTATCACTGATAATCAGTCTGTCTTTTGACAAAATCATTGTTGTGAAACTGCACTCATATCATTGACCAGAAGAACATATATAAAGAAACAGACAAACTGTTTTAAAATCTATTTATCTCTATTTCTTTATTTGTTTTCCATCTTGAAGCAATGACAAGATTTTCAAGGTGGCTGCCAGTGTGGCCATATTGAATATCAGATGCACACCATTTCCATTTAGGACCAATCAGATGCCATAAGAAGACTTCTGGTAAAAGTTCAATACTGACTGACCACCCATCTAGGAAAAGTGATGATTTTCATGATAGCCATTGTGGTGGCCATATTGGTCATCTGAGTGGTACCATTTTTATTCAGGACCAACCAGACAACCTAATAAGTCTTCTCATAAGGTCATAGTGCTGATATGATCATCCATTCAAAAGTGTGCATGTGTGGGTGTGATTTGGATTTTTAACATAGCTTCCTAAAAAATTCAGTCATACTGAAACAATGTCTGCAGTGTGGCAGTTTATAGTGATATCCAGCACTGGGGCATCATGCTGCAGACATGTAGCATGATGTCCCACCCAGTCACATTATCCTGAATCCAGGACAACCAGTCCTAACACTAACCTCTTAATGCTGAGCACCAAGCGAGGCAGCTGTGTTTTTTAAGTCTTTGGTACGACTCGGCCGGGGATCAAACCCACGACCTCCCACATGAGGCGGACGCTCTAACCACTAGGCCACCGAAGCGATCCATTTAAAAGAAATAGTGATAACAAGAATCTCAAGATAGCAGCAATGGCAGCCTTACTGAATGTGAGTGGCATCACCTTGATTTAGGATCAATTAACTATGTGAGTGGCATCACCTTGATTTAGGATCAATTAACTATGTATTATAAGGTATATACTACTTTCATTCAAGAGGATTAGCAAAAAAGATTTTCAAGATGGCGACTGTGGTGGCTGTAACTGATATCAGATTGGCAACATTTTCATTGAGGACCAACTAGACATCACAAGCAGTTTTTTCATGAAAACCTCATGGCAATATTACTTTTTCTTTTCAGAAAAAGATCTGGAGGAAACCCATGTCAATAGGACTTTCAAAGAATTAGAAGCAGTGATAACAAACTTTTCAATATTACCAATGTGATGACCATAATGGACAGCAAACTGGCACACTTTTCATTCAGGACAAACTGGACACCAAAAGAAGTCTTTTAGAGAACACTGCATGTTGATATGACCATCCATTTAGGATGGGTAGCAATAAAATTTCCAAAATGGCTGCCATGATGAAACTATTTGGCCACTCTTATGGCAATATTTGGCCACTCTTATGGCACCATTTGACCACTCTTATGGCACCATTTGGCCACTCCTATGGCACCATTTTGACCACTCTTATGGCACCATTTGACCACTCTTATGGCACCATTTGGCCACTCCTATGGCACCATTTTGACCACTCTTATGGCACCATTTGGCCACTCCTATGGCACCATTTCACCACTCTCACAGCACCATCAGACTGGCATTATTTTCATTTTGGACATCCCAAGTAGAACAATTTTTTCATTTAGGATGAACTAGACCACAAAATGAATGCATATGTGAAGTTTCAAGCCAATATTCCAAGTACTTAGGAGGATCATTGAAAATAAACTTGTGCTAGCAGACAGATAGATAACAGACAACAGACCATTCCATAAGCTCTTCTGGTCTTCTAATAGAAATTTTGTACATTTTTACTGTTTTAATGTCCACAGGAATCAAAGGAACAAGGAAAATACTTACTTTTCTCCACTTCAGGTTTCAATCTTTTGTTCTTTATGAATATTTTCTTTTTTAAATCCTTAGGTGATGGTAAAGGTACACCTGGTTCAAGCTGGAATTGGAAGTATTTAAAAGTAATTAATAAGTAGCTGCCTTATCTTAGTTGGCTACAAATACACCTGACAGGGCTTAACAACATCCAACATGATGATAAGTATTTATTCAAACTTAAAAGGTTATATTTCACATGTAAAAGGAATAACTGAACAAAAACATTACTCATTCATTTAAAACAGGGGTCTCAAACTCAAACCACCCTAAGGGCCACATGTGACACCAATCATTTTGCGGGCCACAGGATACAGCTGCTTATTTGAGATCCCTTTTCTAAACTAGTAGTAAAAATGTGAACACACCTTTCTCTTGTTAAAATGTGGTAGTCTGGGCACCATGATATGTATGAAACCATAATATATGCGAACAGAACAATATACCAAACAGTGTTTTGAAAAGGAAATGAAGATACAGGCTAAATTTCACCTTGTTTCCTTTCAAACCATATTGTTATACATTGGTATGATTATGGTCATAAGATCCAGAGCACTACCGCATTATAGAAAAGAATCACATTATAACAGGGTGCATTATAATGTTCTGATGTCTGTGCTAATCATGCCTTATCATGATAGAGCTACAGGTCTACCATCTGATGTAGATGTCTGTATTTGTAATGCCTTACCATGATAGTGCTGCAGGTCTACAGTCTGATGTAGATGTCTGTACTTGTAATGCCTTACCATAATAGTGCTGCAGGTCTACAGTCTGATGTAGATGTCTGTATATGTAATGCCTTACCATGATAGTGCTGCAGGTCTACAGTCTGATGTAGATGTCTGTATATGTAATGCCTTATCATGATAGTGCTGTAGGTCTACAGTCTGATGTAGATGTCTGTATATGTAATGCCTTACCATGACAGTGCTGCAGGTCTACAGTCTGATGTAGATGTCTGTATATGTAATGCCTTACCATGATAGTGCTGCAGGTCTACAGTCTGATGTAGATGTCTGTATATGTAATGCCTTACCATGATAGTGCTGCAGGTCTACAGTCTGCTGTAGATGTCTGTATATGTAATGCCTTACCATGATAATGCTGTAGGTCTACAGTCTGATGTAGATGTCTGTATATGTAATGCCTTACCATGATAGTGCTGCAGGTCTACAGTCTGATGTAGATGTCTGTATATGTAATGCCTTACCATGATAGTGCTGCAGGTCTACAGTCTGACGTAGATGTGCTGTTAGGTCTCACCATGTCAGTGCTTAAGGTTTACAGACTGATGTAGATATCAGTACTTGTTATGTCTCACTATGACAGTGCTATTATTTTAAAGACTGATGTAGATGTCAGTGCATGTTATGTCTCACCATGACAGTGATATGTATCTAATGGATGATGTAGATGTCAGTGCTTGTTATGTTTCACCATGACAGTACTATGTCTCTAAAGACTGATATAGATGTCAGTGCTTGTTATGTCTCACCATGACAGTGATATGTCTCTACAGACTGATATAGATGTCAGTGTTTGTTATGTCTCACCATTACAATGCTATTATTTTAAAGACTGATGTAGATGTCAGTGCTTGTTATGTCTCACCATGACAGCGCTATTATTTTAAAGACTGATGTAAATGTCATTTCTTGTTATACCTTACAATGACAGTACTATTATTTTAAAGACTGATGTAGATGTCAGTGCATGTTATGTCTCACCATGATAGTGCTATTATTTTAGAGACTGATGTAGATGTCGGTGCTTGTTATGTCTCACCATGACAGTGCTATGTCTCTTCAGACTGATGTCGATGTCAGTGCATGTTGTCTCACCATGATAGTGCTATTATTTTATAGACTGATGTAGATGTCAGTGCTTGTTATCCCTCACCATGACAGTACTATGTCTCTTCAGACTGATGTAGATGTCAGTGGTTGTTATGTCTCACCATGACAGTGTTTATGTCTCTACAGACCAATGTAGATGTCAGTGCATGTTATGTCTCACCATGACAGTGCTATGTCTCTACACTAATGTAGATGTCAGTGCTTGTTATGCCTCACCACGACTGTGCTATGGGATTAGGGTTGAATGTAGATGCCCATGCTTGTATGCCTCACCACAACTGCTGTGGGTTTATAGACTGATGTAGATGTCAGTGTTTGTTAAGCCTCACTATGACAATTATAAAATATATCGATTGTCAGATGTTCGCTAGATTTGCACTGGTCATCTACATAAGTTGTACCCTCTATACTACATTGATTATTCCAACCTTCATGTAAGAAGTCACATTATTTAACTTGCAATTTGTTTTTTGTTATAAAACTAAATTTGTGGTGATGTGAACAAAACTACAATGCCATCTTTGTTCTGCAGATAATGTTTTCATGATCTGCAATACACATTAATTAATAGCATCTTCTTACAGGTGTGGATCAGCTCCAACTTGTTTTTTGATATGGGTGTCTGTGTGATATCAGCTGTACACAAACATCCATACTATAGCAGTTCATATTGGCTTATAATATTCATTTTTATCAGTAATTTATTCATATTTATCTTGTTATTAATGATGCAAGCATAGAAACAAGCACAGCTTGTTGAAATCCAAGTTTTGCCACTGAACTTAGTAAAGACTGAGAACCATTAAATTCAAACTCTTTCCTTGTGCTACGTCAAAAGTTTTAACTAGGCATCCCAGACCCATTTACATCCTAAAAAAAATTTTCTGAGCTGAAAAAATAAAGATTTGCAAAAATAAAAATGAAATATTTCTTGGCATTCATTCATGTAACATGTTCAATGCTATCAGTACAAACCAAGTCTTGGAAAGGAATTACACATGCTACTTTATAAATTAGCATAACTGCCAACCCTAGAGTACAAAACTACTGACTGTTTATGACATAAATACTGATTTTCAGGAACAAATACTGATTTTTAAAACTTGAATGCATATGTAACTATTTAAAACATGTACATCCATCAGAGATGTAGGACAATAATGTACTAAATTATTTTAATGTCAAAGATGCCTTTGTTGCACTTTTGCACATTCTGAACGGGCACTCTTGCTCCATTCATGAGTCCATTCAAAAGGTGCAAGAGTGCAACACACTCACACTTATACACATGCTGCTTATCTTTCACTGATGATCTGAAATCTCTGTGATGCTTTTACTGAACTGTTTTTGTTCCAGCACAAGTGTAATCCTTTGAAATTTTAATGTCTGGAATAAGTGTGCGAAATAAATACCCAGCAATAACAAGCAAATGAAAGAGGATAATTCATTTCTAAATAAAATATTGTAAAATGAATTTCTGACTGAATTACATCAAGGTTTTCTCTGCTATTAATGAATGTTCTAAGTTGAGGCTGTTATGATGAAGCAGCAAGCTGATGTTTATAAAACTTTATCATGCTGTATATGTCATGGGCACCTCCATGCCCAATAGCGAAATCACAATTACACAATTTGCACTATGAAAATCTTTCTCCTTGTATACTTTGTTTCACAACTCTAAACATGATGGCATAATTGTCCTTCCAGTTCTGTTTTCTTTTCTTTGCTGGAGGAAATATTCTGCTTTCCTTTTCGACATGACAAGAACCTGAATACTACAAAGATGAGACACAGTGATGGCAACAACTGCTTTGTGCAATCAAATATGGTGGGTAAAGACTTGCATGGTACCTTCGATTTTGAATAAACCAATCATATTCGGGAACTATATATTCCTATATACATGTGATACATTTACTCTCAATGGAACCAAGTGTCCATTCTAAAAAGAAAATTGCAAGGAAACTTTTGATTTAAATTTTTAAAATTAAAAAAATCTCGGACTTTTAATAAGAAAAATGTGCACCCGTATTCAGACCCATACTATGGGACAGCTATGGGAAAAAAAGGTCATTTAGCAGCTATGAATTAGATTTGCAGGCACTAATCTACTCTTTAAAGCAGCATACGGAATCTCTTAATTATAAAGTGCCAAATAACAGGGAGAGTTGTCTGCTCTTGAATACTTACGGGATAGTTTTCTAGGGGCTGCTTTAGAAGGTACTCTCCCAGAATATCTTCACAGTATTTTGCCATCTTGTACTGTTGGAATTTACTGAAATTTAAAGTATCAAATACAAATTAAAGACTCATTCCCTTTCTCCTGACAACAAAAAAATTCAGTTACCCATCATTCTATGATATCTTAAAAGACTATCTCTTGTAGCTCATGATCATGTAGCATAACTCACACCTGTCAAAATATGCATAAAATCCAAGCACACGTCTCAATCACATCATATCTCATCGGGAGGAAGCAGCTATTCAAATCTGGTTGCAATATAATAATTTAAAGATCTTATCATCATGGACGTTTAGTGTATCGTAACTACATAAATTTGTATGATATATCAGTCTAATAAAATGGAAACTACATAAGATTTATTGGGCATGACCATATCGTGGCGCTCACCAGATAATATGTACTTTTGAGAGAGTGACGTATGTAAGGTGAAGTAGTTCGCATTTAAAACATGCACAGTGGAGAGAATGTTTGCATACCTCTATGCTACATTAATGTAATGTGGATAATATTTCTTTTGGATATTGTACTTTTGGAAATTTTACATGATTTAAGCACACTGCTAACTAAAATGACTGCTCCCTTGTGTTAAAAAATCAGTCTGAATTAGTCTAAAGAACACTATACATAGCAGCTATTAAAATAGGGAAAATGAATTTTGCCAGACTAGACAATACCAGCTTCTGAAAGTGCAATGAATGAATTACCAAATATATAAAATGTAAAAAAAGTTATCGGCTCTTTTTATACAATTGACCTCTGAAGTTCAGGAAGTGAAAATGACCAAGTAGAGCTAGCACTTTTTTGAAAGGTGCACATCTGAAGTAAGGCCAAGCTGTATACTCTATAACCCATAGTACACCCATCAATCATACACCAAAATAAAGGGAATTAAAGGTTCTTTGCATTATACCTAAGATATACAACGTCTTTTTTAAATAGCCAGTATAACCAGTGAGGAAAGCCGGGGACATTCTTTTTCTTTAAAATCCTAACCCTATGCAAAATGCGAAACTGTATAGCGCCACCTTAAAGAAAATAGAAAAATGTTTGCAATTATTTTTTTTTATTGTCATATAATTATGTATGATGTTCTGAATAAAATAGTACATTGATATTGCATTTAAGCATGAAAATAAGCTAATTATGATCATTTTTCTCTTGCTTACATAATTTGCCATGAGGTATGTTTGTGTGAGTAGTGACCTTAATTATGGGGAAATTAGAAGACTTAGAATATAGGAATAGAGTCAACTTAAATTTAAAACCGTTGCAATAAGTGACAGAAATATATGGTGAAAATGTTTCTTTTCATTTTTTTGCAATGAAATAAAAAAAATAAATGAGGAGAAAGTGAATTCGCTTCTTCCATATTAAACAATAGGCAAATATTTTACACTTTGACCTTTGACCTTTATGAAGCTGATGAGTTACCTCCCTTTTCTAATTGTAAAATTCATTGTTGATATCTCAGAAATAATTCTGGCTAGTTTCATGTTCCTGTCATTCAGCATAACATTGGTTGCTATGTTTAGAAAATGTAATGTGCATTCTTAAAATAGCTCACTTTTATCATTGGGGGAGGGGTAGGCTGGACTTGTTAGAGACTCTGACACTCATAAATACTGTTCTGTGGGGAAAAAGGCAGGAGAATTATTCATAAGGATTGTTTTGATGCTTGCGACTTAAATGTTTCAGCCATATAAACATAATTAAATCATAAAAAAATAATACCTACATCTTCTTTATGGTGGCGCTCACCAGATATGTACTTTTGAGAGTGACATATGTAAGGTGAAGTAGTTCGCATTTAAAACATGCACAGTGGAGAGAATGTTTGCATACCTCTATGCTACATTAATGTAATGTGAATGATATTTCTTTTGGATATTGTACTTTTGGAAATTTTACATGATTTAAGCACACTGCTAACTAAAATGACTGCTCCCTTGTGTTAAAAAAATCAGTCTGAATTAGTCTAAAGTACACTATACATAGCAGCTATTAAAATAGGGAAAATGAATTTTGCCAGACTAGACAATACCAGCTTCTGAAAGTGCAATGAATGAATTACCAAATATATAAAATGTAAAAAAAGTTATCGGCTCTTTTTTATACAATTGACCTCTGAAGTTCAGGAAGTGAAAATGACCAAGTAGAGCTAGCACTTTTTTGAAAGGTGCACAACTGAAGTAAGGCCAAGCTGTATACTCTATAACCCATAGTACACCCATCAATCATACACCAAAATAAAGGGAATTAAAGGTTCTTTGCATTATACCTAAGATATACAAGGTCTTTTTTAAATAGCCAGTATAACCAGTGAGGAAAGCCGGGGACATTCTTTTTCTTTAAAATCCTAACCCTATGCAAAATGCAAAACTGTATAGCGCCACCTATATAGGATGAGATAAAAACACTGAGATAAAAACACTGAAGTTGGGAGAGACATATGAAGGGTGATAACTCTTCTAGTACGTACATACACATGGGGGGGGGACACTTGCTTCACAAGTGTATGCTTATTAAAATAGCTTCGACAACAAGAAATTTACACAGCTTATACTTTTTTAAGTGCGCGATGGTGGATATTATATCGAATATGGTATATAAACAGTTCGCCAAATGAGTAATCTTTAAAACAAAAGTTATTTTAGCAAGATAATACATTTTTGGGCCTAATGAATCTCTGTGCCAGAACCTGACTTTAAAAACTGTTTCTATGCTACTACTATACCATTTTCCATGTTTTAAGAGGTTTACACTGTGTTGTTGTTGTTGTGGGGTTTAACGCCATTTTTCAGCACACGACAGGCTATATCTGGCGGCCAGTATTAATGGTGGAGGAAGAACCAGGGGAAACCCCCAGAAAAAAACACCAACCCACAAGAAGCCACTGGCAAGCTTTCTCACATACCCACACTGGCTAAATCTGAGACTCGAACCGGCGCAGACAGAGGTCAGATGGCAGTGATCCATAACGGAGAGCGCTTTAGATCACTCGGCCACTCGGGGCCCCTTTGCACTGTGTAATCAACCTTATGGCCCGTATTATTAACTTAAAAAGAATACATTAGTTTCATGTTAAAGTAAACACGACATACATGAAACTATATGCATTAAATTGGCAGTTTTCTTCTTTGTTTATTTAGCAAATTTGGATAAAATAATCAATAAACATATAAAAAATTAATGACTTTTGTTGAGTTGGATACTTTGTTCATGAATCAGTAAACCTCATACTAACACAAAGTAGTAGTCAATATGGTGGGTGTTCACATTAACCAACACAATTTAGTGGTTGATATGGTACTTGTTCATATTGACCGACACAAAGTAGTGGTCAATATGGTACATATTCATAGTGACCGACACAAAGTACTCAGTGTAATGGTCAATATGGTGGGTGTTCTGACTGATACAAAGTACTTGCCAATATGGAAGGTTTACTGACACAAAGTGGTGGTCAATATGGTGGGTGTACTGAAAATGTCTCAATATACTTTTTAAAATAAGTAATATATTCACCACTACCTCATACTGTAAAGATGTTGTTGTTGTTGTTGTTGTTGTAGGGTTTAACACCATTTTTCAGCACATGATAGGCTATACATGGCAGCCAATATTAATGGTGGAGGAAGAACCCGGGAAATCCCCGGAAAGAACCACTGACCCTCAAGAAGCTACTGGCAAGACTGTAAAGATGTACCAGCAATCGACAAACTACTTCTGGCTATGGCTAAATAAAAATGCCAACAGAAACACTGAAGCCTGACCATATCATCAATCTGATGCCCAACAAGAATTGTAGCTCTTTTTCTACCTGACAGCAGTGCTGCAGAAGCAACTGTCTGAGAATGAAGATGTTTTGTATTGCTCTTGACGTAAAATAGATGGTAAAATGTGAGGGAGAGAGAGACAGTCAAACTTAACTCTGATATAATGTATCAATAAACAACTTCTCTTTCACATAAACAGTGCACTTTTATCCAATTACAATAGTAATGTTTAATTCTGTACTAGAAATTTAATGAATTGCAAGTGACACCAAAACTAATCTACGTCCTTATATTCAAGTATTATCCAAGACCAATGAGAAGCAATACGCTGGCATTAATCCTAACGTGCACTTAACATTTAAAATTTCCCAACTACCGTGGCAATCACAATGATGATCTTTAAAGAGAATATTTCTGGTTAATCTTTTCATAATTGTATCTTCAATTTTCATTGATGTATTCCTTCTTTTGATCCCTGTGTATCAATATTTCATTATGTTTAATCGACTAGAATACATTCTATCTAAAACTAAGATTTGTTCACTGACAAATGAGATTCACCATGTGTACAAGTGCATTTGCATAGTGACAAATGAGATTCACCATGTATATATGTACATTTGCATAGTGACAAATGAGATTCACCATGTATACATGTGCATTTGCATAGTGACAAATGAGATTCACCATGTGTACATGTGCATTTGCATAGTGACAAATGAGATTCATCATGTGTACATGCATTTGCATCATGACAAATGAGATTCACATGTGTACATGTGCATTTGCATAGTGACAAATGAGATTCACATGTGTACATGTGCATTTGTTGCTCATCACTCAGATTTCATTAAATAATGAATGACATAAAATGTTCAATAAAACACTAAAATTATTTTATGTTTCAGTTGTGTTATTTCTATAGCACAGCTTTTTACAAGCTTATTTTGAAGTATATAATAAAATGATTATTAGCTGAGGATTGCAAAATATTTGGTCAGAGTCCTGTAGCATAGAATGCCTACGCAAGCTGAGGCATTCTGTAAAATGTGATCTGGACCCAATATTTTTCAATCTCAGTAAATAACATGTACATATTTACAGAAACAAAAGTCTATAATTATTTTATTATACAATTTAATGCAAAATTTGGAAATTCAACTAGTTACAGAATCATAAAATTACCAGTTCAGTCTTAGCAGCATGATGCCATAAATATTGTGACAAAGTTAAAGACATACTGACAGTGCATTATCATAAATCACATGACTTCATTTTATCCAATTAAATAGTATCTCTTAAAGTACCATAAATCACATGACTTCATTTTATCCAATTAAAAAGCATCTCTTAAAGTCATCATGTAATAATAATAGTTATCTTTTGTGATAAACCAAGCATACTGATACAGTTCTCTCTTGAGATTGTTCAAAGTCTGCTGTAAAATAAAACACAATTAAAAAAGATTGAAAACATTATGTATGAAATATAATTAAATTACTGGATATACCATAATCTTAAACTGGAGGAGATTGTGGTATGAACTAAAATAAAACAGGAAGTTAAATGTCTGCTACTTACCAACTAGTTACTACTCACCTACAATGATTTTCAAAGGAAAGAATGACTGGATACTCGGAGGTTACAAATGCAGTCTCTTTGATTGCCTGTATTACATCCTGTAACAAATGATTTCATAAATTACATTTAACAGGCATCATAAAATTCCCAACTTTGAATATGTGTTATTTGGTAAACAGATTAAGGGCAGGGCCAAAATTATACCCACCAGATCACAGCATGTCAAACAAAAAACGATATCTTAATCCCAATCCCACTGCATGGTCATGTTTAAAGAAGCACAACTTAAAAGTAAATCTTAAAATAAAACACAAATTCCTTTAAGGGATAGACACTCTATTAACAGAATATATCTAGAAATTCAAGATAAGAATATTCTTCTTAAATGTCAAATGCGAGAAACCATTTCTAATATCTTTTAGCAACAACAAGATTTTCAAATTAGCCACTGTGATGACCATACTGGATGTAAAATTGGTACAGCTCAAGTAAGTATATAAATCATTTGCAGATATGACATTTCTTTTTTGAGTATGACTAGTCTCATTAAAATGTATAATAAATTATAAATTAATTACTTGAACTGGACTGTGATGTGATGTGATTTTTATTTTTAACATAGCTTTAACAATTTTTCAGTCATATCGCTACGATGTCTGTAATGTGGCAGTTTATAGTGATGTCTAGCACTGGGGCATCATGCTGCAGACATCTGGCATGATGTCCCACCCAGTCATATTATCCTGACACCAGGCTGACCAGTCCTAACACTAACCTCCTAATGCTGAACGCCAAGTGAGGCAGCTGTTAGTACCATTTTTTAAGTCTCTGGTATGACTTGTCCGGGGATCGAACCCACGACCTCCCGCATCCGAGGCGGACGCTCTAGCCACTAGGCCACCGGAGCGGTTTGAACTGGACTAACTTAAAGAATAAACACATTGATGATGATTAATGTTTTATTAAATTACCGGTAATCACACTTACCTAGAAGTGTCATGTGCATATATCTGGGCACTGCATTATGCGAATATGGTATTTTTAATGTAAATATTTTCAAACAATAATAAATTTACTTTCTAAAATATGAAATCAAATTTATCATATATATATACAAAATTTACTCTGTCATATATAAGCTGTAACTTTAAAGGACACAAATCAATCCACAACTAATTATAAATTTTAAAAAAGAGCATTAATTTGAATGGACGTTACATGCACAAGGTAAAGTATCTGCAGATATGACATTACTTTTGTGAACATTACTCGACTCCACGAAATGTATAATAAATTATAAATTAAAAAGTTAATTTGACAGAATAATGAATAAACACACTGAATGATTAGTGACATATATAATTAATTACCCTTCTGCATGATGTGGCTCAAATATGACTGCAGCAAAAGTCAAATCTGCCTCATTCATATCTGAATCCTAATTCTGCATGAAGTATGCATATGCAATTTACTATTTTGTTTTCCTATCTTTGAAATTATTCATTCATCAAGTTTAATAAAATAAACTAATGATTTTATCTTGTAAGTAACCACAGGACATAACTAGTCATATACACATAACACACCGTCATATTTACGAATTCATACAGGATAGTGGGGCATGATTTGAGTAATAATGACATAATCATCTTTAAAAAAATATATATTTTCATAAACATAGTTTATCCCATTCCTGAAATTTTAAACAAAAATGGAACAAATTACATATGCAATTTTGATATATAACAAAAAAAAATGTCATTTGTGCAAACATTATATCATATCCGAAGATATGGGTCATAGATGTACTATAGATATACCCTGTGAGATTTGCACCATTTTCATTTAGGACATCATTTGGAGTCTTTTCATGAAAAAAATAACGTGAATATCACCACAGCCTTGTGGAACAGCAATAACAAGATTTTCTGGATGGTTACAGAAGCACAACTTAAAAGTAAATCTTAAAATAAAACACAAATTCCTTTCAGGGATAGACACTCTACTAACAGAATATATCCAGAAATTCAAGATAAGAACATTCTTCTTAAATGTCAAATGCGAGAAACCATTTCTAATATCTTTTAGCAACAACAAGATTTTCAAATTAGCCACTGTGATGACCGTACTGGATGTAAAATTGGTACAGCTCAAGTAAGTATATATAGGTGTCTGAAGCTGCTGCAAAAAAATGATGGCAAAATTATGTATGAAAAGATGAAGAACATTTATGGTTCATTGTACATGTACAGATCAAGGTCAATAAACTTTGTGTCAATTTCATACTGCTGGAATTTCTCTTCTGTGAATCAATACTGTATTGTTTTTGGTTAAAAAAAACACTGATTTCCATCAAATTTAGTCAAATTCTGTTCTTGAGAAGAAGTTAGTTACAAATTTTCTATAGTTAGTTACACATTTTCTATTTTCAGTAACAGTGTATGATATGGCAGATCTACATTACCTGAAAAAATATGAAACAGCTACTTACCTGGGTGCTTTCTTTCAAATATAGTCAAATTCTGTTTACTGTTTCTTGAGAAACAGCCTTCGACTCTTTCAATTTGTATTAAACGCTGCCATATTTAAATAGCCAATTGTCATCATTTGGAAAAATAAGTGAAAGAGCTTCACATCTGGATGCCTTGTCAATTGTTGCAGTTTTTAACAGACAAGGGAGAAAAGACACAGACAGTTGAATGAAGGACCATACTTTTAAATCTCTTGGCTATATGACAAGGTGAGCTATCTAATTGGATGTAGTCTTCATTAGGCCATTTTTAACCTTCCCCTATGTAGATGCTGAAATTTTTGTGCAGAAACCACTTTTCTGTCTTTCAGTCAGTATGACCTTGACATCTAATAACAAAATGGACAGCAATCTTCCTTACTAAAATTGCAAGCTATCCACAAAGTCTGGTTGAGGTATGTCATGAAGAACTAATGTCATTTTATGGAAACCATTTTTTTATTCCTTCAGTCACAGTTACTTTGACCTTTAACTTAAAATCAACAGGGTTCTTCTTCACAGCAAATGCAAGTCATCATAATAGTTAGTAACTGTAGATAAATGAGAACTAATTGTTTTAATGTGGAAACCATTTTTTTTTTCAATTCAATGACCTCATCACTGACCTTTTCAGCCCAAAATTGATAAGATTCTTCCTTACACCAAGTACAAGCCAGCCACAGTTTGGGACATGTAGACAATGGAAAACTCAAGTTACCATGCAGAAACAGTTTTTCTTTTTCAGTCACTGTGATCTTGACCTGTGTGGTTTGAGCCTAAAATCGATAGTTTTCTTCCAGAGCCCAAGTGGATGCCAGCCACATAGTGTTGTAGTTGTAGATAACGTAAATTATTGTGCAGAAACCAAAATGTTAAGAGAAAGATGGACTAACAGATAACATCACAACAAAGCAAGCTCCACTTTATGGAAGGCATATAAAAACAGAGAGATAGTACACCACTTTTTATGTGGAGAAAAATGCTTTCAAGTTCCCAAGCTAATGTCAGGAAAGTAGTGTATAGTTCTCTATTGTAGGTAGTACTAAATTTTTATACCCACACATGTAATGGCCATGGCTCTATCATGAAACAAAGATAACCCATCATTAAAAATACTTTCATTTCATGTGCTGTATGTTTATTTGAAATTACTAGCATGGAAATGTAAATATATCTACAATCTCTTTGATGCAAGTTTTCAGTACAGGACTGCATAAACCAGAATCGATTCATTTTTCTGTTATAGAACAGGATGGCACTCATGAAAAGTGTGGTGTTCTCAAAGTCTTTATACCCTCTTGGAAATCTACATTCCAGATATGAAGATAGGAATTTAAACTTTCCCTTAAATAAAGCTTAGAGGACGTAATTGCTAGAATTAATAAACAATTTGTTTAATGCTGCTTTAAACTGAAAATTACCCTTAACTCTCACCAGTACTCAGCAGGTATAAAACAATACAGGATCAATCCAATGTATTACTGTTCCACACTTAAACACTGTTTTAAGCATTAAAATAAGAACTTCTAAACAGATGATAGGTTTTTAAATCAGCTTTTTCTTATAAAAGAGGAAATGAATTTAAGAAGCATTCTGCAAATATGTTTCAAATGATTTATTTACGAGTGATATTTTCATGATGCTGGGAGTTATCAAAAAGAAATGAACTTTTTTTTCCCACAATTTAAAAAAAAAATTAAATTATAAAATATGAATGCTTACAGACATGTATTCTTCATCCCTGATTAAAATGTAGGAATTGACTTCATTTGGGGACTCCATGACTGCAACAAGTTTCTCAAAGTGGGAAGTGTATTTAAATTTGAGCATTAATAATGACTTACTTTAAATAATATATCTGTACACATGGCTTTCCCATGAGTTATGATTGGTTCTTGATCTTCGTTTCTTCCATCCCAACAGTCAAGCTCTACACATCTGTAAAAATCAACAAATCAATCAAAAGACACTGACATAGTTTATTGTACTCTAACTACCTTGCTCTACACTACCAAAATTCAATAACCCTCACCTTTCTTCTGGATCTCATTTATTCATTTAGACCTTTTCTTTATCAAAAATACTGTCAAAAAATACCATGTTGCAAATTTTAAAGACTATAACCCCACTTGCCTGCACCCTGCCAGTAACACTTGTCTGTACATCTCTACTGAGGACCTGCCTCCAAACTGCCTTCCTGTCAAGTATGTGTTGTGAGAGGAATTAATATAATAGTGAGACAGAGGCTGTTCCATGTCTTGATAAATATCAAGGCGATCCAGAAAAACTGGGGCATTGTCATCTGACATCAGGTACCGGCAAAATCCATCCAGGCTCATCCAGTCTGTTATGCAAAAGAAAATGTAATTAAGAATAAAACTTACTGAAATCTAGAATTATTATTACTTAAATACTAAGAAGTGTAATCAGTTAAATTTTCATGTCATACTAATGTGGTTAGTTATATTTTCATGTCATACTAATGTGGTCTGTTATAATTTCATGTCATACTAATGTGGTCATTATATTTTCATGTCATATTAATGTGGTCAGTTATAATTTCATGTCATACTAATGTGGTCAGTTATATTTTCATGTCATACTAATGTGGTCAGTTATAATTTCACGTCATACTAATGTGGTCAGTTATGCATGTATGGCTCAAGAGGAAGTGGATAATGGAAGTTTTGCAAATTATGCTAAACATGATCTAGTTATTTCAGAAAATTCATCAAAGCATGAGTCAGAGATCTTTCATTTCTTGTTGATGACTGGGAAACAAATGAAATAAATGTCTCTGAAACCGAACCAACTTTTGTCGGAGAAAATAACAAAATCAGGAGTGGAAATAAAAAACACCGAAACAGTCAAAGCGAGCAGATTTACAGAAGTGGACAAATAATTTGTCGCAAATTTTGTTTTAGAGCATGAAAATGTGAATACCAAACGCAAGACATTGGGACACATAAAACTACATGAAGAATATCTTGAGAAAAACAATGAGACACGCTCAATACATTAAGTGCCAGCATTTGCCCCTAACAGCATCCTTTCAAGATTTGTCCTTTAATTTGTCAGAATGATTGAAGTGAATATGAGCCGAAAACACTGAGAGGTTGCTGTTGTTGTTGTTGTAGGGTTTAACGCCATTTTTCAGCACACGATAGGCTATACATGGCGGCCAGTATTAATGGTGGAGGAAGAACCCAGGAAAACCCAGGAAAGAACTACCGACCCACAAGAAGCTACTGCCAAGCTTTCTCACATACCCACATTAGCTGAATCCGAGACTCAAACCAACAAAGACAGAGGTGAGATGGCAGTGATCCATAACGAAGAGCGCTTTATACCATTCAGCCACTCAGGGCCCCACAGTGAGATGTAAAAAACGGCATACATATTGACTCATAACACACAATAGAATTTAAAGAATAATGTATGAGCAAATAAAATGATGCATAGCGCAACTGATATACATTCTATCTGTTAAAATATGAATGAATTTTTTAATGAGTGCAAGAATGAATAACTAATTACCCAAAAAAATATTATGTAATGAACAAGAATTTTATTCATAGGTAAATTACTGTATAAATTAAAGAACTTGACTGATAAAGCAATTTAGGCCTTCCCAACATGGATGACAAATGATAAAAAGAGAGAGAGAGAGATACAGACAGACAGACAGACAGAGAGATGATGATATTCTTTTGTTACCCTATATACATGGCTTTTTATAATTAATTATTATTTATTATAAGTATGATGGGAAGTTTTGAATGATATCTGAGACAGAACAGATACAACTGCAGCTTGATTTATGGCCCTGAATTTTATCAAGCAAGAGAGGCCCTAAAAAGTAAACAGAAAGATCTGAAGAAGAAAGGAAAAGGAAACAAACCCAAAACTGCTGATAACACTGATAATACTGATGATGACATTAAAAAAAATGTATGAATACTCACTTTTGGGCCCCAGCACACCATCAAGTTTACTGAACACTTTATGGTTTAATAATACTTTGCACTTTGGGGTACGGGGAGGGGGAGAAGAACACAGAAACATAAAGTGGGAAGACATATCATTAAAGCAAGATTGTGAACTTAAACTAGAATATTTAGAGTTTAATGAGAGACAGACGAAGACGAGGACATGGGAGGACATAAAAAAAACAAGATAAATGAAAAACCAAGGATGTATGCTAACCCTCTATTTCCAGATCAATGTGCGGTAACTATCTACAAATGCTTTATGAACAAACGTCCAAGTGATTTTTGTAACCCTGACCATCCATTTTACCTTGCCCCTGTAACTTACGTGCATGCACCTGGGTCAAATGAGCAATGGTTTTTATGTGCACCAGTTGGTGCCCAAAAGCTTAACTTGCTAATGAAAAACAAATGGCTATGAAAGTAAACTTGCCCGATTTGGCTTCTAAACGCATTACAAACTCTAGCGTGAGAAAATATCTATGTCAGAAACTAATAGAAAACAATGTTCCAGACAATGAGGCTATACACATCAATGGCCCAAAAATCCCAACTCTCTCAACAACTACAGAAAACTTAGTAATAGCCAGAAATGCATTATGTCAAGCATCCTTTCTTCTAATTTTGTTAAACATCCACACTGTGCCCCAGTTGAATCAAACATGTGCATGAAATCTTTGATGACAAATAATGCACTTACCAGCCAGAGGAAATCATTTATCCATCAATACGTTATTCCACAAACAAATTTCCCTGTAGCAGATCCTTCCACTACTAGTAGCAGCACTTGCCATATTTCCAAGACAGAAAATATAAATTTTCCAAGCAATCGTGAACTTGAAACTTTATCACATGGTTATCAGCTAGGGTCTGTATTTGGAGGGTCTTTCATATAGGGTGGTAATTTTACAATCAATATTAATTTACAAGTATGTCACAAACAGTTTTACCACCTCCAAAGAGAAGGAGAGTTATATACGATAGTGACTCGATCTCTAATTACCTGTGAATAACCCAAACATGGACACTCATGCTACATGTAAATTTTCATTATAATAATAGAGGTGTGGGCCCATTATCATTTCATTCTTTACAATATAATTTTCTTAACTGGATCCGATCAAAATTAAACATTTTCTTGTAATAAATATTGACTAGTTGCTGTTAATTTCATGCAACATCCATATATTAAATGTGATAATACCTCAATACTATGCAACTTTTTATGTTGTTATTTTTTGGGCTCACGCATAAAAACAGTGTACTTCAGATTACATGGTCACGCCACAGTCCTCATTAACATATATTTGCATTAATGCACCACATGTAAACATTTGCGCATGAACTACATTGCACAAGTGAGAAGTTCTTTTTTACTTTAAATTATTGGGTGAGAAAAAGAACCTACTTTGGGGTTTTCACAGAGACAAGGAAATCCCAGTCGCAGAGTTACAATATATATCTCCCCTCAAGGCTTGCCGAAGAGGGAGACATATAATGTAACCCCTTGACTTGGATTTCCTTGCCTTGGTTCAAACCCCAACATAGATTCTATTAATCTCAGCAGTTCAAGCATTTCTTTAATGTTTAATTTAAGCCATGATCGCATTACCTTTAACTGTGATGAGAGTATGGACATCTCCAAGATGTCCAAGGTTTCAACCAGGAGGAAAGACCAGATCCCCACTGATTTCCATGATGCCAGTGTCCAAGGTAGTGTTGATTAAGCAGACAGACAAGACAGCGAGTAGACACTATAGCTGGATGCAAAAACCAGCAATATAAGCAGGGGTACTGTCTGGCAAACTCGTGTCCAGTGACCAGTGACCAGATAAAGACCAGTCAAGTGATGAAGATCTAAGAGTCCACATCAGGTTTGATAGAGCAAAATCACTGCACTTCCATCTCAGAAAGGCATGATTCGCTCATCACCCAAAATCACTACTCTTGCTTCTCAGAAAAGCATGATTTGCTAATGACCTTTACCATAAAGCTCAACCTTAACTGGGAGGAGTGACTCACTTTCTAGTGTTTTTGCTACCTTGGGAGGTACCCCGGATCGATATCTCATCGATAATGACAACATCATATTGAGTATCATATAGATCCTTAGGCTTTATTTGTTTTGATCAATGTATTCTAGAAGGATTATGATTGAATGAAAATTCTATTTTTGACATTAACTGCTCTAAATGGCTAAATGGTGGCACATGATTGTCTCTATAGTGAGGGAAACCAGTTATTTGAATAGAAAACAACCTAAATGGGGACAATCACCCATGACACAAAGTGGCAAACAGAATCAATCAAACATGTACAAATGTGCCATGTGAGTGACTTACACACTGCACTATCATGACATAAAACGAAATGGCATTTTCTACTATAAAGAATTAAGAATACTATTTAGCAGACAAAAATTAATGATGGATTCAAATCTCTATTTCAGGGGCACCGAGTGGCCGAGTGGTCTAAAGCGCTCACCGTTCCAGATCACTGCCATCTCACCTCTGTCTGTGTGGGTTCGAGTCAAATGGCTTGGATAGCGTGGGTACGTGGGAAAGCCTGCCAGCAGCTTCTCATGGGTCGGTGGTTCTTCCCTGGGTTTTCCAGGGTTCTTCCTCCATCAGTTATACTGGCCGCCATGTATAGCCTATCTTGAGCTGAAAAATGGCGTTAAACCCTAGAACAACAACAACAAAAAATCTCTATTTCAAAACGCAAACTGCAATTTGCCTGTTGAGCAGAGAGATACAGCGAAAGTTTCCTAAATCCTGGACAACCCTTAGATCAGCCTCATGTTCCAGACCCAACGCAGCCATTTTAGTACAAATCAGGCCTCTCCATCTTAAAATTTCACTCAACCCAAAATCTTGTAAGAATTCTGACCAATCAAAAAGCTGCTTTTGTCTGTTTTGGGAAAGATCTCAAAATCTGGAGCAATATTTATTATTTTAAAATATCGAGTACAGTTTTAAGATGTAGGGACCATACCTTGTTACTCATTACTTCTAAAAAACAGCCAACATTTCTAGCCTTAGAAGTGTTTGGTTCAAGTGAGTTTACTGTGTGGGCCATACAAACAGTGAAACTCAGAACCATACAGTGTTCTTTATAATTTATTTTACTTTAAATGCAAATCATTCATACCTTGATAAAAACGTTGAACAAGTGCAAACAGTATTTATGTCAAGTATTTTTTTAAAACAATTTTAACATCTATTCTTACTATAGTTTTATCTTGAAATATTGCTTGTTTATTTCGATCGGTTCATCTTTCTTATGTAATATGCATCCTCTATCTTTACAACTTTAAAACACAACTTTTAATTGGCACTATGAAGCCAGGATTCTTCTGGCATGCCATTGAAATCTATATGCATGCATCCATACATACATACATACATGTACATACATATTACTTACTTTTGCTTTTATATTCATCATTTAATTCATATTTGTCTATTATATTCCGCACACTGTCTCTGTTATATTCAGGAAACAAAATTTCATTTAATCTAGGATCACGCTGGCGCTGAAACAAAAATGAAATTGCAGAGTAAATATTAATACAATGTATACTTACCTCATCCTAAACAAATATTATCCTCATTATCGCATCTTTCTTATTTTCTGACACGTAGTAGCCACACTAGCTACAAATGTAACAAATGGCCCAAGAGTGCCTGAACTCAACCACATGGCTGACAACTATTGCAATGAGCAACACAAGCACTTTTGGTAAAGAAATCTTAGCTTGTATCATACTTTCTAACTTTGATAAGGTTTTCTATCTTTCAGGAGTTATAGCCCAATTTGATAAACTTATGATGACTGGTTTTTGAGAAAAAGTCCATTAAAGTTTTTTTATATCTATATATATTTAGCAATGGCAGCCATATTTAAGGTGGATCCGCATCATTTGCACAAATTTGAAAAGCCTTCATGCCAGGATGCTTTTTGTCAAAGTTGGTCAAAATCTGTTCTGCATTTAAGTATGTTCAAGTTCTTTCTAATTTTAGTACTCTGACAACCTAGAATGCTTTCTGTCAAATATGGTTAATATCTGTTCATCGTTATTCATGAAAAAGTAATCTAAATGTTATACAATTTATAGTAATGGTGGTCATATTTCATGGTGAACGCCTTTAACATATTAACCCCTGGAGGTTTTTGTCGTTTTCGTCGGAAATTCGAGAAGGAAACACATTTTGAAAACTATTTCTGAATACATCTGAAAACACCAGCTTCCAGGTGATCTTCCAATAACATACAGCCTAGTTGTGTTAGAAACATCCTTTTTCATTGGCTATTTGGCTCGCACATGAGCAGAAGGGTAAAAGTTGGAGTTCTTTTTTTTTTTTCTTTTTTTTTTTTTTGCTTAACGGACCCATTATTTTCATATCGAGACAACTCTTCATTCCAAATGCCCATCTTATCCTACTTTTTGCAAAGGTTCATCTGTCTGTTTGTAGTTTATACCAGTTTGCTTTAGATCTGAGACCAAAAAGTCTCAAATCTGGACACAAAATCAGATTCTGATCACAGGCGAATTTTGAGTAGAAAATAATCGGGTCCCTCTGTATTTTGTAGTGCAACTAGAAATTCTAGATTATATGGTATCATTGTAGAGCTACATCTGTCTACCTTTCTATAATACCACCCACTTTAGTATATCGTACATGACCTTGACACTACAGAGCTCGGCAGTAGGCTACTAACTCCTGCCACTTAAACTCGTCACCATGGGTTAATGTGTTAACTGTGCTTCAGCATTATTGTAAAACTCTGACAACCTAGAATGCTTTCTGTCAAATATGGTTAAATTCTGTTCATCACTATTCATGAAAAAGTAATCTAAATGTTATAAAATTTATAGTAATGGTGGTAATATTTCACAATGGACTGGCAATATTTATACAAATTTAACATATCTTCATGCCAGGATGCTTTATGTCCAATTTGCAAAATTCTTTTTAGCAGTTTTTGAGAAGAACAATTTTTGGGGGAAAATATTGGCCATATTTAACAGTGAATCTGCATCATATATATAATATTTAATGGCCATATAGGAAAGTTCCCTTCCCAATTTGGTAAAAATTGGTTCAGTGGCTTTTGAGAATAAAGTTAAAATGGAAGTTGTTGAATGATACATGATGGACATTGGAAGATGCATGAATAACACAGGGCCATAATATAAGCTTATCTGACCTAATGGCAAGGTAAGCTAAAGAGAGAGCATAATCAGCATTTGCCATTCCAATGCTTTAGTATGGCTGATATCATACAATCCAAAATCAGCCTGATCATAAAAGAAATATGAATAACTCATTTATCAATGTCAGTAATATTTTATACATTTTTGGAAGAGTTTAACTGAGAGGTACTGGATATTTCTGTTCAAAATTCTGCCAGTTCTTGTCATAAAACTAGATAGACACCATGGATGCTATGCCACTTAACCACTTTAAACCAGGTTTTAAACAAAAACTTAAAAACCCTCTGGCAAACTAAAACATGTAATCCCCTGCCATTCTTACAAACGCCCAAGCCACAAATGCACGAATTGCTCCCTCCCCATTTTTAATATCTGTCACAAAACAACACCAGGACACAATATTTTTCTAATTAAAAAGGGGTAGGCCACCAGATAATTTACAAAACTGAGAAGTTACAAAACTGCACTGAAAGCATAAGCAGGTATGGTCAGTGATTAATAGTGATGACAGAAAGATCCTTTTATATTATAGGTGGGAAATTAGTGAAACCAGTGAAAGCATAAGCAGGTATGGTCATTGATTAATAGTGATGACAGAAAGATCCTTTATATTGTAGGTGGGAAATTAGTGAAACCAGTGAAAGCATAAAGCAGGTATGGTCACTGATTAATAGTGATGACAGAAAGATCCTTTATATTATAGGTGGGAAATTAGTGAAACCACTGAAAGCATAAAACAGGTATGGTCACTAATTAATAGTGATGACAGAAAGATCCTTTATATTATAGGTGGGAAATTAGTGAAACCACTGAAAGCATAAAGCAGGTATGGTCAATGATTAATAGTGATGACAGAAAGATTCTTTGGAATATTAGGTGGGAAATTAGTGAAACCACTGAAAGCATGAAGCAGGTATGGTCACTGATTAATAGTGATGACAGAAAGATCCTTTATATTATAGGTGGGAAATTAGTGAAACAACTGAAAGCATGAAGCAGGTATGGTCACTGATTAATAGTGATGACAGAAAGATCCTTTATATTATAGGTGGGAAATTAGTGAAACCACTGAAAGCATAAGCAGGTATGGTCACTGATTAATAGTGATGACAGAAAGATCCTTTTATATTATAGGTGGGAAATTAGTGAAACCACTGAAAGCATAAAGCAGGTATGGTCACTAATTAATAGTGATGACAGAAAGATCCTTTGGAATATTAGGTGGGAAATTAGTGAAACAACTGAAATCATGAAGCAGGTATGGTCACTGATTAATAGTGATGACAGAAAGATCCTTTATATTATAGGTGGGAAATTAGTGAAACCACTGAAAGCATGAAGCAGGTATGGTCACTAATTAATAGTGATGACAGCAAGATCCTTTTATATTATAGGTGGGAAATTAGTGAAACCACTGAAAGCATGAAGCAAGTATGGTCACTAATTAATAGTGATGACAGCAAGATCCTTTGGAATATTAGGTGGGAAATTAGTGAAACCACTGAGAGCATATGGAAAGGTATTTCTTCACTAATGTCATCTGGACTATTGAATCTGTTGTAATGACTCCTGTACTGAGCACCTGAACTGATGTGAAATTAATGACACACATTAAAAGTTATTTCTTCACAGATTAGATCCAGACTATGGTATCTTCAGTATTAAATATATGAACTGTAAATATTTAATATTACCATTTTAACCACAGAGCAATAAAAAATGTTTCAATGTAGCTTTTGCTCTAAATAAATGTCAGTCATTTTTATATAAAAAAAAGGATCTTGTATTGTTATGAATCAACAGTAACACTAGCATGTATCCACATTCACATGCAAAAAGCAGCCATGTAATAAGCAATGTTTTCACAGGTACAGATGTGATGTGTGCTGAAAACTTCTTCTTGCAATATTTAAAGAATCTTTCGGAGATTGATTATCTTGAAAATAAAGGTAATTTATACCAAAAAGCAAAAACTTCATTAGAAAAAAACAATTTATTGACAATTTTTTCCAACATGGTTATAAAAAGAGTATTTAACAACTTACCCCCACCCGCATTTCTCACTATCATATCTCCTTCTTAATTTTTTCAGATATCTTTCAGTAACTTGTACACTTGCTTATGCAGCAGTCTCTTTTACAGGAAACCACTATGTCCAAGTTACTGATGGACAGGTGTACCAATACAAATATCCCTAAATATTAATCTAAAACAAAACATTTAATTTAAAACATTTCTTGTGCATTAATGATGGACTTGGACAATAAGATGCATACTACAGACCAAACAAAAGTAAAATGTAAAATTACTGCCACCAGCTCTATTGTCTGGTTTCCACTTGAGAATGCAACAATATAATAATTTATTAAAACCTATGAGCAAAATAGGCTAAATAACTAGTATAGAATCATTCAAACGATTCCCAATTACACTGCAATTCTAAGATAACTAAGCACTGTGATACAACTAACAGTAATGTAAGAGCTAATTTTCTGAATTTTATTTACAAAGACATGGTGTTAGAATGATAATGACAATGCCTTATCTTGGAAACAAATTTTATTGAGATATCATACGTCATAGAATTTATTTTTCCACAAGATTTTGACATTGCACTATACAAAACAGAATCTGAAGATGATGTATTTTCTAACTTAATGAAAATATTTTAGAAAATTAAAAAAACAAAGAAAAGAAAAGGATATACTTTTCAGATTTTAATATTACACAAGAGTTTGATGGAATATTTTAATAACGGCAAAGCAACTGCTTATTTATTATAAAGAAAAATTTACATGAAAGGATAAAAAGAAGGTTCTGTCACCTGTATAATAAATGACAACCATATTGGAATAAATTATCTATCCTGATGGATAAGAGATTGCCAATTTAAAATGTATAAATTTATGTGCCAATCAACATCTCCAGATATTAATAAAACAAACAGGTAGATATATTCTGGACTTAACAGGCTGTCAGCATAGAAGACTAGCAACATTCATAAATCCAAGCACTGGAGAGTATTGTAACACTGGAAGGAAGAAGCTAGCATTAGATTCCTTAAAATAACAAAGAGATTATCTATTCTACTCTACTCCAAATATGGTGATCATTTCCTTAACACATTAACCCCTAGCGACAACTTAATGGGACAGGAGGTAGTAGCCTACTGCCGAGCTCTGTGGTGTCATGGTCATGCATGATACACTAAAGTGGGTGGTATTATAGAAAGGTAGACAGATGTAGCTCTACAATGATACCAAATAATCAGAAATATCTAGTTGCACTACAAAATACAGATTTAAAAAATTCATTTTCTGAACCTGACTTTTTCTATCCAAAATTCGCCTGTGTTCAGAATCCGATTTTGTCTGGATTTTAGACCTTTTGGTCTCAGACCTAAGGCAAACTGGTATGAACTCCAAACAGACAGATGAGCCTTTGCAAAAAGTAGGATACAATGGGTATTTGGAATAAAGAGTGGTCTCGACACAAAAATAATAGCTCCGTTTAACAAAAATAAAAAATAAAAATAAAAAAAAGAACTCCAACTATTACCCTTCTGCTCATGCGCGAGTCAAATAGCCAATGAAAAACTATGTTTCTAACACAACTAGGCAGTATGTTATTGAAAGATCACCGGGGATTTGGTCTTTTCGGATCTATTCAGAAATAGCTTTCAAAATGTGTTTCCTACTTGATTTTCAGGCGAAAATTACAAAAACCTCCAGGGGTTAATGTGTTAATACCTGTAAATCACTTAGACTGGTTCAGGAATTTTAATGAAAATATCATTATTTGTACTATGATTATAGGACTGAAGATCGAACTGACTACATCCAAAAAAAGATAACCAAAGGGAAATATGCCACTTACTAAAACAGAGACTATATAAGAACTTGTGAAATTAAATGTTGGAGATACTAACTGCTTATTCAGAAATAAATGCAAACCAAGTTTAGTTTACTGCAAGATGGAAAAACAGAGATAATAATCCAGATACATATTTAAACTTTTTATATCACATAAGTTAAGCCACTTTATTGAGATTAGGAATTAACGAGCATGAGTGCCTTGTCTCCCAATGATTCTCTTAAGTGGTACATGTAAGTACAAAAGAAGTTTGATGCAACTCTGATCATTGATTTTATGATTATTAAAGTGATTTATTAACTTTCTATCAGCTATCTCAAGACAACAGGTTATTTTTCCTTTATCAATGCTTTTCATAAGATCATTTTTTAAAATAGGAAACTGCTTGACCATGAGTTAATCCTCTAATTAATCTATATGATAATTAGCGTGTTCAAAGTAGTTTCACTGCCAGATGGTTGGATTTTTGAGTAGATATAAAACATTCCTTAATTTAGTTTCCAACATGATTTCTTTTTATAATTTTTTTTTAAAAACTGATTGCTCTCCAAGAATTGGTTTCACTATTTAAAAGGAATATAAATTTTGACAATACAGAGAATTAGAGGCTCTGGTTATTTATATTACAGTTCACACAACTGTGACTTTACCTACATGTATGCATGTGGTATGGCAACAAAACATAAACATAATATTGTACGGTAAACAAAAATATACATAAACACAAAGTTGCAAAGGAAAACTTACTTTGTCTAAGCAGAGTTGCATCCATAAAAAATTTAAGAAATTTTCTGATTTGCAACTCCATCTACAAATTGATTACTTTCAAAAGACTTGTTCTGCAAATACTGAATGAAAGGTTTCAGTACTTACATCATTGAAAAATTGAACTAAATCTTCATCTGTTAAATAGGGTGTGTTTCCACTTCTGTAGAAAAAAAGCAATATTAATCATGAAAAAGATGTTGCATTTGAAACATGTAAAAAATATATGATGATAAACACAAGTATTCCTGAAATGGTAACAACAAAATTCCATGAAAAGAACAGAGGCTCAACTATCCAAAAATAATTTACAGGAATTCAAGATAAGACCCTTTCTTCTTTTTAAATGCTGAGTGTTGAAACCTGATATTCTTGAGCAATAACAAGATTATCAAACTGTCCACTTTGGCAGTCACACTTGATGTAATATTGGCACCATTTTCACCTAGGGCAAACTAGATAACATTCGATGACTTTTGGTGAAAATCCTCTGCTAATCTGACCAACCATTCAGGAGAGGCAGCAATAACAAGATTTTCAAGACAGCCGTCATGGCAGCCATATTTGATATAAGACTAGAAATCTGCATTCTGAACTAGATTATCCTACGAAGTCTTATGGTGAAAACCCACTGTCAATCTGACCATCAATGGAGCAGTAGCCATAACACAATTATCAAGATCTGATGTCAGATCAGCATCATCTTCAATTATGACCAAATAGACACCATAAGAAGTCTTCAAATGAAAACAATATCAATATGAATTTTCAATTTGGTAGTAGCTAAATATGAACTCCAAGATGGTGATCTCTGAGGTTGCCATTTTCATTCCGGAAAAATTAGATATCATAATTAGTCTTCTCTAGCAAACATTCTATGTCATAATGACTTTTCATTCAGGAGAAGAAGTGACAAGATTTTTAAGAGTACTGCCACAGTGGTCATATTGGGTGTGAGATCATCACTATTTCCCTTTATGACCAATTTGACATCACAAGTTTTCAAAGCAAAACAAATTTTAATGACATTCCATATTGAAGAAGTGATGATTACAATATTTTCAAGATGGACATTGTAGTAGACATATTGTATGTTAAATCAGCACAATTTTCATTTAAGACCAACTAGATATCATAAGCCTCACAGTGGAAATCCATTAACAAGATTTTCAAGATTACTGCTGTGTTGGCTATTCTGAAAGTCAAGTCAGCACCATTTTCATTTAGAACCAACAGGGCATTATAGGAAGTTTTTAATGGAAAGTCTATGCTGACATGAAAATCCAATCTGGAGGAGGAGCCATAACAAGATTGTCAAGATGGTCACAGTCACTGTGGCGAATGTTCATGTCAATGACATCTTGTTAAGACAGAGTGGCACAAAAATAGTTTAAGATAGATGCCATGGGAGCCATGTTGGATGTCGGTCTGGCAATATGTTCATAGAAAACAAATCAGATATCACGAGAAATCTTCAGTGAAAAGCCCATTTTGATATGACAATCCATTCAGGAGTAGCAATGACAAGATTTTCAAGTGGCCATTGTGGAAGTTAGATTAGATTTCTCTGCAGGAATATTTTCAGTTAGGAGGAACTAAATATCATAATTAGTCTTCTGGTGAAAATGCCACATTGATACAACTTTGCCAGGGTATGTACATTCCTAAAGATATTATTTTCAAGGATTTTACCATTTAGCCATTTCTTCCATCCTGTCATAAGCCTTATGAATTGCTTGTTTATGTCTCAACACTTTTAACTAATGCTACATAGTGGGTCCCATTTGATAATGTATCCACAGCACATGGTAAGTCAAGTGTGAGTTAGGTCAGCCACATGAACTGTTGGTCCATCTGATAACAGTGCCTATATAAATGGAAACAATACCAACCAATGTCATGTATTAATTTCTCAATTTCATTGTGTTATGTTCTTTTAAACTTCTTTTTACAAACATTCTTCTCTTTTTTAAGATGTCACTTAAGTGCTTACTTAAGCATAGTTTATACACAGCAAAAGGTGACCCACTCACCACCATTCTTGCAAATAGTCTTCAATAAAATGCATGAGATGTATTAATACATCACTTGCCAGCCAATCAAAGCAGTCCCAGCTGTCATGTGCAGCGTCCTTTGTTTCAACTGTTCTAGTTTGGAACATAATGACCTCAATCCACTCCATTCAGCTTTCTATCGCTGACCTAAATAATTCCATTACTAACATCATGGCACTACAACAGGTGTCTTCTCCGGAGTTATTCTTAGGTGGCTCTACACATCACTCATCATTGCTTTCAAACAGATTCCCATTGCACCTTCACAATGGCACTTGTTCTGTGTAAAATGGAGAGGACATTATTATGTTTGTGTTTTCCTCCCTTTCGGGTCACATTCAAGTCCAAAATTATTTGATACCTTATCTCAGGCAATTTGTTGGATACAAAAATATAATTATGGTATTGATGTCATCTTGCACCTCCTTGATGACTTTCTTACAATAGATCCTCCTTCTGCATGTGGTGAGAGAACAATGGCTTTGTTGACTTAATTTTCAACAGACTGAAGATTCCTACAGCTCCAAGCAAGACCATTGGCCTATGTACAGTTATAGAGTATTTGGGAATAATTCTGGACTCGGAGCAAATGTAAGCACGTTTACCGCAGGATAAAGTAGAGCGTTGTGAACTACATTAAACACTTTCTTAACAAATTAAGTGTCTGCAAGCGAGAACTACTCCAGTTACTGGGCCACTTAAATTTTGCTACTCGTGTTATCCTACCAGGGCATGCGTGTGTGTCATATCTCATACGACTATCTACCAAAGTCAGGGAACTCGATCATTACATACACTTAGATGCAAATTGCAGAGAGGAACTATACATGTGGCACCAATTTTTTGCTTCCTGGAATGGAGTTTCTATGTTTCTTGATAATCAGTCCACTACATCGAATGATTTTGAATTATGCACAGATGCTTCATCCAAAGTAAGGTATGGGGGTTATTTCAAAACTCACTGGTTTGCAGCTACATGGTCTGATGATCTTCAAATGCTTTTTTCTGTGGAGGATGATTTCTCTATGGCATTCAGGGAGTTGTATCCTATTGTTGTGGCTGCCATTATTTGGGGTGCAGAATGGACAGGCAAATGCATAATATTTACATGTGATAATATGGCCACTGTGAATATACTTCAAAAGGGGAGATCAAAATATATGCATATAATGAAATTAATGGTGTGCGGCTTCTTGTAACTTTCATTTTTCTGCCAAAACACATTCCGGGAATTATCAATAATACACCTAATGCCTTGTCCCGCCTTCAATTTAAAAAATTTCATGCACTAGCTCCAGATGCAGATCTACAACCCTGCAAATGCCCCCCACCCTCGGAGGTCTCATGGACCTGGATAAAGAGGTAAACTTTTTATGGAACCAGGCTTTAAGCCCTGCTACACAAATCACCTATAACACTGCATTCAATGCTTTTAGGACCTTCATGCTGATGTTTTTCTTTGCCTCAAGCATGCAACTTATGCCAGATATTACGGAGAACACCTTAATCTACTTTGTGATACAATGCGTAAGAGCCCTCAACTTGAAGCATTCTACAATCAAATTGTACCTCTGTGGCATTAGGTTCAAGAATATGCAGGCTGGTGTGCAATCATTATTCACCACAGACAGAAATAATATGCGTCTTGTCACCATCCTCCAGGCATTCAAAAAAAACCCACCAAGGTTCATCTGCAAAACTGCGCAAGCCTATCCGGGCAAGCATTTGTACAATTCTGCGAGGAGGAGTATTTGACACACACACAGATTTATTTTTTTTGACTGCCTGCATAGTTGCTTTCTTCGGATTTCTGAGATGTGGGGAATTCACTCTTTGGGATTCCTTCGATCCAACCATTCATCTCTGTGTGGGCAATGTACACTTCCACCTAGAAACTGCATTCCTAAAGTTAAAATCATCAAAAATTGACCCTTTCTATAGGTGTGTGATCATTCAATTACATGCCACGGGTTGCTCTCTATGTCCATACTCAGCTCTGAAGACTTTTGTGCAATTCAGGAGACGTTCATCACCTCAGCTATATGCCCCACTTTTCATTACAGCTACAGGTCATGCGTTATGAAGAGCTGTGTTCCTTAATCATAAGCGACTCGTCTACTGTAAGATGGGACTGGACACTTCCCAGTATAGTGGCCTTTCATTCCGTATAGGTGCAGCTACTTCAGCGGGGGCAGCCTGGCTGGAAGACCATATAATCAAAGTTATGGGCTGATGGTCTTCAGATTGTTATACAAGATATATTAGCACACCTCTTAGTACTATTCGGCCAGCTCACAGGGCCATAGCCATGGATGTGGATAGTAATACACAGTGACCATGATCATGCTGCATTCAACATACAGGGATAGAAGGTCTCACACTGACACTGTTCTTCCATCCTGGGTGTGTGTTTCTGGATCCAGTTCATCGCTACTGTACCATGTGATGTAATTGCTGGGGTTCCAGTTTCCATAGTCGTTCATTGTGTTTCTGTATTCATTATGTGTGGAGTTCTGCACATGTGTGATACCAGCGTTATTTGTGTGGCACTTGTACATATCCATTATGTGTGGAGTTCTGCACGCATGTGATATCAGTGTTCCTTGTGTGGCACTTGTGAATATCCATATTTTCATAGCCATACATGCATTCAGTTTCTTTATTCCTGGAGGTGTTAGTGCATTGTCATTGTATTCTTCTATCCATTTCATGGATGTAATCATCTTGCTTCTCGTCTGAATTGGATGTGATAACTTAGTCATGGCCCCGAGTGGCCAACTGGTCTAAAGTGCTCACCGTTCCAGACCACTGCCATCTCACCCCTGTCTGCGTGGGTTCAAGTCCAAGGCTCAGCTAGCGTGGGTACATGGGAAAGCCTGCCAGTACCTTCTCGTGGGTCGGTGGTTCTTCCCTGGGTTTTCCAGGGTTCTTCCTCCACCAGTTATACTGGCCACCATGTATAGCCCATCTTGTGCTGAAAAATGGCGCTAAACCCTAGAACAACAACAACAACAACTTAGTCGTTTCCATTCTCAAATTCCCATAGTTCATCTTTGCCGTATTCCAAGACACGCATGGAACCACTCTGGGACATTCTTGACATTTTATCATAATTCACAGACTTATTGCAGTTCATGTGGCTTTGTCGTGATAAGTCAGAGGCTGCTGTTACAGTCGTAATACCAGTCATCCTTTAGTAATTACATGTTTCTTGCCATTGTTGATTTATTCCTACATGCATGTATACCTTTCTTTTACATTATTGTTGATATGCTGATGTTGTATAAACATATTTTTTTTCTTCTTTTTCTTCATTCAACACTGAAGGCTTTCCCACTATTACATTCTTGGGGGACAACATCTGCTGCACGTTTTCTTTGGGCATTCACTTCATTCCATTCTGTTTATTCACCCAAGAATCTAATGTCAGCACTAAACCATTGAGTGAAGTCCACACAGTTGCCACTGTCATCCCAACCTTCGTTGGACAGCCCAGTCTTCACTGGGCTCCTTCAGTTTCTGCTGAAGAAACTTTACTCAAGGGTTATCCATAACATTCTGTCAGGGATTTTCACAGACCAGCTGTGACCTCTGTACAACCACGTTGTGCCATTCAGTAGCCACTGAATCACTCACTGACAGAATGAACCAAAACAGTTTCATAAGTAGCAGCATACAGGCCCCCTAGGCAAACAGCATAATTATAAATAAAAACTTAACTGGATCTGTGTTTTCTTGTGTATAAAAATACATTTTAGCAATATGGTTTTGACAGCACTAATAATATTCAATGAGGTTTGAAGAAATTCAAATATTTTTTCAAAAAAACTGAAACACTTTTCAAAAGCAAAACCTGCTTTTTAAAAAAATCAACGACTTTTCAAGGCAAATCTCCAAGTTCAATGATTTTTGAAGACCATGCAAACACTACTTTCCATTCAAGAGTGCTAATAACAACATGTTCAAGACAGCTGCTGTGGCAGCCATATTAGACATCAGATAGTGCCACTTTCAAGTAGGACCAATGACACAATTCTTTTAACGAAAACCACATGTTGATATGATCATCAATCTGCTGGTGTGGTGGCCCTACTGGATGTTCCAGCAGCCTCCATTTAATTTAGGACCAACAGCATTTTAAGTTTCATCATAGATTATTAGGTCTAGTGATAACAAACTTGTTCTAACAGATCAATGGAATGGATGTTGGATGACAGATGGACAATGGATGAAAGATGGACAATGGGTCATGGACAACAGGTCATCATATAATGTACTATGAGAAACTTTATTCAACAATTTGTAAAATTTTATGATTATTGATTACATTTCCAAAAATCTCTTTTGACCATCCCTTTTTTAGTCATATAGCATGCTTTCTAAGCAAGCATTCGTAATTAAAATATTCATCATTAAAATACAATCAACTCATCCTGAGGGACACCTGTTCACCTGTACATAGTGGTTGCAATAGCCATTCAAACCCAACCCCAACCCACAGCAAATTACTTACAAAAATGTCGTATGTTTAACAGTCACCTGTACTATATATATATTTTGCAGTCGGAAGTTTCCTAACCTGTCTTAAGGTGTCACTGGAGCGTATCTACAGTGACTGCTCTCTAGCATCACAAATTAAAACATGTATTCTAAATTAGTTTTTTGAGGACACATATGATGCGATGTATGTATTTTCATTCCTTCTTTTATTTTTTCGATGGTAATTAATGTTTGAATATGGTTTAAAAATGCCAGGTGTTCACTCGTGTAAGTTTCTTTGATGGGAATGGCGTAATAATATTTGAGTTGCAGCATTCATGGTGATCATTCTTGACACTGAAATTCTGAAAACTTTTATTGTTGCGGTTTATTTTTTGTTCTGGTTTATTTTCTGATAGCAGCTGTAGAGGTAACAAAAATCATAAATTTATGTGAAAAATGTTTAAACGTAAAATTATATTTAGTGAAGTGAATTCTTTCTGGTAAAGTAATTATTTTGTCACAAAAATATTCACAGGTGATACAACAGAACATGGCTTCCGTGGATTGCATATGATGTAATTAATTATGTAGGACTTTGATTTTTTTAAGGAGAAATGAAAATCTAAGACAAAATATAATAATCGGGAGTTCTCTGCAAAAATTGGGAGATATTATGAAATTGGGAGTAGGTGTGGAGCGATTTCAAAAATCAGGATTTTTTCTCTCCTACCAGCATGAGAGTTGACAGGTCTGCTGTAAGGTCTCTTACATCAAAGCACACTACAACTCAGCTTTTATGGTATTAGCATAATTTTCAAAGCATTATTCTGAAACTTCATTATTGTATTTTGGAGATATCATTAAAGTTTAGAGCAGTGGAGCCCATGATTCGACTCCAAGGGATGTACTTCATTCAGCAGAATGTACTTCATTAAGCACGTGTTCAAACCTACAATGTACATGTGGTGGCGCAATTATGTAAATATGTTCAGTAGCCTAATTACGAATGTTGAATCAAACTGAATTGTTGTTTGTTGTGTTGTCATACTGGGATCACATTTTAATGAGTTAGGTAATTACAATATCAAGGCAAAATAAAAACATAATTACGGGTGTAATGATATAAAATGTCCAATGCAATAATGCATAAACAAACAATAATTGAGTCAAAAGGGAGAGGTAGTGTTACAACAACTCGTGAATGCTCAATTCTTGACAACGTTCGATCAAATTATACACAAAATCTAAATTAGGCAGAAACATAAATTTTAAAAAAAACAACAGAAAATTAAAGCAATTGCTTTTCAAACAAGATTATACTACTTCTTTTAAATAATAATACATGCCTACCCCAAAATATGTATACGTGTAATTTTTGTTAATAAAAGTTTGCCTAAATAAATGCATTTAGAACTTGCCACATGCATCATATGTCTCGAAGTTGTGGGTTGGCTTATACACAGGTCTCACTTTTTAGTGTTTTTACCTATTCAGTTGGGGTGGGGGGCAGCTTATATGTGAATGGGCTTATATGCGAATATATATGGTACTACCCTGACTAAATAAAATATTGATAGTTGTGTGTGTGTATGATTTGGACTTTTAACGTAGCTTTAACAATTTTTCAGTCATATCGCGACGATGTCTGCAGTGTGGCAGTTTATAGTGATGTCTAGCACTGGGGCATCATATTGATAGTTGTATCTCATTATAGATCATTCACCGTAAAATAGCCATATTTCATCATAAGCATGGGTACTTTATCCATTGGTCTTGCATTTGGTTCATAATATTTATATAATGCATATCCTATATGCTGGAACAAGAATTCAAAGATCTTGTCAGGCTGTTTCTACCTTACCTACAGTTTACTAAAGCCATAGGGGTAAGCAAGGGTTACTAAATTCTATTTCTAATCGTTTTCGTGTGTTGAAAGTGTCATGTGAATTTACCATTTCAGCTAGTATTCTCAATAGTTAGACTTTCAGTAATTATACCACGTCTGAGATACAAAGTACAGTGAGCTCTTGTTTAACATATTCACAATGAAGCAGAGATTTAAATACTGTATTTAAGGAGCTTTTGAGATAAGAAGAAGTATGTATTTCTTTTATATTTTGTTGCGGTTAATGGGATGTATATACATGTATTTGGTTATTCTATGTAGTGCACTAGCCAGTTTGGTTCAGATTTAGCAAACAAAATGGGTGGATAGTGGAAAAATTAGTCATGTAGCTGCTGCAGAAATGGGAGTCAAGCAAACTCGGATTCAGGGGATTATTAAGTGTAAGTAAGATATTATTGCTGATTGTGAGAACTTTGAGAAGCTATATGAGTTACATCCCCTTTATTAAGGTTCAGAGGTCAATGAATATTTTAAAACTTGTCTGCAACGGAGGAAGACATTTTAGTTGATGGATCACAATAACTAGCCAAATATGGCTTCTTTTGATTCTCTATTATCTCAAACCTCTCACATGAGTCAACCATTTTGACCTATGCAAGTTGGCCAACCAAAGAGAGATCCTCTGCTTTTAAGTCACCAGTCAGTTGTCAATCAGTAGTGAAAATAGTATTTTGTACACAAAACAAATCAGTGATTATTTAAGTCACTGATGACTGAATGTATAGGGTGGATTAAAGTGAGCAAAATACAGTAATCTTATGTGGAACATAAATTTGGCAGAGAACAGCATATAAGCATGTGCATTTCATGACTTTGTTGAATAGTGCACATAACACAGTCTTGATATAATAATAATAATAATAATAATAATAATAATAATAATAATAATATCTGGTGCATGGTATTTGTTGAAACACCAGTTTTTTTATGAAACTGTGTACAGCACCCACTTGTGTAAAAAGGTCAGTTTACAAACTAGTACATACTTAGACATATAGAAATTGCTACCTTTTCTCCAAAGAAAAACCAAAATGCGTGGGATAAATATATCTATTCAGACACTAGCTGCTGTTAAAAAAAGACTTACAGTTCTTTGAACAGGTCCTCTATATCTGTCCTGGGGCATATCTTGTGGTAAAGTTCATAGAACTTATCAAATGTGAAGGCTGAAATCTCGATTTCATCACACTGCAAAGACAAAAATTACAGAAAATTGATAATTTTACAATTTGCATCTCTGTAAATTTTCCACAAAAATGTTCCCACTCTGTAACAATGATGTTTCAAACAGAAAAGAGTCATCTATTCCCACACTCATTTTAGAAAAAAAGTCAAGTAGTATGTTTTAGATGATCGTGGCATTTTTTAATGTCACAAAGATAAATTCTTTAGTTTGGACCAACTAGACTCTAGAAGGAATATGTTTACTCATATAATAACTTGCCTCAAAACAAGAATAGTGACCATCTATAACTACATACGATACTGCTAGATCAAGGTTGGTATTGTTTACCTGAAATCCATATAAATAATTATCTACCAGCATACTGTGTGATGGCATCTTTGGGTTTATCCTGCTGACAGTTCAGTGCACATTCTACACAAAATAACTATGACACAATACTCAATTTTTCTACCATTCTTCATGTGGGACCAAAAATTCAGTACTTTGCAGTATAACTGAGAGGGGTCTATGCTGACGTACATTTCAATGAAGTTCTGTTTTAACAGTTCATAAAATCACAACAATATGGCCTTTAATAATGTGAAACTATAAAATAACTGATTCTCACACTTTTAGGCAACTGTACTTCATCATTTACTATGATCCCTTTATTTCCTTATTTTTTTACCACAATATAACGAAAAATCCCTCAAAGGGACTTTATGCTCTACTGACCAAAAGGAAATTCAGGAATCCAAGATAAGATTGTTTCTTCTTTATCACTTTTTACTGATAAAACCATCTTTAATATTTTAAACAAAATGGCCACTGTGGCAGCTGTATTGGATTAAGACTGGCAACATTTTCATTTAGGACCAACTAAACATCATCACAGATGTAGAGGTGAAAACCCTAGGGTGATATGATTTTTCAGTCATGAAAAATAATAACAACATTGTGAAGTGTCAAATTGTGAATTGCAGCGAACTTTAAAGTTGCATGCATTGAGCATTAAATTTTATTGCATTTAAGCCAGAAAAGTCTTTGTGAAGGGTCACGTCAATCTTTCTTCGTTCATCTCCCCCTCCATGTCAGTGTAAACTTCAAAGGGACTGCATTCCAACTCAGTGAAATTGCCCGGGGTATCTTAACATGGTCCTTTGAAAGTAAACATTTGAGCTACCAACTCTAACCGCTTGGCAGGAACCCATCTCATATTATCATTTTTTCAAAAGGAAATTGTCATGCACTGTCGTTCACAGATTCTGAGCTGTCTAAACCTAATGAAAGGAATTATTTCTTTGGGAAAAATTAGGGACTGCTGCCTATGATTGGACAGAATAAATTAGGGCGTACACTTCAGAGCAATCAGACTTTAAAGTGACAACCTTAGTCGAAATTCTTAGTCTGAAAATTTCTTACAAGAGGAAACTTAGTCTCAACTCCATGGAAAGCATAAAGAGATTAGTGCTTTCCTTGTGAAACAAGAAATAGACCAGGTGGTCGTCTTGTAAAAACAAAGACAGGTTTAGTGCATGAACACACAAGTTCTGAAAGAGAACAGCACTAAGGAACAGCTTTCTGAGAGAAAGATGAGACAGACTGAAGACAGAAGTCTGGGGAAAGAAAGAAGGACAAGGTCAGAATAAAAGGACCAGGAAGTCCATGAACGGCAATCAATTGTGGACACTGCGCTCTTATCACCTCTCGTTATGATGATGAAATAAATCCAAATTGGACACACCTGTTAAATTCTATTGATATAATCTAACTTGAATTGGAATTGCCGTTATTAAATTGTTTTAATTAAATTTGTTCTTTTCTTGTCAAAGAGGGCTCATATTGCTTTATTTCTTCCCAGTATTCTCACTCAGTTCTGTTGAAATTCCATTCTTTCACTCCCGAGAGGCTATATTATCGAGGGAGGTCATCCTTTAGATAATGCCAGCCAAATCCAATTAACCACCCCTCTCACTAAGAGGGCGATGTTACAAACATTTTTAGTATTCAAGATATTAAGGTACTACTTAGGACTATCTTCATAAGAAATCTTTTCATGAAAACCCTTTTCAGTCTTTTCTCTGATGAAATAAATATGTGTGTGTATGAGGTATTTCGATTTTTAACATAGCTTTCACAATTCTTCAGTCATATCACTATGATGTATTCAGTGTGGCAATTTATAGTGATGTCCTGCATTGGGGCTTCATGCTGCAGACATGCAGCATCATGTCCCACCCAACCACATTATCCTGAAACCCGGCTGATCAGTCCTAACACTAACCTCTTAATGCTGAGCACCAAGCAAGACAGCTGCTAGTACCATTTTCACAAGTCTTTGGTATGACAGCTCTAAATGTGCTTAAGGTATCACAACAGAAGTATTCATCTTTCAGCTCTATATTTCTAAGGGAAAACAAATGTGACAGCTGACAAGACCAGACCACGTCTCTCATATTCAAAAAGATATGTCAACTTTTTTCTATTCCAAACAATGATATACAGTACTGCATCAAGATTCAACTGTCACATGTCTGCCAATTTCATCCTGTTCACTGGTCCATATGGAATATTCATTTTCTTCACAATGATAGAATAATTAATCTGTCTTCATTTTACCTCTATTCAAACACATAACAAAAGAACTGGAAATATTATATAATAATAATAATGACTTTATTTAAAGAAGAAACTCATTTGGTCAACTGACCAATCTTCCATGAGGCCTGCTGCAATGACATTTGCACTATATATATATATATATATATATATATATATATATATATATATATATATATATATATATATATATATATATATATATATATATAAAAATATACAATTTTTACAAGATGTGTTGTCTTTAGAAAACAAGTGCTGTTTAAAACTAGACAACTGATCTACTGCTACAATAAAATATGCATAAGGATTCAAGGATGAAATCATAAGAATTCATACAAATCGTAGTAGTGAACATGTGTAAAACATTATAGGTGAGTAAATGATAAGAATTTGTAAAAAGTAGTTGCATTAAATTAAACAAAATCATAGTTTCTGTACATGTTGATGAAGAAGCATTTTAAAAGCTTGGCATGTGTCAGCTGACTTTATATAAGGTGGTATGGAATTCCACAGTTTGGCTCCTGAAAAAAGCAAAACTCTTCTTAAAAACTTGAATTTGGTTTAGGTAAATATAACTTGTTGATTAAGATGGATCTTAGTACATACACATGGGCATTTTTTAAATTAAATTTAAGATAATCAGGAGCCAAACCATGTAAAGATTTAAAGACTGAAATTGAGTTCCCTGTTGAAATGGAAGCCACTTTATGGTTTTAAAAGGATTTGTTGATGGTGTATCAAAATCAGCATCATGAATAACTCTGTCTACTCGTTTTTGACATTTCAGTAACCTTTCATGATTTCTGTACCACTATTACACCAGATAGAATAACAATATTCTAGGTGTGGCATGATATTTGCATTGTAGAATATACTTCTCTGTAGCAGCAGAGAGGGCGATCAGACCACTTAACGCATCACGCACGTTTTTTAGACAAAAAAAAATAGTGACCTCTCATAGAGGTCATTAACATTACCACGTCACTGATTGACCCAGACAAACAATGGATGCAGTCCACACCCTCTCTGCTGCTATTAATTTATCCAAATATTTTATCAAGACCTACACGATATCTTGTTCTAGGATCGTGCAAATTTATTGTTATAAATCCATGCGGAGTAGTTTGCACTCGTGAAAAGAAATTTCTGAATTTAATTATATCCATGTCACCGCTGCACCAGGTTTGATGAATATTTCTAAGTGTGTGTGTGTCTACGCCATTAAACACAACTAAAATATTACAGTTATCCCTGATTACTTTCGGAATTTGTGTATACCGCTGAGTAACATAGATCACATCTGTATTTTTATGTCTGCCACGAGAAAATATTCTAGCTGGGTTTGTTTGTTTGTCTAGCATCACATCGTCGTACACAACTAAATTATTAATAAACCCATCAAGATCATCTACGGACGGTGCTTCTTCGATATCTGTTATAAAATTAATAATATTTTCACCATCATTTATTAATCTTGCATTTTCGTTAAAGTCTTTTAATACTTCATAACACCTCTGATCATCAACGGATGGTGCCACCAAATATAATTTATCCCATTTCAACCATCTCATTATCAAATTAAGTCATAATTGTGTCTTGCCCGATCCAGATGGTCCTATGATAATCATTCTGATGGAATTGGGTAACGAGGGGTGGTGTTTAACTGGCCCTCATCGCCGAGTTGCTGAGAAATCAATTATATCCATATATTTTATATCATGAATCTATATTGTTTACGTTGCAGATCTAAAACTCCAACTACTGATTTAGCTACGGTTACCACAAAAAATAAAAAAATAGCGTATGGTGGGAAATGTTCTGTATACGTAGAAAGAAATTTTCGTTTTTACCTAATAAGCGTGGTGGTGATATTGCTAATTTGATGTCAAAATTTCCAGGTACTCCATGGGCTAAATACTAAGGAGAAAAACATCTACCAGGATATAATTATTGCGGTCCTGGTACCAGACTTGATATCAGACTTGATAATCAGGATCAGCCAAAACCAGGCGAGGAACCAGTAAACACTATTGATCGAGCTTATCACGCTCATGATGTTGCATATAAGAGTAAAAATCTACAAGACAGGCATATTGCAGATGTGAAATTAATTCACACACTAGATTCTATAAAAAATAAAAATTTCAAAGAAAAATTTGCTAATTGGTTAGTAAGATCTGCAATGAAAGGTAAATTAGTGCTTGGGTCTGGGTAATATATAATGGAATCAATTTATTATAGTCCAAGAGGATACTGGAAAGGTAAAGCAGCAATTAGTAAACTTGCTGATGCAGCAGCAGTTAAACATTCTACTGCTAAAGCGTGGTTATCCAAACAAGCAATATGGCAAATTTACCTACCACCACCGAAACGAATTCAGTACGCATATTTCGATGTTAATGTTCCTAATGAAGTTCATCAGGCAGATATTTTATTTTTACCACATGATACTGTACGTAGAAAAACATACAAGTACGCGTTAACTGTTGTTGATGTTGCAAGTAGATATAAAGATGCAGAACCGCTATCAGCGAAAACATCATCTGAAGTAGCTGATGCGTTTGAACGAATTTATCAACGAGGACCATTACGATGGCCACAGCTGCTACAGGTTGATCCTGGCAAGGAATTTCTTGGTCCAGTATCATCGTTGATGAAGCAACATAATACCAAAATACGACGAGGGCATACTGCAATTCATCGTGATCAGGCAATTGTTGAACGATTTAATCGAACACTCGCTGAGCGGTTATTTGGATATCAATACGCGAGAGAATTTATTCAGGATACGAGATCTCGTGAATGGGTTGCAAGATTACCAAGCGTGATAGCTGCATTAAATAATGAGATTACATGAACAACCAACAAGAAACCCATTAATGCAATTACAAAAAAAAATATACCAATACAACGAAAAGATATTGAAAAACAAAAAATACTGGATGATGTTACAGTTAGATACTTATATGAACCGGGTGAACTTTAAGGTGGCAAAAAAAGAGCTACTGATCCTATTTGGAGTGTTACCACACACAAAATATCCACCGTGACAAGATCCCCAGGTAGACCTGCAATCTACAGATTAGATTCAGCTGCTCCTCAACGTGGATTTACACGTGAACAATTACAAGTAATTCCCGAGGATACACAACTACCACCATGATCACTTAACTAGCGCCTCTACACCGATTACACTCGAGATAGGTCAACATCACATTTTCTCGTGTATCACCGCGACTATTATCTTTTCTGTCTACGGTAAATTGTCTTGAATCATTACTCGAATATCTCCACAGCATTATACAATTACAACTTGCGCAATGATTATTCTGCTGTTGTTTTAACTCAATAATAAATTCAACATCAAGATCAAAGTCGCGTTTATTTTTTTTATCAGATTGTTTGTATCCGATTAATTTTTTCTTATTATATCATCATCGATAATGTTAAATTTATTAACGATTTCAGGAATTATAATTCTCCGTAACTGAGACATTTTTCTAACCCTTGATACCGCTAAATAGACTAAATTTGACCACTCGATACAATTGTCTACAATCCAGCCTCGTGTATCAGAAATAGTTAATCCCTGAGACGAGTGGATCGTCATAGCGTATCCCAATACCCATGGAGATTTGTCAGCGCGTAATGCATCTTCGACCACATTGATATCAACAGCAACAATATCATTTAATACGAGATTTTGCTTCTCAGTCTGTCCTGGAATATCAACATTAATATTCTGTTTTCGTGTATCTGATGGTCTATAACATAATGGTACGGGCAATTCTGAGTATTTTTCTTTATGCAGCTGAAATAACTGCTGTTGTAAAGCATCTCTGATTATTTTTCTGCTTGCTACTATCAAATCTCTGGGTCCCCATAAATTCAAAAAATTACTCACTGAGGTCTCTGAGATTATTGCGCGTATTATTTCACACTAAATTTTGTTTGTTTGTAATCTGATTAATTTTTTACACTCCTTTAAATTTGCATCAAGAGCTCTAAGATCATCATCTATTTCTTCGTAATAATCAACAAAATTTTTTAACCAATCATGTGAAGATTGTCCAACAAAAGGCGGCGGCTGACCATGATCGCCACACATTATTATAGCGGTATTTTTTGTCAACAACCAATCAAGAAACGTTTTTAATGTATCCAATGACACCGTACATATCTCGTCCCAAATAATTATTTTAGGTATATATTTTTCTGCCATTCATTCAGGAGTCCATGTATCCCCACGCCACCGAAAGAAACTATGATACGTGCACGATTGTACTTGCTGTTGTTTCATCTCTCGTACAAGTCTATGTGTGGGTGTCAGCACGATCATATCTGAATTTCCAAAAACATTAATTGCTCGAGTCGTCTTGCCGCATCCACCAGGTCCATTGAGATATACTGTCTTATATCTAGTTATTGGATCACTCACTGACGGCGCTTTTGACATTTCTGATATTTTATTACCTTTACGATAAAAATTTCTCATCGGAACATCTGCTGATTCTGTATAATTGTGCAATATTTCCTTTTTTATTCTCCACGAACTCCATCGTTCAACATTACTTGTAAATTTCATAACAGACTCTAAATATTTACTCGAAATATAAAATGAATCTGTTGTAACTCTGACTGCGGTCTCAGGAAATCTATTAATCATCGATAATAAATTTATAGAAACATAAGCCAACACAGAAGATCTTAGATGAGTATACTGTGGGGATACATCATTTATGTAACAAACGATCATACCCAATCTTGTTCTGTCGGATAAATAAACACTTTCTCGATTTACAAATATATTTCTCGCTGTTGTATCAGCAATTATAAAATCATACTCGGCATCATCTAGAATTAATCGTGTGTGATGTCTTTTATGATCATATGCACCACCCTGAGTAAATTTACCTATAATTCTTCTACCGAGATCTTTTGCAGTTTTAAGTTTAATCTCGAGAATTTTAGGAGCTTCTTTGATAATATCATCTTTGGAAACATCAGGACATTTTTTCTTAAATTCCTTAATAACTTCATCGAGACAGATAGAATCTGGCATGGGCAACCAAACTTCGGTCTGCGCGTGATATGATATAATCACCTCACTGACAACCAGCGATGTCAGTACCGCACAATCTAGCATATATCGTAATAAAACTATAGGTGCCCAACGTTTTTTCACAAAAATGTCTACCAAACCAAACATAACAAATTTGATGGAGATTTTTGTTAAACTCGAATGATTCAACACAAGCGAATCCAGTCAGATCAAAATCAGGTAATGGTCCATTAATTGCCACTCGCGTCATCTCGTTTGTGGGGTGACCAAATCTTTTAAAGTACACAGAACACATCTCCGTATCCTAGAAAACTTCCCAGATAACATGCAACCATATCAACTGAAATAACATCATTGTAATTATATTTGGTATTCCATAGTCCACCGTGTCCGTATTCGACGCAACTTGCGCGTACGTCCTCGAGTAAATCAAATCATGTTGGTTTCCATAAAAAATTTTCTCTAGCAAAATGAGCCGCAACAGATGGAACGGTAAAACAGTTAGTAATTTGTCAGTTTTTTCCGTGGAGTCATTGCACTTTAAAAACTTCTCCGCGAGATTTTTCATCTCGTCGTGGAGATATTCTGTTCGATATATTTCACCGTTCAGTCTAACAAACTGATCAAATCCACCTTCCTCATCACTTTTAAATAACCGTACTGATACAGGATCGTTTTTACTTATTTCGTTAATAAAATCAAACATGCCTCCCCCATATCTGAGGGGTAAAATCTAACAGTTCGATCACATGGAAATATTGTTACTGCCCTAGTCCATGCATGCGCGTTATGATCAATAATATTTATTTGAGCTCCTTTCGATTTATATTTTGATTCGTATAATATTTCTCCGGTTATCGTTGATACTATTATTGGAAATTTTAATATTTTTCCTAGTTCAGCAACATCTTTTATTGTAGCACCAGTATCCTTAAATGAATCAGCCCACGCGTTTATTTTTTCACGTCTTAAATCAGTTAATCTGTTTCCGCGCATCGCGTTTGTAAAGTGTTCTATTACTCGTTCGGCAACACAATCATGAAAATTTCATGGGTGCCAGTTTATCAACGCTGGTTTTTTTATTTATCTCATAGATTCCATAAATAACTGCTGTTACAGGGTATGCTCGCTCATAATATGGTTTATCAATACCAGTCAACAGACCCGGTTTGGAATTTTTACTTAATATGACAGTTTTATTATTACCAAGGACTGGCTCATATTTATCACGGATAATCCAGCTACCTGTTTCTGTTAGTAAAATAAATTTTACTCTGAAGAAATATTTTTTGTCACCCTCGTATTCAGTGATGTAGTTAATGACAGTTGCCGCTCGTTTGTCATTCATTATAGCGTCCTTGACAGTGTTGCGAATAATCTTGCACGTTGACCATACACGAGATGCACCATCTGTGTAAAATTCTTTCTTGGCGTCATGAATTTTTTAGATCAAACTTAACTTTCATTTTTTGGATCAACCAGATCTCGTACTGGTAAGTCAGGAGATAATCTGTCGAGATTAAATTTATATTCAGAAGGCCTAGTTTGGGATAATCTCTCGAATTCGTTCATATAATTAAAACAAGTATTTAAATAAAAATATTATGTATATATGATGAATCATTGTACTTGGCTCATGATCGGCTCAGTAAATTGCTGCAACAAATCCTGTAGAGGTGAATTTTGTTGGATGCACTTACAAAGTATACGGCGAGGAAGTCGAGGACCAATACCGTGTCTGTGATGTGGTATTGAAGTGAGAGGAAAAACAGAATTATGTGCAAATTGCGGTGCAAAACGGTTCAGAGAGCTTAGGAGATATTATGACAACAAAAAAAAATAATAGTGAAAACGCTATAAAATCCGTGGAGGATTATATATCAAGATTTCAGACAAACAATGATTTAAACAAATAATATTATTGTATAATGGAGCAAAATAAATTTGTCCCACATCCTGTCATCAGGAATTACAAATCAGATCATAATGGTGTGATCAGAAATTGTAGGTTAAAAAGACCAGTTGGTTATATTAATAATTTTGGTTATCTTAGATTCACTGTTGGGAAGAAACCCTATCTCTGTCATCGATTTATGTACGAGTGTTTCTTCAGAGTAATCAAAGATGGTCTTGTGATTGATCATATTGACGGGGATCCTCAAAATAATAGCTTATCCAACCTTTGAGTTGTTACGCAGAGTGAGAACTCTACACGTGGTAATACTGGAAGATGTAAAACAATCGGAAAGAGGGTGGTAAATTCAACAAACATAGAAACCGGTGAAGAAATAATATTTCGTTCGATATGTGCTGCTGCGAAATACTTTGATATTCACTCGTATTGAGTACAAAAAGTAGCAGAAAATATATATAAAACCACTTTCTCAAAAAAATATAAACAAAAAATCACCTTTCAGTATTGTTAACTATCATCACTACCTCGAATCAATTTTTTAAATTTATGTCACAGTATTTCCTCCATACATTATATTTTTTGACTCACAAAAGAGAGATTACTTTTGTATTCGTAGATTTCTGATTTTTTATGGTCGTAATTAGTCAGTTTTAACTAATTATGTCATATATCAGCTCTGTATATAAATTATTTGTAAAAGTATATTTATGGTTTTTAAATATTCCCATCATACAACACAACGGAGTTATTTTTAGATCTGTTATGAGAAATTGAGGTAATTTACAATCTGTTTGACCGTTGTTATTGATCCGCAAGGTAGTTGTATATAGGCAGAACACGCTACATTTATAATCAGCTTAGAAACCGTTGTCATGGTACAAATCGATCTGTAGGTGGAACACGCTGTATTCACAATCCGCTATTGATTTCGCAGGTTTGTATTTGCAGTCTGTTACGAAAAACGCTGTTATAATACAGATATATTCAGAAACCGCTGTTATAATACAGATATATTCAGAAACCGTTGTTATTCAGAAATAATTATTTAAATGTAGAAATTATTATTTTAGCACAGAAACCATTGTTTAGTGCAAACATATGTACCATAACTATATATTAATTTCTGAAGCATATGTTTGTAAGAAGATTTGATAGCTCAATCGGTAACGTATTGGACTGTGACACTCGCAGTCCAGGATCGAATCCCCATGGCTGACAACTGTCGGTGGTGCGCATAATTGCGATTTTATAATAAGTGGGGGGTCGGCCAAACCCCCCCCCCATTCAGCAGAACCCTCCCAACCACAATCACCGGTGGTTGATACATGTTTTGTATCACCCACAGGCTGATTATTGGGGGGGTGTTCTGCTGAGCGTATATGTCTGTGCCGTCATTTATTCATTGTATACATTATAAATACTACGTGTTGTGCCGTCCTTCATTCATTGGTCCTTCATTCATTGTATATACTCATTCATTGGTCCTTCATTCATTGTATATACTCATTCATTGGTTCTTCATTCATTGCATATACTCATTCATTGGATGTTTGTGCTGTCCTTCATTCATTGCATATAATCTGAGCTCGCTAAAGCACTCAATTAGGGGCTAGACATTCATTGGATGTCGTGTCGCCCTATGTTCTGTATCCTCTAAACTTAGTAGAATGCGGTGGCAAGCTATGAGTTTAATGAGGTTGTAAATATGTAAATACTATGTGTTGTGTTCCATGTTGTGTATCCTCTAAACTTAGTAGAATGCGGTGGCAAGCTACGAGTTTAATGAGGACTGTCTTCACCAAACACACCCTCTTGGGCCTCTAGACCGTTTTTTGACGGGTTAGGGGCTCTCATAGGGGGTTGTTGTTGTGGTTGTTGTTCCAGGGTTTAACGCCATTTTTCAGCACAAGATAGGCTATATATGGCAGCCAGTATAACTGGTGGAGGAAGAACCCTGGAAAACCCAGGGAAGAACCACCGACCCACGAGAAGCTACTGGCAGGCTTTCCCACGTACCCACGCTAGCCGAGCCTTGGACTCGAACACACGCAGACAGAGGTGCTCATAGGGGGTAGTGTTTCATGTGCCCATTGAACTTGGTAGAATGCAGTGGCAAGCTACGAGTTCTTGGGTTGTAAATATATTGTGCCGTCCTTGAAACATCCCGCCGAACTCGCTAAACACTCGATAGGGGTTCTATAGGGATATATTTTTTTTATTTTAAAGATTTATGTATTATATAATGAACAATGAAAATATCAAAGACATTATTTCTGCTATTAAAAAATTAGAAGAAAACGGAATTAATATATCTGATGAACTAAATCCTGAAAAAATAATATCTGATTTTGAAACATTAGAAGAACTTAAAAATGAAAATAAATATGTTCTATCATCTCAGTATAAGTTCATAAAGCGGATTCAGGCAGCTATGTTTCAGTCACTAGCTATGGTGAACGATTATCAAGTAAATGAATTTATTCCTCTTTCTGTTGCAGTAGAAAAGGTCAGATCGGGATTATCCAGCGAGTACGAAACGAAAAAAACAATCAGGACCTGCATAAGATACTTAAGAAAAATTATGTCAGCAGGTAACGACCAAAGCAACCCTGTCTGAAATATAAAATCTGATTAATTGGCATAATTCCAACCACATGATGGTTGAACTCTCATAAATATATAATATTATTAAGAAAATGATACTTCACCCATTGTCATGTATAATCACATCAGAACTAATAAATTGATTGATTTATACAAATAATAAGATATTTCAGAATTTTTTTTGGTAGTATTTTTTGGAAAACTGATTAATTTACATAATTTTAAGTACCAACCACCCCGTCAGAATTAATAAATTAATTGATTTGTATAATTTTAAGTACCAATAACCCCATCAGAATTAGCAAACTGATTGATTTGTGTAATTTTAAGCACTAATCACCCCATCAGAATTAATAAATTAATTAATTTACATAAATAATAAAATATTTCAGAATAATAAAAAAATATTTCAGAATATTTTTTGGAAAACTGATTGATTTGTATACTTTTCAGTACCAATCACCCCATCAGAATTAATAAACTGATTGATTTGCATAATTTTAAGTACCAATAACCCATCAGAATTAATAAACTGATTGATTTGCATAATTTTAAGTACCAATAACCCCATCAGAATTAGCAAACTGATTGATTTGTATACTTTTCAGTACCAATTACCCCATCAGAATTAATAAACTGATTGATTTGCATAATTTTAAGTACCAATAACCCCATCAGAATTAATAAACTGATTGATTTGCATAATTTTAAGTACCAATAACCCCATCAGAATTAGCAAACTGATTGATTTGCATAATTTTCAGTACCAACCACCCCATCAGATTGATTTGCATAAATAATAAAATATTTCAGAATAATAATAAAATATTTCAGAATATTTTTTTTTTGGTAGTATTTTTGGGAAAACTGATCGATTAATACAATTTTCAGTACCAATTACCCCACCAGAATTAATAAACTGATTGATTTGTATGCTTTTGAGTAGCAATTACCCTATCAGAATTAATAAAATTGATTTGTATAATTTTAAGTACCAATAACCCCAACAGAATTAATAAATTAATTGATTTGTATAATTTTCAGTACCAACCACCCCATTAGAATTAATAACCTAATTGATTTACATAAATAATTAAAATATTTCAGAACAATAATAAAATATTTTTTTTGTAGTATTATTTGGAAAACTGATTGATTTGTGTACTTTTGAGTAGCAATCACCCCATCAGATTGATTTGTACCAACCACCCCATCAGATTGATTCATAAAAAACAAAATATTTCAGAATAATAATAAATTATTTCAGATTATACAAAATTGATTAATTTGTGTAATTTATCCCTTCAGTGATTAATTAACCCTTACATTTACTTATTTATTCTGAAATATTATTTTTTTAAGTTGATCGAGTTTAATACAGGAGTGTGTTTAATTTAGAATCTGATCTCTGTTACAAATGATCGCGATAATATGTTCTCGACGGAGCTCATCTAACTGTTCTTGTGTTAATAAGAAATCCTCGTTTCCGTGTTCATCAATAACTAAATTAACATTAAATTGCTCTGTGTTTTGTGAAAACGCTGTTCTGATGTCATGTTCAAGTACTTCTTTGTCATGTATAAAAACCCTCACGTGGTGGTACATTACATAATATTTACTTGATTAATTAAGATTTCACATACAGATTTATTACAAGCTTTTCTCCACGTAGGTCAATTAAGCGATTCAGGTGGTCTGTGAGCTTAAAATTTATTAATGTTAACACATTATTGTGACACCACAGATACACAGGATTAGTTGGTTCTTGCACGATTAAACTTCCAGGGGATACTTGTGGTGTAAATGTATATAAAATATATCCTTGTTGAGCCTGATTTGATCTTCCGAGATCTATTTGATAGCTACCATCAATTACGTCACAAACCAGATTGACCACGATCGTGCTGGTTATATTAACGATTCCGGGAGATACATGCCTGCCGCCGCCGTGTGGATCATTATTATGTCTGAGAACAGTTGCTAGTGGAGCTAGTTTTCTCCATGCATCGAGTATTTTAGGAAAATATTCATCAATAATATCATTGACAGATTTTCTTAATCTATCTGGATTATAATCAGGGAACTTAAACGTTACAATGTCAGCTTCGGGTATTTTGTATTTGGTTGCAAAAAACCTTCTATAATCGCCCGATGATTCAAAAACTAAGTTTATGATTCTATTATGAAAATATTCAATAGTATCAGCTATATGATTTAAAATTTCTATTCGTTTAATAATTTCTTCTCGCACAGATGTCAAATCAGACAAATATTCATAAAAAAGAACACGTAAATTAGCCAGTTGTTCTTCGTGATCTGAATTTATGATACTAATGACATTATTGATATTTATATCGTAAAATGAATTATACAGGTTATTACCGTCATCAGCGTTGTGTAAAAGCCAATAGTACTCACCAGTTTTATCTACACGAAATTGATCCCGTTTATCCCATACCCGTTTTTCTATGTTCCACCAGAAACATGTATAATTCATTTTAAGATCATGATGAAAACTTTTCGATGATGTAAAATCATCCAGAGTTGGTTCTGGTGGTATCGGTGTTATCTGTGGTGATATTTCAGGCCAACCTAGTACGGATCTTATCGTGGATTGATAAATATCAACGATGTAATCAGGAGAATGTATTTCAATCATCGAGGATAGCGTCGGTTCATGAACGTTAATTGATATTTTCGCTTCTTTTCCAGCTATTGATTTTATTCTACGCTGAAATTCCTCATTGATTTGTTCAATCTCATAACAACCAGTGGGTATTCCAACAACAATCCAGTCAGGAGTACCATCTAGTTTGTTTTTGTCAGCAAATATAAGTAAATTATTTGCTGGTGTACCATTAAATGATTTTGATCTGATATTTGGCCAGCTGTAATATACCTGTAATTGAGCTAGTGCTATTTCCTTAACTGGAATTGCAGTAGGAAAGTTAATACTAAATTCAGGATTAGTTGAACTTACCGAGATCATCGTTATCTTTGATGGAGTTGTGTTTGTCACGATCTGCTGGAGTAATTCTGTCATTATTAGTACTTGTATCTTTAATACCGATACCTTCGTCATATATTTTAATCATTGAAAACTCGAAATTAGATATAATTCCATTACTGAGACTCACTGATGACAACAAAGACAATTTCGAGTATGCTACTGTTGTTGTGTGTAATTTTATTATATAATCGGATAATTTTTCATTCAAGCAGGTGCATATTTTTTTTGTGATGATATTAAGCACACCTGCAATAGTTGTTGCTGCTGAAATACAAATAGTTACGGCTACTGGTGCCATCATTGTCACCGCTGATAATATAACACCCATTCCAGCAACAACAGTGGATACTGAATAAACAATCACATCAACGATAACTAATCGTCATCGATATTTCTTTACTTTTACTGTATACTGTTCGACTCGATCTCTTAATGCTGCCTGCCATTCACGTGCTTGATTGTACCTGTATTGAGATGCATCGCTGATTGAGGTACTCATATTTTTATGCAGTAACCAATTGAGGTGTTTCAGCTGCAAATTCCAAACACCACCAGTAAGATATTGCGGTTAATTTCTTATCAGCTGCTTCCAGAATAAATATTTCTTCGGTTCTGCTATTTCATATAACAGATACAACCCCGGAAAACTTATCAGTTGAATGACGCCATGGATACGTTGTAAGTATCTCAAATTTTGCAGCACTGAACACAGACAGCCTGTACACGCCAGTGACTGTTGCCGTATATTTAATAGTTTTATTTTGCTGCGACCAGGTTGCGAATCCCGATGATGCAGTGTATAATATGTTTGTGATATGCCCGGGAGTTATTCCGGCTGGGATTTAATCAAATTGGTTTTATTAACGATCTCAGGAATCCCTGCTACAATGTCTTGCTGTGTTTGTTTGATCGTGTCGATGTTCGTCTTGATATCAACGAGATTTATGTCAACGGAGTGTGGAGTGCCGAAGAATTTATCTATAGATTCATCAGTTTTTTGAAAATTTCTTCGAAATCTTCCAAAAGCGCCACATGAACGTCATACTCTGCCCGCAACGTGGATAATTTACCATCTACGGTGTTGTAGTTGACGTTGACATATTTTTTTCTTGCTGCATCTTCGTCGGATGTTGGATCTCTCAAAACTACTATCTTGTTTCCGTTCATGCTAAGTTCACCTGTCATTGTGTCACCGGTATTTTTCATGCGATTAGCAGCACTTTTTGCAATTTCATCTCTGATGGTTGCAAGCGATATACTTGAATCTCTGATTCTACCACCATCAGTAAACACAGGAATATTATCCGTGACCGCGCCGAGTACTCGTCGAACTATATCATTCCATTTAATATTGCTTGTTTTTAGTTTTCCGTATCGATCCTGAAAAATAACAACCTCATCTGGATCAACTCCAGCCAGGTTCATAATATCAGCAGGTTCATCTTTAGTCACGTACTTTGACAGATCAACGTCGCCGGGTTTTTTCTCAATGCGTGAAGATCTTCTTCCGTAAATATCAACCATTATATAAGATCTAAGATCTGTTTAAAACGCTTTACGCGCAACGAATCGGTTGCTTGTATAATCATGCACAACTTTATGTGGCGGTTTGGATGATTTTGATATAGCGTTAAGTACATTAATTACTTCACAGCCGCATATTGGCGGATCTGTCATTGTTTGTGTGGGTAGCGTTGAATACCAAACTTGCGCGTGAAGTGGTGCAACATACTTGATAAATTCAACAGGTGGAGCTAACCCGTATGAATCAAAATAAACAATTCCACGTGGATCAACTGCGTATGATACCCAATGAGTACCGGGTCCTGAATTTGAGTCGAGATTAATAATACCCGTTTCGAGTTTGTTCGGTTGTTTTGGTAATTGATCTCGCATAAAAACACCTCTAAAGTTTTTTATTTTTAATCGTTTAGCAGCATTAAGTAAATCAAAATTTGATGCTGGAACATCTAACGTGGAAGCCTCAGACCTCTCCCCCAACGAGATCCTGGTAATCTTAGGCCGCGTCCCTTTTTTTGTATCCATTTCCAGTTGCTTTCTTTAGAGCCATTCCAGCAGCTGTTCCAACAGCACCTAATGCGGCTGCTTTTGCTACGGCTGGAGCAGCAGCAGCTATTAACACTGGAATAGCCGCAAGAAGCGGAAATATACCACCTATTTTAACCATGTCCTTGATGGTGCTCGGAGAAAGATGTAATTGAACTCCGGTTTTTGATTCTAGGGCTTTATTGAAATGTTTAATCTGATTATTTGTCAACGATAATTTGTTGGGACCACCACCAATCTGATCTCATTTTAGTGATATTTTAGTTCCACATTTGTTGGCGGTTTTTGATTGAAACTTTTTGATCTGACTGGGAGTCAGAGTAACATTAACATGACCATACGACATTTTTATATAAATAATATTTTTCTAAATAACACAATCAAAGATTTTCCACTGGTACATCAACGACTCTCATTCGACCACTACCACCTTCAAGTAACATCGCTTTATCACTGAGTATGACCGCGATTGCTCTGTAGAAGGCACCACCACCTGGCGGGTTAGTAACACGAGCTCGAAAGTGTATATCAACGACAGATTGTTTGGACAAATCAAGATGTTCCAGTGAAAAATAATAAATCGGATATAGACTTGTAAAATCTAGTTGTGATATTTGCAAACCAGTATCTATATTTTGATCACGTCTCATGAATGACATTAAACAATGATATACACGCGCTACGTGATTTTGATCAAAATTTAACAATATATCTTCAGTTGGTTCTTGATGTCCATTTATCCGCAAGGAAACTTCATTAACTCCAAGGTTGTCAAATATCATATGTGAACGTCCTTGATTATTTGTCCAAGCATTATCTTGCAGCGCAATAAAAATATGCCGTGGTGCAGAAACACCTTGTTGTGATGCTATATGCCATGTAAATAAACCATTAACAGAACTTTGAGTAGCATCTGTGGTTACTGTTAACCATGATAGCAATGATTTACCGCCTTCATCCATAAAAGATATTAATTTTTGTTCTTCAGTAATAGATGGAGTCATTACTGGCATCCACAGTGAAAGTTTCGTTATATTTACTTTACCATCAGCAACGCCAGCACCTCGCCAGATTGCATCATTATCGTCACCTTTTCTTACCAGCACAACTGTGTGTTTAGCTCCAAAGATGACCTTTCTAACATTTCTGCAAAATCCAAAGATGTGAGATAATGGAATTGCACATGAGAAATTTCTATCATTTCCTGACAGCGCTGCTCGGCATGTTGCAAACCCAAAGTTGTAAGTCGTATTAACACTTCCTATAATATCAAAAGCAGCAGCTGGTCTAGCTTCATGTTCAAAATCAACTGGTTGATCAGCAACTGCAGTACCCTGTGCTGTCCGTATTTTAGTATACTGATCATGATCAGCGTGGTTAGTAATATCCTTGGCAAACATCATTGTTGGACTGGCTGATCTTGTGTAATCATCAGAATATCTCGCTAGACCAATTATTGTTGTAGCAACATCAACATCCTTCTGAATTGATTCAATATTTTTTCCATCAATCATGTATGTGGCGCTATCAAACAACGCCATAATCCCGTTGTTGACAAAACCAACACGCAAATTGGCACCATATGGCGTATTAGCTACAACATTCGTTACAAGTCTACCTTCTACTTCAATAAACGCCTCAGCAGGCAAGAAATATCTACTTGTATCATGAACCTGTAATTCGATTCTCCCCCACTGATTTGGTTGTCTTGTGTCATAGGAATAAAATTGATAATCACGTACCGATTCATATTTAATGACAGGTGCCTCCATATCAAATGCTACGTCGGATTCGCGCTTGAACATTTTTATTATAATTACCATTTTTTCCAAATGATGATCTAAATCATCGTCAATGAAGACCGCTTCCTGCTATTAAATTTGATGTTATATTTCTTTCTGCTTCTTCAGATAATTCCGCTAGTTTTTTATTTGCAGCCTGATTTATTATTTTACTTATGTCAGCGGGCATCACTTCAGTACTTGCCAGTTTCACTGATGGTTGTCATTTTCGTCACATTAATCGTGTTAGTCTATCTTTGATCGCCGAGAACGCCTTACCAGCAACATTGACAATTGCTCCAGGAGCTTTATCACGAACAATATCAATAGCTTTCATCGATAATTGTTTTGCAATAGGTGATACTTTTGGAGCTATCCTTGTAAATAATCCCTGTACAACATCACCAAGTCGATCTCCGTAAGTAGCTCTGTAGATTGGAAATCGGGAGTTTACGGCTCTGACCTGCACGGGTTTATGATGATTATTATGTATGATCATCTTATTTTATTTGCTATTTATCTAACAACTAGTCACTATAATCATCAACAAGTTCATCTATAAGTTCTCGGTAAACTCCAATATCCATGATACCACCTTGAAATAATCGCCGACAAATATCAGCTGCTTCATTAATTATTTCTGGTGAATTATTTCCGGCACGTTTTCCTCCTATGAGAACTTCTAACCGTGACACATCATTAATGATATTATCAGGACAAACAAAATCGTCTCCCAGACCACTGCCAGTAGCTCCTTCTCCTGACTTCTCAGGTGATGTCGCTCCAAACATCTCCTTAATTTTCGACATCAGCGGTGAATAAGATTGTTTTTGTTCTGTTCGTTGCAGAGGTGGAGGAAGTCGATACTGGGAGGATTTTTCTTGTTCTAGTTGTCTTTTCTCTTTATAAAGTGTGTTTACTTCTTCATAAAGAGTGTTGTATCCCAAATCATCACCTTTAACCTGTTTTTTATTTGTATATATGCGATATATCCATTTAATAAGATCTTCATTTTTTACTTTTTCATGACGGGGGTTTAAAATACCAGATTTGTCAGATATATAATCTAATATTTTTTCAGGTAATTTTTCTCTTTCAGTATTTCTAATTTCTTCAACAACCCCTTCTCTGAATCTTGCAATCAATTTGATATCTTCTTTTACTGGTTTAGGTTTAGATTCAAGTTCTTTTTCCACGCCGGTGATTTCAGTACGAAGTTTTCCAATACCTTCAAGTATTTCCTCACCAACAGGTGGAGGTTGGGCCGCAGCTATATCAGTTGGAAGATCTTGTAAAATCTTCTTTGTCTGTTTAGTTCTTCTTGCTATTTTTTCAGTTTGTTCTGCTGTTTGTTTTGATACCGGAAGAAGATCTTCTTTGATAACAGCTGTAACTTTTTCAGTAGCTGCAGTGATGGGTTTAAACAGTTTTTTAGTGTCCTCTTCGTATTCAACTTGTGCTTCTTGCTGCGCTTGTAGATTTTTTCTAAATGAGTCTTGCATGGGAAGAAATTTTTTAATTGCTTCTAGTCTCTCTCATGCTATTCTTGCAGTATGAGATTCTGGATGTACCATTATTTTTAATATAACAATTTTTTAATTAATAAATTTAATTAAACAGATATCATAAATATATGCACAATTGTACGTGGTTGATTCAAGGAACAACAAATAAATGCAACAAAAGGTGCCATGGAGAATATTGCAGGAGACATAATTATATTTTATCAAAAAATTCTCATGCTGGCTCACGACACTGTGTTGGATGTAACAACGGCGTTAGAGGATTATATCAGATTTGTAAAAATTGCGGTGGAGATCGATATAGACGTTTAATGATATATTACAGAAAAAGAAAGAACATAAATCCAAAAATAGAAAAACCACCATCAGAACTTGAATATTACTTGAAGAACAAAACAAATGATGATAAACGTATTCAAGATTACTCTGATGACGATTCAGAATGATTGTACTCTGATGTTATTCAGAATAATATAGCAGCAGAGAGGGTGTGGACCGCATCCATTGTTTGTCTGGGTCAATCAATGACGCCGTAATGTTAATGACCTCTACGAAGGGTCACTATTTTTTTTGGTCTAAAAAACGTACGTGACACGTTAAGTGGTCTGATCGCCCTCTCTGCTGCTTCTGTTCTTGAGAGAGTCTAGATTTTATTATGTTCAAGAGATAAAGCAGTGAATTAACGTTTTTAATAACCTTATCAACTTGCATTTTCCATCAAAAAATATTGTCTATCATGATGACAGGTAGTTTTTCATTTTCAGACTGTTGTATATCCATTCCTTTTATCATTACTTTGAAATAATTTTTCTCAGCTTTTACTCTTGCTCAGCTTTTTGATTTGGCTGCATTTATCTTCAGAACAATTGTGTTCACACCAGTTATTTATTTTCACCAAATCGCTAATTTAGTGCTAATCTCATTGGCCTGTTGATCCAATGTTATATAATGTCATATCATCGACGAACATGTTGGTGGTGGATAGCTTAATGTGTTATGGCAAATCATTGATGCACAGCAGAAAGAGTAATGGTCCAAGAACTGATCCTTGTTATTGTCTGCCTTCAAGATAGGCTCGAAATGAAGTTAAGTTTTCATGGTTAACTTGATATATGCTGAGCTTTTCCAGCAGGATTTTGTGATTTACAAGGTCAAAAGACTTTGTAAGGTCAAGAAACACTGTGCCTACAAGGTTACCTTGATCTATTACTATTAACCAATCATAAACCATTCTAGTTAGTGTAGTCTGGCATGGATGTCCTTCACGGAAGTCTGATTGTCATGAATGTAGCAAATTAAATGATTCCAGGTGGTTTTTAAATTCATTACAAATATGTCTTTCTAATATCTTTAAAAGTGATGATGAAACTGATATAGGTCTATAGTTATTCATATCAGAAAGATCTCCCTTCTTACGTACTGGAGTTACTTTTAGCCTGTTGGGAAAGATACCTGTGGAAATATTTAGATTGAAGATTACCATAAGTAAAGGTGCAATCAATTATGATTAGTGTTTAGGAATGCAGCACTTATATTATCTAGACCTGATGCTGTTCTGACATCAAGTTTGTCTCATTCCTTTAAAATGAAATCAATACTTCTTTTTTGGTATTCTAAAGCACTCTTCTTTGCCAAGTTTTGAAGAAATATATTCATTTCATTCACCAATAGAGAATTTTTTTGTAAGCAGTATGATCCACAAGTTCTTCATTTATATTTACAAAGTAATCATTGAGTACATTTGCAATTTTAAGGTTCTTGTTGAATATCACCATTTTCAACACTAATTCATGCAAATTGCAGATTATTGACAGATTTGGCTCTATAGTCATTGAAGGTTTTCCAGTTTTCTATGGTTCTTTTTGTAATACTATCTGATGTTTCAGTGGAATAATACATTTTCCTTGCCTTTTGAATCATTGAACTCTGTTTCTCCATATTCTGTAATTGTCAGTACCTTTTAATACATCCCTTAGCAGGAAAGAAATGTCTTGCTTATGTTTCATTCGAACAGCCACAGGTCTGATTTTCAAAGTTGTTGTCCATTCTGGCAGCAATGCCAGCTCTCATGACAAGCACAGCCAACTTGTTGATTCAACCAAGCAACTGCCTCAAACATTTTAAACATCACACAATCATTTAAAGGAACTTTCAACAGTCACTGCCAATTATATCTTGCACTCATGGAGATTCAACCTCCAAAGAAAAACATTTTGCATAGAGTAAGTGGTGTATTTGGTGGGCTCAACACAAGAAAACCATCCTTTGAACATACTGAAGTAGATACTGTAATAACTTAGCTCAGGAAACTAAATTGTACAGCATGGTTAACATACAATAGTCAATGTTAAATCAAACATTTCATGCAGAAGGTAAAGCCTTCCTAATTCTGATTTAATCAGTACATTCATTAACTCATTAACCCCTGGTGCCTCATTTACACGTCAGGAGGTAATAGCCTACTTCCAAGCTCTGTAGCATCAAGGTCAAGTAAGATACACTAAAGTGGATGGTATTATGGAAAGGTAGACAGATGTAACTCTACAATGATACCAAATAGTCTGGACGTTCTAGTTGCACTACAAAATACAGAGGGAAAAATGTATTTTTTTTTAAACTGATTTTTTTCCACCAAAAATGTGCCTGTGGTCAGAATCCAATTTTGTGTCTGGATTTTAAACTTTTTGGCCTCTGACCTAAGGCTGACCAGTCTGAACTGCACACAGACAGGCTAACCTTTGCAAAAAGTAGGATAAGATGGGCATTTGGAATTTAGAGTGATCTCAATATGAAAATGATGGGTCCGTCAAGCAAAAAAACAAAAAACTTTTACCCTTCTGCTCATGCATAAGCGAAATTGCCAATGAAAAATGATGTTTCTAACACAACTAGGCAATATGCTAACCAGAAATCTCTTGCAAGTTGATGTATTAGGATGTATTCAGAAATAGCCCCCTAAATGTTTCCTACTATGCAAAAAAGTTAAAAATCAATCGCTTTCGATCTTAATGGTTGTTAAAAACAAACAGAATTAGTAAACCACCTCGTCATATAATTCTTTAAGTTGAACAATCCATAGTCACATTTTGGGAAGACATTATTAATATATAGATGCGTGTAGAGATTATAATGCAAGGGTTAAAGTCCAAACAACTTCTTGTATCTATCACAATTTATGAACCAACTTTGACTGATGCTTAGCAAAGATGTGTTTTGCAAAGTAAGAAATACAAGCAAATTTAAGGCTACACAGAGTGTTTCTGCATAATGCAGCCTTTATGATCTTCATTTCCATAGACTATTTTAACGACTACCAACTGGCCTTCTGCCAGAACTTTTACAATAAATCTTTAAAAAGACATTAAGACAGCAGTTTTCAGAATGCTTTCCCATATGTTATTGATTTTGTTTGCTATCAGCTCATTCATTTATTATATATATCTGCACAAAAATATATATTGTTCTTGCAAGACATTTACATTTCAATACAAATATATTTCTAAACAATGGCCGTCAATATTTTGTTTTATTCAGCTATTAGCATTGTTTTTATGACAGATTTCACTTTGACATACAGTACGTAATAATTTCAAAACAATCGGATGCTTAACATGCATATTCAAGTAGGAAATAATTAATATTTTTTTCATATAATATTGTCGCAAGACTGTTTATGACTAAAATACTTTTCTTTATCTTAGTTTTGCCATTATAAGCACTTTAAAATAATCGCAATGAACCTTGCATGGATCTGGCAGTATAGGAATGCATGACCATTCTCAACCATGCATGCATTGGATACGCAGGATGTTAACAGAAAGGCATTTTCAGACTATCAGCCACACCTGGAAGGCTTCAATGCCCATCATTTCTGTGCACCAATGAGAAATTTTGCCATGATATCACCAGTTTTTCCCATACTACTTGATTTTGGTTTGCAACCAATCTTATCTTAGTAAATAGGATGTGGTACCTGTTGGTCATGTTTATAACAGCCTCAATAAGTGTAAAAGGTTAATTTGGATGTTTATCACAGAAATGCCTCTGCAATCCCGTACACATGGAACCTTTCCTGTTTTTAATGGTCTTTTAAAAATGCTTATCATCTGTCATATGCTGCAGACATTTTTATAAGATTAGTCACTTTATTGTGCATTTTGCACCATTGATTGGCTGTCAATTTAACTGCCCCCCCCCCCATAAAGGTATAAGATGATGGGGTAATGCCTATGCTGCGACATTCATCAATATCATTACAGATCTTTCCTATGGCCTCTAAATAGTGCCCCCATTTGTATCAGACCATCTTAAAGGAGACATACCTCAACCATTCAATGAGGAAAAGTCCAATATTTTTAAGTCTATATCAGCACACACACACACCAAAAAAAGTTGTTTCTCCTACTGCAATGGTTTTAAAATTAGGATAGGCAGGACTCTTTGTTCTTTTTAAAAACAAATATATTTGATTTTTTTTACCATTGCACTAGGATCAGCAATGAGAAACTGGGACGGTTGGCTGACCAGAAACAGTTTCTTTTTTGCCTTATAACACACCTAGAGTTCTGTAAGAGCACAAAATAATCTTGATAAATCACATGCTTGCTCTATGACTCAAGTGACAAAATCAAACATTCTGATCACAGTACACTTGTCTAAAAGCTGTAACACACAGAGCACATGCTTGCAAATGATAAAAAAATGATTGAGTACCTTTTACGACCCTTTGTTTATGTGAGCCCCTTGCAGTATGGCTGTGCTTCAAGTTGCAAAGGGCACAGCATGAAAAACACCTGGTAGTGGGGTCATGTGATAAATGACACAAAATGAAATACTGTAAAACTGATTATCTCTCATGTTTCAATTGCCTAAATGCCAGTAACATTAAAAATTGAAGATGCAGCTGAAATAAAAGTACAAAGCAAAAGACAATAAATACTGCCACTTCTCTCTTTCATTCATGGTTTAGTCATCACAGAATAACAATAACATTATATTTGGTCATCTTCTCAATATACATTATTTTCATTCAAGCCCAATGCCATCATCAAATTCACCATTCTTCCAATCTAACTTAAATTTGGACGGTAGAATGTGATTTGTTAAAAAATGCTATCTGAAGAAGAAAAAAACGTTCTTTGAAATCATATAGAGGTTAAGTTCAAAGAATGTTCCAATATTCAGTTTGGAATTAAGAGATGTCACCCCTTAATTCGCTCAATGAAGTCACTCGTAATTCCATTCTTTTTGGACAAGTGCCAAAAGTAGTGTTGTGATACATTTAACAAATTCAATCAGTGACTATCTAATAACAACAGCATTTGAATGTTACACACAAAATGATTCGAGAGGGAGAAAGAAGAAGAGAAAACCTACTTTTTTTAAAAACAGATCAGAGAAGAAATAAGCAAGTTTAAGATAAAAATAAGATTTGGGTGAATATTGGTGGGGTGCTTGATTACTTTGAAGCGCATTTTGGACTGAATACAATCCAACATAGCATGGTGTTGACTTCTTATATTTACCATTGTGAGATCATCAAATTTCTGCTCCACCTTTTGAATGAAATCGGTTGACCCACTGATATGCAGATTAACATTGGATTAATTTCTATACATGTGAAAAATAGCAGGGATTTCAGTTCAAAAGAGAAATTACATGGCCAATAATATGACGAAACATCAATGTTATCTAGTTTTAATGGAAGCCAACCATGTTTAGGACCAATATATTTCAAGATTCAGTGTTATTCAGAGGATTTGGTATATATGACTTTTTGCATGTAATGGCAGCAATGGGTCTTTAAATGCGCAAGTCAAAATATTAAACTGTACAAAAATGAACAGCAAAGCCTGAAGCAATATTGGACTTTGTTATTTGTTGTTTGCAAGTGGGCAGTCTGTAACTCACCTCTTATGCAACTAATTAAAGAAACAAGAGTCCCTAGAATGGACTGATGCTTTACTGCCCATAAAGAATTTCCAGGAAATCAAGATAAGACCATTTCTTCCTGTAACTACCGAGTGTTGAAATCATCTCTGACATCCTTAATAGCAAGGTCTTCAAAATACCTGCTGTTGTGGCCATATTGGATGATAGTTTGGCTGCATTTTCATATAGTACCAACAAAACATCATTTATTACCCAAGACAACACAAGAATTCTTCTCGTGGAAACCCTACACTGATATGACTGTCAGTTTTGAAGAAGTAATGATAACAAGCTTTCCATGATGGCTGCCATCGTGACAATATTGGTTAACAGATTGCTACCATTTTTATTTAGGACCAGCTAGACATCACAAAAAATCTTTAGGTGAAAGAACAATTTATTTGATCAGTCATCTAGGAGCAGTGATAACAGGATTTTTTCAACATGGCCATTGTGGCCCCCATATTGGAAATCAGATCTGCACCATTTTCCTTTTTAACCAGCTAGACAGATATCAAAAATCGTTTTCTGGTGAGAACCCATTTGTCAATATAACTTTCCATTCAGGAGAAGAAATAACAAGATTTCATGACAGATACTGTGGTGGCTATATCAGAGGTTAGATTGGTACCATTTTCCTTCCGGATCAACTAGACATACAAAGCCTTTCAGTGCAAATCCCGTGGTGACATGACCATCCATTCAGGAGGAGTAGTGATAACAAGAGTTTCAAGATGGCCACTGGGACTGCCACACTGGATGTCCAAAATGTACCACTTTTATTTAGGACCAACTAGACCATGGGATGAATATGCGGGTTTTAAAGTTTCATGGCAATCCTCCAGGTAGTTTAGGATGACAGCATTAACCATTCAGGTCTATGGCCAGTTAAGCTAAAAACAAAATGAACTTTCCAAAATTAGGAACGTAAAACAAATGACAATAAAGAGCTCTGTGTGAATATACCAAGAATTTGCATAACCGGAACATTAAATGATACTTACCAAGTTGACATTTGATGATAATTTCATTGAACTTAGTACCCTAAGTGATCACAAGAGATGATGCATAAATCATGTGACTGATCAGTCTTTAGAAAGGTAACAGGATACAAGGTAAGACACAGAGCCTCCATTAACATTTCTTCCTAAAATGCCATATTCTAGTCATACACAATTTGAAATTATAACCAACTGAGAATATTCATTATTGTTTTTGTACATATATACATTGATCTGAAATTACCAGTTAGGAAATTGTCATTTTAAAATTAAATTATGAAATGATAGTTTCGGTTAATGTTCACATCCTGAAAATAAAATATAAAATAAAAATGAATTCTAACCATTATTTTGAGGAATATGACATAGTACTTGAAAAAGATGCAAGTGTTAAAATGAGGAAACAGAGAGAAGGAACTGGCACAGAGTTGGTTCTCAATACATACGACTGACTATCTGGTCTCCATTATCACAAAATTCACTTTGATATTTGCCTTAATATTTATTGTCTCTAGATGAGAATCCCACCCAAAGCAGACAGCCTAACTTTTTGATAATATCTCAGTAATTCATATATGTCAAGCCTGGTATTTCAAATATATTACAGAAAATAAAAATAGAAAAGATGTAATAAATTTTGTAATAAATTTAGTATAATGAGTAACATTACATGCTTGAAAGAGTTATGGTTCAGTGATTTGACATTATTTGCATAGAAAGAATATTTAAAATCCAGGCATAGGTGAATGTGTATGCTTTTTTTACTGTGTTTATTTCTGCTAAATATGTTGTGCAAAACTGGTGATGCATATAGGCCAATGCACAGTTAAACTTCAACTATGAATACATCTGGATGTAATAATGTCAGCTTTTTACACATAAAAGCAGAGAACGTAGTGAGGTTGCAATTTTAAGATGGAAATTTTTATTACCAGCTCATGTTGCCATTTTTATTACTGCTGCCACAACTGTTCATTTAAAGCACAATGGTTATTTATCTGATCTGAAATTGACCATGCTGGTGTCACATGGCTCATGACGTCACTAAAAACAAAAATGGCAAAACTAACCCAGCTAACTGAAATTACTGCTCTGCAGCCCAATGACGTGAGCTCTAATAATATGCCCAACCTCAAGGTCAAGAACCATACTGACACTACATTATTTTGCAGTGAGGAGGGTGAAATTAACCCTATAATCAAAGTGACTGCTCAGCAGCCCCATGACACAAACTCCAATAACATGCCCAACTTTGGAGTCACGAACTATAATGACACTAGATATGGTTGCAATGAAGAGGGTGAAACCAGGCATTCTAATAGAACTGACTGCTCCGCAGCCCAATGACATAAGCTCCAACAGCATGCTCAATCTCAGTGTTGTGAACCATATCAACACTTGATAGAGTTCGTGTTTCCTGCTAAAAAGAAACCCCTTTGTTCATCTGTAACCCTGCATGGTTCAGCCACAGTTTCTTGCAAAACAAATCCATTATCAATGGGAGTCATGTTATTAGTTGTGCACACAGCACACAATGTCATTATTTAATGGTATTATGGCAGCAGTGCTGACAAGTGAACTGAAATTTTGCTGATGAAAGGAATCACTGAAAACACAGTGAAAAATAAAGAAAGCAGTGCTAATCAAGTCTGATTATCTTTTACAGGAGTGTTGAAATATGAGGGAATGCCCTGAACTAATAGAAAATTACAAATTCTCGGTTAGTAGCCAAAACCATGAACTGATTATCATCTTGCACTTGTTTACCAGTCACATGACCTATGCAACATCTCCTGGGGTCCCTTAGGGTACGAAAGGTTCAATGAAATAAGAACCAAAATAATGGCACTAAAATTATATACACATTGTGAACTATACTGTATACTGGATCTGAGGCCTGAATTACAGAAAAGCGTTACTACCCTTCTGAATAGATACAGCTACAAATATCTGTAAGAATAAATGCAACTATTGATACCATTAAAGTTTTCTCACCTTTCCCCCCGGAAGACCAAGGTCCTTAAGACACTGCATAATCATCTTTTCTGTCCGACCGGAAGCAAATGTCCGTGTGATGCTGAAAGGGCAAAATCACCATCTTATTACTTTGTAATTATCAGGGCTTCTGAAAAATTAACCTAGCAGAGAGAAACTGTTACGCTCTATTTTATCTATTTTTTAAAAAGCTGAAGATGTGATTTTTATCATAATTAATATAATAATACGACGACATAGTAAATGAATTAATCAAGCAGAAAATGTGAAATTTTGCATTCTGAATTTGCTATTCCTTCTGTTTTAGTCTTATTCATTTGTTCTTCTCTCCTTCCAATTTTATATTAAAAAAATATTTTCTTTCATACAAAATTCAGTAGAGAACATTGCCTTATTAAATACTTTTCCTAAAATTTAGTTAGCAGGTACAATGCCTTCAAATGCAGTGTACCACTTTACTTAACAGACATATTTGATTGAGTCTGATGTGTCGGAATCATAGTAATTCAGTTTGGAAGTGGTTCAGGAGAAAAGCATCTTGGGACATCTTTCTTTTTTTTTCTTCAGTTTTTTTTCTCATTTTGATTCAAGGCCAAAAATACCCCATATAAATTGAAATTAATGCCTGATGAGCAACATTTAATATATGAAATGCCATAATATTAGGCATATATATATATGTGTGATCAGATGAGAACTAATAAATATTTCAGGCATTTTAATATAGCAATATGGGAGCCACAGCAGCTCTGTATGTAGAATTACTGGTAATTTGTGGTGAAGAGAAATCAGAGTAAAATGTATGCATCAGAAATCCACAAACAACGTCAGCCTGGTTTTTTGGAACATCAAATTTATTTCCAATATTACATATAGGTATGTTATATACTTCAGACATTTTCTTTCTTTCTTTTTGTCTCATATTATTTTTTGTAGTTTTCCTTCAGCTTTAAGTTATTGACTTACAATTTAATCCCTAAAATGCATTATTTTTCTAATATGTATATAACTTGTATTGAAATTCGTGATTTTTCTGTTGTAGAATTACTGCTTAAATGTTTACAAATGTTTTCAAATGGGAGTAACTTTTCTCACAACCAAACTGTGATTTTCGATAGACTGGACCATATTTTTCCTCTTGCTTCAATATGCAAAGTGCAAGGTCAGCCAATTAGATGTGAGATTACCTCATTAATACATCAGCTGCATGATCAATAAACAGCATACATAGATTTCATTCATTATCAAACAGCTTATGTAACCTTAATGATAAAACCGTATATTCCAAGTTTGATTAAAATCGATCAGAAAGAAGACCTTCAGATTGGTAAAATGGTTAACCAATCAGATTTACAAGATCACCTTATTCCTATAATGAATCCTGCTCATTATCAAATCCTTACTAGATTAAGATCGGATCAGAAATGCGCGTGTGTGTGTGTGTGTGTGTGTGTGTGTGTGTGTGTGTGTGTGTGTGTGTGTGTGTGTGTGTGTGTGTGTGTGTGTGTGTGTGTGTGTGTGTGTGTGTGTGTGTGTGTGTGTGTGTGTGTGTGTGATTTGGATTTTTAACGTAGCTTTAACAATTGTTTAGTCATATCGCTATGATGTCTGCAGTGCGGCAGTTCATAGTGATGTCTAACACTGAGGCATCATGCCGCAGACATATAGCATGATGTCCCACTCAGTCACATTATCCTGACACCAGGCAGACCAGTCCTAACACTAACCTCTTAATGCTGAGCACCAAGCGAAGCAGGTGTTAGTATCATTTTTGTAAGTCTTTGGTATGATTCAGCCAGGGACCGAACCCAAGACCTCCTGCATCTGAGCATGACGCTCTACCCACTAGGCCACCGAAGCAGTGACAAATATGTACCTGGAGTGCTAACAAGCAAGAATGTCACATTCCATCAATAACAAGCATGCAAAATGCATGCACATTTTTTGTCTTTCTTTATGCAACGTGACAATCAATAACTCTCATGATAGTGTCAAGAAAAAACAGGTTACTTTTGTCAGACTATATGTGTACACTAATTTTAGACAATAAAAGAAAAGATTTTATATACTTTACAAGAACTAATTTCTCATTTCTTTATAATTTTATATTCAGATCTAAACAATGATAAACAGATAAATTTCAAAATGAATGCTGTGGTATCAGCCAAAATTTTCCTTGCACTGTCTTTCACTAATTTTGAGCAATGATACAACAACAATTCTAAAAAAGGAAGCTGATAAATACCTCCGTACAGGAATTTTCCCACTTGGATTGACCATGAAACATAACTTCATCCAGCTGAAAAATGAAATAAATCATAAATCAACAACATGTATCACACAAAGATCAGCTTAGGGCTCAATAAAACAACCTCTGTCTGGCACCCAGGGGCTAACCAAGTTTGTGCTAACATATTTTGAGTTCAGTGTGAAGGGGCAAATTTTCTGGCGATCTAACAAGAATACATTAGTTGAGACCAGAGAACCATTAATTAGATTTATGGAGACAGGCGCGTATCATATCACCATACTACCGTGTATGGTAATGTCCTTTATAGGGAGAATTTTGTTCCTAATTAAGCATTTGTTTATACAGCAGCCAGACGGTCTATTAGGGACACGGTAAACTTCATTTTCATGGTAAAGTTGTCATGACTGAGAAATCGCAGAAACTCTGTTACTCAAACTGTAAGGTCAGGCTGACCCCGACTTTGGCGCTTCTGGAAAAAGGTGGCAGAGATATTTGATTTTGATTGGTTAAGTTAAATAAAGGGCGTGTTTACCACACGAAATTTTCTAGGTTTTAAAATTGCCACATCAGAAATTTTAATCAGTCTAAGCTTTTCTATGACAGAAATCAGAGTAGGCTCTGGGGATTTGCAAGAAATTCCTTGTAAAAGGAACTGTTGTCCAAAGGGGACTATTGTCCAAAGGAACCGATGAACTAATTTGCCAATTAGAGGGAGGAACGTTGAAAGCAAAGGTATTGTGTCAATTCCATGTAATTTGTTGATGCCATATATAATGCTTTGCTGAAGTTATTTACTTGTATTTGCATGAATCTTTTTTCTACATTCATGTAATAATTTCTTTATGAAGTATAACTGTGTTGAGTTCATGCATAGGAAGTCGTATATTAATCTTCTTTAGATAAGTTTGACGAATTGTTTGAATTTGTCGTCTTGTTTGCATAAGAATTATGTTCTAAGAATTTAATACATTACATTAGTTAATATGATTACCAGAATCCGTGTGAATTCGCCGAATTTAGAAGATTTCACGTATGATTAAGAATAAGTGTGTATTGACTGAAATGATTTAGTAACTGATGTGATGTATCCTATTTATTCGCTGTATAAATTGAGGCTGGCTCAGAACCCCAGGCCTCGCATATGTGTTAATGTGTAAGGTCAAGGCGTAATGAATTAGCCATTTGACTAACTAGGGTCATTATAGAACATGTGGAGTCGATTGATAGCCTTAGCATCTGTCTAGCACTGATAGTAAAATCTGATAACGAGGGAGAATAATGAAGAATTAACTGTTTCATAAATAACGGAAATTTAGGTTGTCTCTATTTATGTTTATTTAAAAGGCAGAAAATAGCTCCTGAGATGTATTATCCTGAGACATGTTATCCTGAGACGTATTATTCTGGGACATATGATGTGATGTTATTCTGAGACGTATACTGAGAAGTATAGAGAGAAGTGCAGTGAGACATATAATCCTGTGATGCAAACCTGCGACGTATTAATTTCTGAAATGTATTCTGAGAGTATCCTGAGACGTATGGTGGAAAGTATCATCCTGAGATCCAAGCGTCTGAACAGCTACAGTGGCAGCAGAACAACTGAGGACGAACAGGCTATGCAATCGTACAAGACAATGACTTCGATTGTTCACTCAATCCTATGATGAACTAAATCTATCAGTAAACAGATCAGCTATTTTATTTAAATCTATTTGTGTTTTTCTTTGTATTTCGGTGAAAGTTTCAATTTCTAAAAGCAGAGTATATTCCTGATGTAATGAATTTTCACAGTATTTTTTATGTGATTGATTAAACTGTTTGTTTACATGTACGGGGGCTCATGTTGGTTTGTTTAATATACCTGCTCAGATCTCTATCTATTTCACCTATAAGTTTCACCACTTATATTTATATTTACTCGAACCGGGCAATAACATCGAGGGCAGTCAACCCATAGATAACGAAAACCCAAATTTGGTGGGACACCCACCAGGGACAATTCTCCCCGCTTTACATTCAGTTATAGGTGAATGTCTGGATGATTATAAGCAGATTTAAATATATTCTAAGACATATTACTGTATAGTTTTTCATGACCTTTAAAAGGTGTTGTTAATATTTGTGCCCTAGATTTCAATGTTACAGACAAGTATCTTGGAGGAATAGTCTCAATGGGATTACAGTACATGGTAGACTTTATAGGGCACAGACAACTAATTCCTATTTTCAGTAACAAAACAATAATATCTAATTAATATACTTCTGCAGTAAAATCAAGCTTGCATTTTATGAATAATCCATCCAATAGCAAATGATGAAATTGATGTGCTGCATGTCTTATTTTTGACAAAATTCCCTTATAGGTGTCCACTATAAAAATCCAGCCAAGTGAGATCTTCACGTTTACATCCAGTGGTACCCATACAGTAACATTAATTAAAAAAATGGTTTTCAGTTGAAAAATTGCTCTAATTTTTTTCCAGTTATTATTGTCATCAACTGATCTTCATTCTTTTAACAATGGTATTTAATATACCAACACACACAGACTGGTTCAGCAGCTCATAAAATAATTAACTGCCTGTTACCTAAATTCAAATTGTACTATCATGATCATTCTTAACAGTGCAACACTGGGAGGCTGCTAAAGATCAAAAATTGATAGCTTTTCCCACAAAAAAACCCAAGTTTCCCTTTGAAACTTATAAGTATATCCCAAGAAAAGTACTTTAGTTCCTATTACTTAGCTATGTAGTGGATATGTAAAGAAGATGTAGAGCACATCTTAAACTAAGTGAATTTAAATGTACATTATAACATGACTGATGAAGGGAGGTAATCAAGTATTGTTACAAAAGGCTCCAAGCTAAGAATTTTTAAAAAAATTTCTTGCATTTTTCAAAACATTACTAAACTTGAATGAATGTGAACATTTTTTGCTTTCCTTCATTCATAGGGAAATGTCTGGCAAATATGTTTTTGTAAGGTGTACGCATTTAGTAGTTGCCACAGAAAAATGTAGTAAATCTAGGAACCAAGTTTTCCTTCTTCACAGACATAAATTTTCACCCTGTTTGAGAAACAAATGAGTTAAAGAAATCTGAAGTAAAAATTCACTTATCAAAGGAAAATATTTTTTCAATTATCTGTATTACTGTACCTGAGGCAGAGAGATATCAACCCACAATAATATCAAAACATTAAAATGACATTTCCATGAAAAACCACCGTATTCAATGGCAAACACTGAAAATAATCCTTGAGTAAAATGGAATGAAACTGATGGAAAAACAGACAAAATGGAATGAAACTGATGGAAAAATAGACAAAATAGAATGAAACAGATGGAAAAACAGACAAAATGGAATGAAACTGATGGAAAAATAGACAAAATTGTCATAAATAAATTGCCCTGTTACAGAAGCAAGATATAATACCTGATAGGCAATGATCATATATATAGTTTTGTAGGTATTATGTACCTAGTCTGACAAGACAGTGATAAATGCGTGATTTTTATACAAACAGTAGATTTATAATCGCAAGACATTAATAATTAGAACCATAATGTTCCAGTCTGAAGAGCAAAAACTGTCCTTCAAAAACATTCATGTGCTCCAATTTATATAAAAAATTTGCTGACATGTACGTATTATTAAAAACGCTGCTAAGAAAATTTAGTACATAACATTTTAATAAGCAGTCTCTGGATATCAGGTTTTCTTATTCAAAAAATATGACTAAATATTGATCCTGTAAGCAAAAACATCTCAAAGGTGCACAGCAGACAACTTATTCCTAAAACTACAAATAAACTTAGCCAAACGTACCAATACAATAAGAGAGAGAGGGTTTGCAAATATTTTATCCAGGTCCTTTTCCACTTGATGTATCTGTTGCAATAGGGCATTGACAACTAATTAAATTCCCATATACCATAGCATTAATATTTGGCCAAATTACTATCCTTTTGTGATAAGATTGGCAAATCTCACTTACATCATAATAATGATCTATCCTGGATGAAAATGACAGGATGCCCACCTCATCCTCACAAAAATTCCCCTTTTGTGTCCACTATAAAAATTCAGACCATTGTGATTTCCCCCATTTATATCCAATAGTACCTGTGCAATGACAATAATAAGGGTCCCCATTGAGATTTCCCCCATTTATATCCAACAGTACCTGTGCAATGACAATAATAAGAGTCCCCATTGAGATTTCCCCCATTTATATCCAACAGTACCTGTGCAATGACACTAGTAAGAGTCCCCATTGAGATTTCCCCCATTTATATCCAATAGCACCTGTGCAATGACAATAATAAGAGTCCCTCAAAGAAACCAAAACTCTAGTGGCTGAAAAGAATTTGAAGAAATTTAAAAAAATAACCTTTCTTCTTTTCAACCGCTGAGTGTGGAAATTATCTCCAATAATTTTCAGCAAAAACTATATTTCAAATCATCTGCTGTGTGGACATACTGGCTGTGTGGACATATTGGACATTAGCTTATCATTTATGACCAACCAGGTATTATAAAAAGTCTTTTTGCTGAAACCAAATGTTGATACAACTTTCCATTTACAAGGAGAAAGGGTAACAAGATTTTCAAGACTGTGCCTATATTTGATATCAGACTGGCACCATCTCTATTTATTACCATCTAGACATCCTAAGAAGGCATTTGATGGAAGCACAAAGTCGATATGGTGTTATCACTCTATGGTCATAAACTAAGTTGCAGAAAGAAACAAAACCTCTAAGTTTTTTCTAAAATAATTTAATTATCAACAATATAAATGAAAATGTGAGAGGAATTTATGGTATTATGAAGCAAATTCAAAATAATCCTGATAAAGTTCTATTGGACATCAGATAGCATCATTTTCATTTGGGACCAACAAGACTTCATAAGAAGTTTTCCGATGCAAACCACATGGCACTATCACTTTTCATTGATAAAGTGAGGAATGGTAACAAAATTTTCTGATGGCCACTATGGTGACTATATTGAACCAACCATGCATCATAAAAAAAGGTCTGGTGAAAACCACGTCATTATGACTTTATGTTCAGGGGGAGTAACAATTGACAGATTTTCAAGAAAACTATTGTAGTGACCATACTGGACAATGGTTGTAGGACAGAAAGGAACAGGACAAAAAGTCACAATTTGAATTTGTGCTATTATGAGTAACATGTAGGACAAAAAGTCACTGCCATATTTTTGGAAAAATGTTGCAGGGTTTTTGATGAACAACAACTTAAGTACAGTACCTTCTTCACTGAGATATTAATATAATAAACAAAGTATTAGCCATAGTGTTTTTTTTAACATTTTCAAGGTATTTTATAGCATCTGGTAATACAATACACAAAGTATTAACAAAATAATCGCACTGTTGTAACTGTTACGGCTAAGGTAAAAGTTCATTAATGATGTATTTTATATCTGAAGCCTTGGAAAGTAAAGCCATTTAGCACCAAAAAGTTTTAATTTGATTAACATACTTGTTTAAAAAGTAATTAGAGAGTTAATACAAAACTTTACCTGTATATCCTAATCAAAGCTATCTCTCCAGCCTGTTGTTGTTGTTAATGTTGTTGGGTTAAACGCCATTTTTCAGCACACGATAGGCTATACAAGGTGGCCAATATTAATGGTGGACAAAGAACCTGGGAAAACCCCCGGAAAGAACCACTAACCCATGAGAAGCTACTGACAAGCTTTCTCACATACCCACATTGGCCAAATCTAAGACTCGAACCCACACAGACAGAGGTGAGATGGCACTGATCCTTAATGAAGAGCGCTTTAGACTACTCTGCCACTCAGGGCTACCTCTCCAGTCTGGGAGTAAGCCTTAAATAAACCTGAATGATCTCAATGTTATATGTTTATTTAACAATTTTCCCTAATCTTCAGCTGCTAATCAAATACCCATTTCCTGTGAAGCAATCAATTCATTGTGATCATTAAAAGTAATAAAAGTAATAATTAAAAAGAATAGAATATAATGACATTGATGGATTTGTAATGCATGATATTCCTGGAAATTAATAGTTTTTCCTGGAAATATCGCAAGTGTTTCTATTACTGGTGCAGTGAATGATAAGCTACAATGAAATCTAGTGGAATAGCATGTGAACTGATGAGTGAACCACTCTAATTGAAAAGTGCTGGAATTTTCATTTGTTTACAATTTTTTATTCCGCTGGTGCTGTCTGGGGATATTGGCAAAGTTTGAAGAATGTATAACAATTTCTAGCTGTTGTGGTCTTTGCTGTAGCTCTTGAGAGAGTTTGGAATTTTCATTTTTTGTTGTTGTATTCAGTGATGTTCATAGTCTGTGAGCCTGGAACAGTGTGTTCTATCGTAGTTCATTCAAGACAGCATCGCAAATTTTATCCTATCTGTAGCTCAGTAAATTTTAATTTTACAACATTGGACAACAAGATAAGAAACATAATAACATTATTACAAAAACAAACAACACGAAATTATAAAAACATTTTTTTTAAAAAACCATGCTGAGAATATTTCAGGTAGGAAACATTATTAGGTCTTTAAGTTTGTTCTTGCAGTCGAAATATGTGAGTTTTGAGTCTATTTAATCCCACTGACATGGTTGTGTTTTAAACAACATGATTCTCAGCAATCTTCAGAAAAGAAAATACCAATTCAGTATATGTCCATAACATGTAGCATGATAAATGGTAAGCAGATCTGCTTAGAGTTCATGTAAAACTATCCTGGGGCAAGTTATACAACAAATAAAAGGGCAAATTAATTGGGTAAAAACAACCACCATTTCACACAGTTCAAAAATGGTTGACAATAGCAATGGCAATATGTCAAGTCCTTGGAAAATTGTCGTGGGTGAGCCCATTGTGCTAATTTGCATAGGTCAAGTTAACAAAGTGGAACAACCCAATTTGTTTAAGTTATATGTAAATCAAAGTGGCACTAGCTGCATGTAGACGAACAAAAGTTATTACACATCATTACCTTGAATGAGACGTCTTAAACTGTCTGTATCAAAGATTATTTTATTGACAAGTTTGTGAACAGCAGTAATGTCTCTGTAAGTCCGATTTTACTCCATATATAAAAGGAAAGCATGATTATTTAAGTTGTCAGAATGGTGATCAAGTCTGATCTATTTCTGAAGGTGATTCAGAAAGCAATGAACTATCAGCAAAGCCCAGCAAAAATAAATGTCATCATTCCAGGTTAGTGGGTGGGGGCTTTTAATTTTGTAAACATACTGCAAAACAACATATTATTATAAATCAGGGGTCTCAAACACATGGCCAACTGGAGTTGTTTCCAGCCACCTGCAACAATACCTGGAATTTGTAAAATAATTAATAATGCAAATTTCTGCTTCACAGCCAGCCAGTTTTGATCAAAATTTGATTGTTGTATTGTGTATGTCTCATTTCCAACATTTTAACTGGATACCTTTAATATGAGCCACTTTTGCTGTATAAAAAGATTTCAGTGAGGCTGCTCTTATGTATATTTAATTTAATTGTTTGTTTGTTTGTTAGATTTACATTTTTTTATTCCATTACATGCTATTGTACTGTAACACTGTTTACTGGATTTGATAGTGTCCAGAATTGAAACAATCTAACTAGTTGCTGACCTTCAAAATCATTGACAGTTTTGGTTTTTATTATCTTACTTTCTCAGAGTAAGAATGAGTCAAGGTCATACCTGGACTATGTATCATTAAGCATGTGTCAATTGGTAAACAAATTACTATTTTTTCCAGAAGGATGAACTCTTGACCCCCATCTGGGAATCTGTTTTACGCTTTAGTCAGTCTTATAACTGATGTTATGATAAAGGATTGTCAGTTGGGCTTAAAACATTTGACAAGTTAAGTTGTATTATGTTGTGACCAGTTTGGGCTAACTTTTATTTTCTTCAAATAAATGAATTCAAGTCATTATTTTCTCTTGAAATACAAAAGTGCTCTGATATAATTCTTGGGCAAAGACATCACTGAATTTATACAGAATTCAAAACTAGAATAATATTTTCTGTGTTTCAACAAGAGACTGTTGACACATCAGTTCAACGCTGGCCATTACAGACATCATCACCTTCCATCGTGAATTTTATCAGGATTTGAAATGAGATTCACTTAGAACTTTCATTAATAGAACTTGTATTTTTTAATTCTTGGATTATAATTTGGATTTAATTCATAAAACCATAAGTTTGTTTTTCTCATTTTCCACTTTATATTCTAGAGAAATAAATTATTTGTTAAATTTTACAAAGCTTGTTGTCTTCACTCTTTTCTGTTACTTATTTTAAGAGCATAGACTCGTAACACAGCCCTCAGGCCAAGCTGACTAAAATTAGACCTCCACTGTCCTATGTGATTGTGTGTATCCCATTCACTCATGGTGTCTTCACATAGGACGTTAGAGATTTTAATCAGACTGACACTTTATCTAATGTATTACTCCTCATGCAGCCCTTGTGGTGATTTTAGTTTGGGACCCCTGATGTAAGTCATTCTGAAACGTATGACGTCCATCAAAATAGGAGTACCACACGCAGCACACGGAAACAAGTAAAGCAGAACTGACAATATTCCACAAAATAATCAGCAGAAACCACTGCTACAACAGAGCTGGAGATGCAAACAAGGAAGAAATTACCACACTAGCAGACTGACAAAGATAACAACAAAGAAGATATAAAATAACAAAGCAAAGAGAAACACAATGCCAACACCACACCAATGTAGCAGGAGGAAATGGAAAACTACGCAATAAAACCACAAAAACTAGCAACCAGAGAGAGCACAGAGAGAATCATCAACAATCCCAGAGTACAATACAGAGGAACTAACACCAACACAACCAAGCCAACTAGAAAAAAATCACCAAAACAGCAGGGTGATACAGATAAGAACAAAAAAGAATGACAAAACAACTAAGCAGACACACTCAATGCTGATGTCACACTAATGCAGCAGGCAAAAATGGAAATAAGTACAATAAAACACATGTAAACCAGAGAGAGAGAGAGAGTACTGTCATAATTATTGTCAATAAATCCAGAAGTATCAGTGTTCAATACAGAGAAAGAGAAAATGCCAGTAGAAGAACAGAGAGAAAAGATTAGAGTCTCAAAACAGAGAGATAAGAAAATGGTGGAGCACTATAAACTGACTTTCATCAGCTCAGAAGGAACATACTAAATATACAAAAAAGTGTGTGTGTGTGTGTGTGTGTGTATATATATATATATATATAGAGAGAGAGAGAGAGAGAGAGAGAGAGAGAGAGAGAGAGAGAGAGAGAGAAATTAAGAAAAAAATAACTATAAATAAAAAGAAGCAAAACAGAAAAAAACATTACCTTAGGTGGACCCCCTTGTGTGTGACAGAGAGGACATTGAAAAAAATAGAAATACACTCACTAAAATAAAATTAAATAATCTTTTTTTTAAAATGACAACTACGACAAATTTAAAATCAATGTTAACAAAAATTTGGGAACAAAATCTAAAAGGACCTATGGCAAAAGGTCAACTTTTTAAACACAATAGGGGTCAATTGGAAAGGAAAGACAACTGCTGTAATACCTGGAGAGAGGAGAGTATGGAACCTCAGGCATACAAACTTTGGACATTTAGAATTTTTAGAGGAACCTTTATTAAAATGTAGCCTTATAAACTTTGTGGTATCTTGAAAGTTATGTCAGATCCTTCTTAAGCTCTAGGGGCCCTGAGTGGCCGAGTGGTCTAAAGCACTGTCCATCACAGATCACTGCCATCTCACCTCTGTCTGCGTGGGTTCGAGTCCAAGGCTCGGCAAATGTGGATATGTGAGAAAGCTTGCCGGTAGCTTCTCGTGGGTCGGTGGTTCTTTCCGGGGTTTTCCCGGTTCTTCCTCCACCATTAATACTGGCCGCCATGTATAGCCTATCTTGTGCTGAAAAATGGCGTTAAACCCTATAACAACAACAAAAAAAAATCTTAGGCTCTAACCACAAATAACACCTGTATGTAACATTTTCAATATGATGAATTGAAAATTCATTTATTATTATTTGTTATCTTAATTTTGTTATCTTAATTTTGTTAAAATACTAACTATTAACTGACACATGCTTTTCAGGATGATTTTAGTTGTGAAATAGACCAATGACAGTCATTCTTTGTGGTAGTCTAGCCATGAAATAGATTGATTGTAAGACAATAATAATCAGACCATCATGTTTGCACAGCTGATTTTGTGTCGACACTCCAGCGGTCCAGAGGAATTTATTAGTGCTGTATTAACTGTTGTAAAACCCCAATATTATGTCCCCCCCCCCAACACTTCCTTCATGTATGTACCTTAATTTGCTATAGAGGCAAACATATCTCATGCTCAAACTGCATCCAGTTCTGACAATACTAATGTTATTATTAAGAAAAACTCAGTAATTGCTTCAAGAGTGCAAAAGATGAACACTAATGATGCATGCATTACCTTTCAAACTCCTTATTGAACTACTGAGAGCAAAGATTGCATCTAATTAAAATTAAGCATGGATTTTATAGACAGAAATTTTATGGGTTTTTTTTAAATGTCAGCATAGTTGTGATTATTTGAGTATATGCACATATTTGTATGTGTATGGCTTTAATATATTGACAATGCTAAGTGTGCCAACTATTTCTTTCTTTGTATGTGCATGAATGCTTTGAAGAAGAGATACAAGATATTTTCTTTTATTCAGAATTTAATATCCAATCCTTTTCTAGAGGCTCTATGAAAAGATAGCTCTCAATTGGACAACACTCCTTTTTAAATCACACCCACACTGCCCCACCCCTTGGGACTTTAAAACAATTTTTGAGTCTCAAAAAAAATGCCCAAACTATCTGGGAATATGGAAGGTATAGTTTTTATTTTGGTAATGCTATCTTGAAGAGTATAATGAGGTAGATCTACTAGTGTGAAAAGGTGCAAAGTTATGAAGGGCTTTATAAACCGAAATACAACTATAGCATGGAAGTCTTTTGTCAACATGAAACCAGTTTCAAGAATGAAACATGACTACTGATGGTGTCATGGCATTTGATATCTAATATAATTCTTCTTGTATGCTTTTGAAGTTGGAGTATATAATTAATATTAGTTTGTGTGCATGAGCCCCACACTAAAATATGCAACATATTAATTACAAAGTAATGTCACACAGTTCACTGCAATTTTTATATATGTACATCAATGTAACATGTGTGCAGCTGATTAATGTATATGCATAAGATGAAAGGGGAAACTGTTGGAATGAAAGACATACATTTATGTAGCTGAAATAGCCTGATTTGATGATGGCAAGGCTGTCAGCCTTATTTCCATTAAGATGATCCTGCATATAATGAAGTCTTTTTCAATGCATTAATTCTTGATCTTGGTAGCTTTAAACACAAGTTTGATGCAAATTTTAAGGAACACAAAGATGCAGTATTGCTGGTTTTCGACAAGCATATTATAAAGGAAACAAATTATGAAGATCCTTATAAACCAAAATACCTCTATGATTAGAAATTCTTCTGTCAAAGGAAGCCAGTTTCAAGGCTGAAACATGTCCACTGATGGTGTTATTGAATTGACATCTTGTAAAATAATCGGTGCACCGTTCTGAAGCTGGATTATATGATTAATATTTTTTCGCGTGCTTGAGCTCCAGTCAGTAATAGATAATAAGCAAGTTGAATAGAATAGTTTCCTTGCATGCATTGATTGATATTTTTTCAGTCTTTTGGAAGATATAAGATTACCGACATGATCTATATGATGATTCCACATAATCATCAACATTTACTCAAAGATGATTATGGCATTGTACATTAGATACTGCATATTGATCATCTGCAGACATTCAAATCAGGTTTTGAAAAGATGTTCTATGTAATGTTCCTAGTAGCACTGCATTTGTCTTTTTCTGCTATTTATATACATTCCAATGTCTTGACACTATTTACTGATATGAATAAGTTCATGATTTAACTGTTAATGGATTGTGTTGCCGTGTTGACACCATTTACTGATATGAATAAGTTCATGGTGAAACTGTTAATGGATTGTGTTGCTGTCTTGACACCATTTACTGAAATGAATAAGTTCATGATGAAACTGTTAATGGACTGTGTTGCTGTCTTGACACCATTTACTGATATGAAAAAGTTAATGATGAAACTGTTAATGGATTGTGTTGCTGTCTTGACACTATTTACTGATATGAACAAGTTCATAATGAAACTATTAATGGATTGTGTTGCTGTCTTGACACTATTTACTGATATGAATAAGTTCATGATGAAACTGTTAATGGATTGTGTTGCTGTCTTGACACTATTTACTGATATGAACAAGTTCATGATGAAACTGTAAATAGACTGTGTTGCTGTCTTGACACTATTTACTGATATGAACAAGTTCATGATGAAACTGTTAATGGATTGTGTTGCTGTCTTGACACCATTTACTGATATGAATAAGTTAATGATGAAACTGTTAATGGATTGTGTTGCTGTCTTGACACTATTTACTGATATGAACAAGCTCTATATGGAACCGTTGATGGATTGTGTTGCTGTCTTGACCCAATGTATGGAATGTTGAATCCTCTGCATACGTATCAGTTTCAGTGTTCACTGTACACAATGGCAGTCATTAATGTACATGAGAAATAAGGATTGAGCATTTAAGGTAAAACCATATTTTATTCAACTAAAACTTGATCGACTATGTGGGGGCTGGAGGTGTTGATTTGCTGACTGTACCTTCTTACAAGGTCTCTGCTTTATTTGGTTATCGTTATCTAGAGGGTGACTGACCTCGGTGTTGTTGCCCAGATAAAGTAAATATTAATATAAAGTGTGAAGCTTATAGATGAAATAAATAGAGATCTGAGCAGATATATAGAACAGAATGACATGAGACCCCGTACAAGAAATACAACAATTTAATCAATTTTATAAACAACTGTGATAATACGTTACGTTAGGAAGATACACTTCTCTTTTGAAATAAATCATTCACCAAATTTCAAACACAAATATACTTATATAAATAGCTGATCTGTTTCAAATGATAGAATTGGTTCATCATAGAATCGAGTGAACAATCTAAGTCATTGCCTTGTACAACTTCATAACCTGCTTATTTCCGGTTCACTCCAACTTCACTGTAGCTATTCTTCTTGGTCCTTTTGCTTCTCCAAACTCTCTATTCTCTCACCTCTCTCAGTCCTGAAACTTTGTGTGGGTGGGTTGATACTTAAGTACGTAGATACACAGATACTTGAATAAGTAGGTACATGGATATGTCATTGGAGCTATTTCCCCTTGTGATTTCAAGCTTTGCTTGCTTCTACCACCAGAATTTTGTCCGTTGACTTTCCAGACATCTGGTCCCTCTGATAAATGTTTTATTAGAAAATTTCTTCTAAATTCAATCTCGGAGACTCCTATAATTTTTCTTCTTGCAGGAAAACATAGACTGACTAAATTTTGGAATGGGGCATATTAAAACCATGAAATTTCATGTGGGAAACACACCCCTTATTTAGCATAACCAATCAGGATTAAATATATCTACTGCCTTTTATAACTAGGAGATGAAATTGTTGTCAGCCTGACTTCTCTATTTCCAAATAACTGACTCTGGACAATCTCAACACTGACATTTTCAATACAAAGACCGAAGTTAACCTTTTCCTTCCAGTCTGTCTGACTGTTAAACAAACAAAGGCTTAATTAAGAATTACTTCCTCTCACGACACTGACATTAAAAATCATTGCAGTATAGCAATTTAACACGCACCTGTCCCCATAAATCTAATTAATTGTTCTCTTTCCCAAATTAATGTGCTCTTTATAGATCAAAAGAAATCTGCACCCTTACAGGCTACTGTTTAGCTGTACTTGTTGGTTTTTGTCACTAAGGCAAGAATATATCCGGAAAAAAAAAAACAAATTTCTTACTGAAACTGAAATAAATGATTTCAATAAATATGGTAAAGAAAATAAAATGCCCTTCTGGATCTAAAAAGAGTGATCATGTGTTTTCTAGCCATTTATTAATTATCTGTATCAGCAAACAGTATGACATGAGTGATTTTATCAAAATGCCTGATTAGTGTAGATACAGGTGGTCATATTTGTAAAAAAGAAAATACTTGTTTTGGTAAATGTTTCTCAAATATTCTGGAGATGGTAGGTAAGAGCAATATAGATCTGTAATTTTCTGGAAAATCTTTTTCATTTGCTTTTGTGCAATGGTGTTGTTGTTGCTCTTTTAACGGTATAAGGAAGTTGATTACATTTTAGGTTCTAATTTAAAATGTTGACTATTGACTTTTCAGAGCCTGTGCTATCTACTTTGTGCATTTTCTGGTATCAAGGTTTTGAATGAGTGCCATACACATTCATTGGTAATGTCAGATTTTCTACTTTATTATCATGATTCTTCTAAAATTTGGAACCCAAAATTCTTATTTTGTATAGAAAGGAGCCGGGTCATTTATTTTCATATCATTAGCACAACTGCATAATAATTTTTGAAATGTTTAGCTATGTTTTTGCTATGAGAGAAGATTTTATTGGCACTTTTCATTTGAACTGGAAGGACTGGATTTTCTTGCAGATGTAATTAACAATTTATTCACATATCTGCAAAAGAGTTCATTGTTTAGGTTTACAACTGATGTTAAATATCTTTATTTCCTGATAGGGAACACCTTTTGTTGTACCAGTCAGTAGTTACCTTCACCTTTGTTTGTGATAAGCATCTTATAGATTTCTAATAATTTGGATTTTCTCATATATCCAAGAATTTGGAGTACAACATATCAAAACCTTCAGCTGCATCCTGACACTCCTAAATTTCCTCAATGATGTAGCCTTAGCTAAATCTTGCAGAAAATTATTCTCACTACATTTTTTAAACATAATTCATTTTTAATGCTTTACTTTCATTGGGGTATGTGAACCAATCTTGGGAGTAAGATAAACCAGATAGTGGTCACTTATGGTCAATGACAGTATTCTTAATTCGATATGAATTATACATGACCAATAACAGATGAGGTACTGTGTTTGCAATGTTGGTGTTTTCACAAGCTAGATAAGATTGTCTGTTTGTGTCTTATTTAGGCATCAGCGAATTGTAGATTGATAAATGACATGATTCGATGAAGAATGGGCACTTGTTGGATAGGTGAAAGATTGAACTGACCTAGCGTGAGGAAATGGGAATTAAATCCGTAGTTTCCTGATCAGTGCATTCTAAATCTGTGTTGCTTCTAATTTAAATCATTCCTTACATATACCAGAAGCCACCCTTCCAATCGTGCCTGTTTTATCCTTTAATTCAAATACAAACACATCTACATGTAAATGTATCAGTTATGCTTGCATTAATGTAAGTTTTACGCAATCCAAAAACTTGTAAGTTGCAGTCTTGATGCAGCACCATTTCGATTTCATCTAATTCAGGAAGTGGCATATATTTAATTAAGACTCCAATTCACCTTACTTCAGTCTTCATTATAATTACAAAAGTAAACAAGGGAACGCAAAAAAATTATATAGTAACTGAATAAAATGCATAAGTAACCAAGCTTGTACAAATTTGTATAGTCCTGTTAAACAGCATGTATGGCTTTGAATAGCAGTGATTTCTTTCAATCAATTCACATGAACAAATATTACTTTGACAAGTGTTACATAGTGACATTGAGCAAAGAATGTTGCAGGTACTTAAGTTTGACAGGTGTCACATATTGATGCTGAGGAGAGAATGTTGCAGATTTTGTCTGTTTATTAAATGTCACATACTGATATTGAGAAGAAAAACAATGTAGATATTGTCTGTTTAATAAACGTCACACTGAGGAGAGAAACATTGTAGACTTTGTCAGTTTTCAGCTACAGCTTCCTTGCAATGTTTCTAATCTTGTAAACATGGCTTCAACTTTGGACCATACCTCTTACATCTGCAGCATTTTATGTTTTCCATGCATACACACTTTTGTTACATGTCTACTTCACCACAATAGTATCAGTAATCATCACACTGTGACTGCACATCAGTCCATTCAAGAATTTGTATATACTGGTCAATGTTGTTCCTTTCTCACTAAGACAAACACCATCCTTGGAATACTGTACACACTTTTCCTTGCACACTCATCTCAGTCCACAAATAAAAAGACTATACATATAATATCAAGGTAGTCTGGTAAATATTGCACATGCGCAGCAGATAGGGAACAAAGTACATGTATCTGGATAGTTTTCAGCTTCAAACACTGGAAGATACTCAAATTATAAAGGTGCTCAAGCAGGACCCAAGTCTTTTTTATTCAAGATGGGGGCCAGGTCCCAGCCCTATCAATGGCAACCATACCAATGGGGACCAAAGAACCTCAAAAAGATCAATGATTCCCAAGGGGGAACAACTATACAAAATGATAGCCCTGTAGCAGCATCGAAATCAAGGAGAAATCCTGCATCTGTAGATAAGGGGTCTATGCCATTACCAACAACTAGTTGCCACACGACTGAAATCTCAAGAGTTGGTGACAGAAAACGTGACATCTGCACAACAATGGCAGCACCCAGATGACAGTCTTATTGAATGAAAAGCGACACACAATCAAGTGATGTGGGACCGTGAGCTTGAATTTCTGAAAAATTTGTCAGCTACGGTAACAACTCTGAAATCACAAGTTAACAGTCGTAGCAAAAAACCTATGGCTGATTTGCTGGGATCTGATGGACCGGTACGAAAACATGTATGGACGGAAACAGTTCAGCATAATGAGGAAAGTGTACTTTCTAACACCGGTGCGGAAAGTGAGGAAGATTTCAATGTCTATGAGCATGGCCTTCAAAACTTAGTACCATCACCACCAAATTTACCCTCAGAAACTGAAGGAAGTGATGTGTCAAAAACCTTACACAGGTTATAACTAAATTGATCAATGTACTGCTTTTAATCATTAACACATTAACCCCTGAAAGTTTTTCTTCTTCTTGCCTGAAATTCAAGTAGGAAACACATTTTGAAAGCTATTTCTGAATAAAATCTTAAAACACCAACTTCCAGGTGATCTTCCAATAACATGTTGCCTAGCTGTGTTAGAAACATAGTCTTTCATTGGTTATTTGACTTGTGCATGAGCAGAAGGGTAAAAGGTAGGACCCATTATTTTCATATAGAGACCACTGTTTATTCCAAATGCCCATCTTATCCTACTTTTTGCAAAGGTTCAACTTTTTGCAGTACATACCGGTCTGCCTTAGATCCGAGTCCAATCTGAGTCCAAAAAGTCTAAATTCTGGACACAAAATCGGATTCCAACTATGGGCAAATTTTGGGTAGAAAAAAATCAGGTCCAAAAAATGAGGTTTTTCCTTCTGTATTTTGTAGGGCAAATAGAATTTCCAGATTATCTGGTATCATTGTAGAGCTACATCTGTTTACCTTTCTATAATACCACCCACTTAAGTACATCATACATGACCTTGAGGCTACAGAGCTGTGCAGTAGGCTACTACCTCCTGCCAAGTAAACTCATCACCAGGGGTTAATGTGTTAAAGAATAACTGATCTTGCATTAGATGAAACTGAAGCAGTAATGATCCAGGTCAACAAGCCAAATGAAAAGCCATTCCAAGCTGGTGTGGTATGTGACCCCTAATAACAATAGATTTTGAGTCGCAGATGGATGCACTGACTGAGGAATAAAATAAATCTATATTATAGGTGACTTTAATAGATAAAATAAAACTGGCTTCCCTTCATATAATTTGGCATTACCCAATTAGAAGACAAACCAACATAAGAAACTGATCACTCTAGATCACATCAATGCAAGTGGAAGCAACCACATTCCTCTTTTCTTGTTTTCTTTAAAAGCTGAGCAATAACATTCTCATGATACCATTATAAATCAATCATTATGGCATTCTGATGAGATGAAATTCCAAGAGGATCTATCTAATCTTCCAATATTTGACTAATATTTAATTATGCTGACAATGCTCTTCATATATAAACTCAACTTTTCATGCCAGCTGTGGCTAAACATGTACTGGTACCAATGAGAACACGTAAGCTTTAAAAGAACATTCAACCAGACTAGACATTCAAGATGAAAATACATAACTGCTTAAAAAAGGGTTAGAAGTTAAATTAAATTTTAAATGTTGAGGTGTAGGCTTTGGTTCTTTTCAAGGTTTATTTTTTTTTGTTGAGGTTCAATACAAAAAGTAGTCAGGATATCAAGGGCAGTGGACATTGTCCTCCAAATCTAGGAGATGCACAACATTTCTGAGGAAACCTATATTATAGGACTTAATGCACTAGAAGTGTAAAAGAAAAAAAAAGGTATCATATTATTTGCTTGCTCTGACAGCTCTGCCACCATAACATTTTTGTCTGCACTGTGATCTTTTTCTTTGGACACATACCTCATCCTAATAAATGTTTAAAAAAGACTCAAGAAACTCATGAAAATATTAGCATGTCTGAATATTTGATTCCACTAAGTAATTTTCCATTCTGGCTCTTGCTCTCATTTAATTTTAGTGTACACTCATTTTCCATCAGCATTTAATCCAAAATATTTCCATTTCTTCTGAATTACTTTTCTTTCTAAACTATTGATTTATCAAAATACATTTGCTTAAATTTTGTCCTTTTTATCAATAATTCAAGCTCAAAATAAACTAAATCTTCATTGCCCTAGGTGTGCCCTTGACCTTCCAAATATGTCAGTCACACTAGCAGACACAACAATTATAAATTACAAGATGGCAAACTAAATACCTTACATTAATTGCCATCTAAATGTTTTTAGCATCTTAGCAACTTTGGCCATTGATGGCACCACCAACACCATTGTGAATGGACATGTACTAAAGAAAGGTAGTTGGCATATTTCGCAACATTTTTTTTCTGATGAAAAAGTGTGTTTTGGGGTCCCTCAGCAGTTAAGATTTGGCCGGGGGTGGGGGGGCATTGGGCAAAAGATAAATGCAGGATGTTTTCTTCAATGGTCAAAGCTACAACTCACTCTCTCTCTCTCTCTCTTGTAATTGCTGCCTTACAAAATCAAATCATACTCAAGATATGGATCTTGAAAGAATGGCACTTATTCTGCATGCAGCTAGATATTTAACTTAGTGTAAATCAAATGGATAATTTTGGTTGGTCTGCAATGTAGGTATTTCTTAGTCTATTCTGTAGATGGGAACAATTCTTGTTTTCACTTCAAAATCACCATATTAATTAATTAACTGTTTGTCTCACACACATGTACATCTTTACAGAATCCAGATCTTTATAAATAGTATTAAAACTGGGGTCAAGAATGGAAAATTTTGGGGGGAAGAATTCACACCTCATCTAAAATAACACATATGGTGACCATATTTGATGTCAGATTAGCACCCTTTTCATTTAACACTAACTAGACACCATAAGAAGTCTTTAAGTTAACACTAACTAGACACCATAAGAAGTCTTGAAGTGAAGACCCTATCTCAATATGCCTTTCCATTTAGGAGTAGCCATAACAAGATTTTCAAGATAATGACGAAACAGCATTATGCCAGATTTATACCATTTTCACCTAAAACCAGATGAAAAAAATAAAATGGATTTTTTTTTGTGGAAAACCACTTGTCAATATGACTTTCCATTTAGGAATAGCCATAAAAAGATTGTCAAAATAATGGCATAACAACATTACTTGATGTCAGATTGATAACATTTTCACTTAGAACCAGATGAAAATGATTTTTTTGTGTCTTGAAAAGCACATGTCAATATGACCATAAACCCAGAGCTGCAATAACATGATTTTTAAGATGGCTCCTGTAGCAAACATACTGGATGTCAGAGCAGCAACAGTCCATCTCATGAACATTGATCTAATTAAGGAAATAATACCCTCCTGGCTGAGCTGCCTGCAAACTTGTAAGCTCTTTGATAATGCACATACACTGGAGAAACTAAATACTTACTATTACTCATTGCTCTTCAAAGCAATGCCAAGGTTTTGCATGATCAAGAAGGTTTCTGGTATGGAGAAAGGTAAAATTATAACTCCAATCTAGAAACAATTGTAACAGGTAGGAATGGAAGGAGGGAGAAATTCTGGCAGGCCAGATTTACTTACAAGCTTGGTATATATGTGAATAGTTTTCACAAAATATCTGTTAAGTGCAGTAAAAAAAAAAAAAAAGAACTCTTTGTCGTTGCCTTTGACCTGGAAACTGACATCATGAAAAGTCTAATACAATATTAGGATATAACCATGTAACAAGATTGGTTAAATGTATAATTAAAACTGTTTGAGGTATATATAAAAAAAAGTTACTTAAGTCACATCACTCCTGGTATTTCTCAAATATATCCACAAACTGTGCTCATAAAAATCCATTCATGCTTCTGTTTTCATGCTCACATGCCAGTACAGCTAAACTACCGAAGCAAGACCTTTGACAATAAAATAAATATCCACATGCTGACTATCACATTGAAATGCAACAGAAATAAAAGGTCTTTTCAAAATTTTCTGTTCACAAACTATAAAGTATAAAAATGCAAGCATTGTCCTTTGATTCAACCCAAATGTCAATTAAGTGTGGTTTTCAAAGCTCCTTCACGAATGTGTTGATATGCTCATGGTAAGATACACACCATTTTCATTCAGAATCATTTAAATATTGCATGCCAAGCTTTAGTGAAAACTCCATGTCAATACCTGCACTTGTACAAGTGGAATATTAATAATAATAATAATAATATTAAAAGAAAATAATAAAGACTTTATTTAAAGAAGAAACTCATTTGGTCAACTCACCAGTCTTCCATAAGGACTTATACAATTACATTTTTACATGCATTATATTATACAATTTTTTTTTTAACATGATGTGTCTTGAGACAACAAATTCTATCAAAACTAGAAAACTGATCAGCTACTACAGCATGCACAAGGCTTTAAGGATGAGTACATACAGGATTCACACAAACAGCAAACACGTGTAAAACATCACAGGCAAGTACATGATATAAAATTGTTTTAAATGAGTAGCAGTAATGAATGAAACAAAATCATACAAATGATTATTTCTGTACATGTTGACTAAGAAGCATTTAAAGCTTGGCATGAGTCAGCTAACGTTAAATAAGGTGGTATGGAATTACATAGTTTGGCTTCAGAAAAAGCAAAACTCATCTTATAAAACTCTGAATTTGGTTTTGGTAAATATACACATGAACATTTTTAACAAATTTAAAGTTACATTTAAGATCATCAGGAGCCAATCCATGTAAGGATTTATAGACTAGTAAACCCTTTTGAAATGGAGTTCTCTGCTGAAACTGACGCCACTTTAGAGTTTTACAAAAAAAATATGTTAATGGTGTATCTAAATCAGCTTCAACAATAACTGCAGCTAATCATTTTTGAAATTTCAGTAATCTTTCTTGATTATCTGTACCACTATTACCCCAGACTGAACAACAGTATTTTAAGTGTGGCATGATTTATGAATTGTAGCATATCTTTCTCTGTTTTTGATGGAGACTAGATTTTATTTTGTTGAAGAGTTAAAACAGTGAGTTCACGTTTTTAATTGCCTTGTCAACTGGCATTTTCATGTACAAGTTGTTGTCTATTTTGATGCCAAGTAGTTTTTAATATTCAGACTTTTATATCCATTCCTTTAATAATTACTTTGAAATCATTTTTCTCCGCTTTAACTCTTGCTCAACTATCCATGATTTTGATTTTGACTGCATTATCTTCATGCTGCTGAACTCATAACAGTTATTTGTTTTTACCAATTCTTTATTTAATTTAGTGCTAGTATCATGGTTTGTTGATCCAATGTTATATAATGTTGTGTCATCTGCAAACATGTTGGCACAATATGGTAAATCATTAATATAGAGCATTATAAGATTTTTAGATGGCCACAACTGTGCCCTCTTGGAAGAAAGATAAGCACAATTTTCATTCAGAAACATATACGAGTTGTGTGTAGCTATAATAGTCAATAAGACCATCCATTCTGGAAATGATGCCATAACAGTATTTTCAGGATGGCTATCAAAGCCGTCGTTTTTGAGGGGATGAGTGGTCAGCATCATTTTCACTATATATTGCAAAAATTAAGTGGATTCTTTTTTTCTTCTTTTGTTACATGTTGGTATGTCCATTCATTAAAGAAAGAAAAAAGTTGTCACAGTATATTTCACACTTTGGGATGTCCTATTGGCATCATTTTCATTTTTGTGACCAACTACATATAATAAGTGCTTCAGTGAAAACTCTATGATGATATGACCATTACTTAAGGCAGAATAGTAACAACAAGATTTCAAACTTGCCACATTTGATCAGCACCATGTTATTTAGGCCTAACTAGGTATCATAAGAAGTTTTTCAATGAAGACCCCATTATTACAAAGACCATCTTTTAGAAGTAGCAGCTACAACAAGACTTTCTACATGACTACCATAGCAACCATAATGAAGATCTGATCAACAACATTTATATTTAGAACAAACTACATATAACAAGATGTTGCTACAACAATTATGGAAAAGTAGCTATAACAATATTAAAAGATGCCTAATATGGCCCTTAATTTGGAGGTCTGTTTAAGGCTGCAAAGTTTACTGAACTTTCTAAACATGGACATGGTTTACAAGAAGCTGTTTAATCAAAACAACTGGAAATGCAACCTTTCCTTGTATCCACCCATTAGGCTTACTAAACAGCAGACACCTATTTTTATGTACATGCAGTACCTCTCTGAACGTGTGATTGTTCCAGTTGCTGTACATCTTTTACCCGCTAAGACAGGATTCGGTTTGCAAGACAGGTTTATTTTAATATATCAGACAATTTCAGTAAACATCCCTGAATCACCATGATATTGTTTGCAGCTACGTATGTATGTATATGGTGAAAACAATTGACAATGCAACTGGGAGTACCACCTGGACATGCACATAGGCTGTTTTTGTAGGAATGAATAAAAAACAATGCAGTGGCTTACAGATGGCGTATCTTAAAATTAAGATTTAACAAAAGAAAGGTCTGATTAATAAACATGTTTCTCATAGGTAAATACTGAAGTTTAAAGAAAACTTTCATCAGTATTAAATCAACCCGATGTTATTTATGTGCACTGCAAGTGCTTCTTTTCAACTTCTAACTTTTATCAGTGATATCATGCTCAGTGAGAAAATATGAAAATAATGCAGAATTTAGAAAAGAAATTAAAAGGAAAACCCTGTAAAACAGTTCTCTGAAGCAGAGACATGGAAATATTTAATTCAATCGGAAAGGGTAATTTATGCATCACTGGCAGACACATACATGTTCATTTACAAATTTTGTAAATATTTACAGGCAGGAAACTAAATTAAAGCATCTACACATGTAAACATTGCAGTCTTAGGTCTGTTCAACACCATTTTTAGGGCCAACTATAAAAAGTCTTAATGTCTGAAAGACACCACTTTCATTTAGGACCAACCATGCATGAAGACTTTAAAAGGAGTCTTGGAATGAAAAACTTGTGTTGTTACACTGTCCATGATGTGTGGAGATAACAAGATTTTCAAAATGGCCACCACGATAACCATACTGAATGTTAGATGGTCACCATTTTCATTTAGGACCAACAAGACATTATAAGAAGTCTTTAAGCGAAAACCTCATGTCAATATGATCATCCAGTCAGAAGCAGCAATAACAAGATTTTCAAAATGGCCACCATGATAACCATACTGAATGTTAGAAGGTCACCATTTTCATTTAGGACCAACAAGACATCACAAGAAGTCTTTTAGTGAAAACCTCATGTCAATATGATCATCCAATCAGAAGCAGCAACAACTAGATTTTCAAGATGGCCACATTGGATGGCCGAGGGGCACCTTCAACATCTTCGACCAACTAAACGTATTAAGTGAAAACCCCATGTAAATAAGACGATTCATTAAGGAGGATTAATGATAACAAGATTTTCAAGAAGGAAGTATTGGGAGTCAAAGGTTTACTATTTACATTCAGATCCAACTACACATCATAATAATTCTTTTGATCAAAACTACATGTCGATATGACATCCAGTCAGAAGGAAAAGTAATAAGAAGATTTTCAAGATGGCCAACATGACAGCTATACTGCTTGTCAGACAGGCACCATTTTCATCAAAAATGAATCATTTTGGTAAAAAGCCATGATAATTTGACCATCCATTCTGAGTGGCAATTAAAGAAATCAAGATGTCTATTGTGGCAGCCATATTTAATGTAAGATTGGCATCACTTTTTCATTTCGGACCATCTAAACTTCATAAGTTATCTGTAAGTAAAAGCCCCATGCCAGTATGACTTTCCAATCAAAATGTCTGATTAAAACCAGCTTCTTTAATTAAGCACCAATTAGACATCATAGGAAGTTTTTTGGTGAAAACCCCTTGTGGATATGACTTATCCATTCAGGATGAGTAACAATAACAAGATGTTCAAAATGGCTACTCTGACAGCCATAATGGATGTCAAATCAGCACCATTTCCATTCTGGACCAACAAGACATAAGAAGTCTTACTGCAAAAATTGTATGTTGATATGACTATCTGTTCAGGAAAAACAGTATGCAACAAGATTTTCAAGATGGCCAACTTGGTGGCTATATTGGATGTCTGAGCAACACCATTTTCACTTAAGATCATCCAGACCTTGGGATGAAAATGTGTCTAAAGTTGCATGGCAATCCTCCAAGTGGTTTAGGGTGTATAGCAATAACAACCTTGTGCTAACCAAAAGAAGATGGACAATAGGCCATAGTAAAAGCTCTTCTGATCTCTGATCATTAAAGCTTACAAATCATATTTTCAGCCAAATTTTCAAACATATCAGCTAGGAGGTTTACTCCACCATTTTCTTTTTCTTCATTAAATAAATGATAACCTTGAATCTACCAGTGCAAATTTAGAAATCACGAGTGAAATTGCTTGAGTGTATTTGTGTGTGATTTAGATTTTTAACATGGCTTTAACAATGTTAGTCATATTGCTATGTCTGCAGTGTGGCAGCTTATAGTGATATCTAGCACTGAGGCATCATGCTGCTGACATGTGGTATCATGTCCCACCCACAAATGAGAGCAAGAGTATCTCTTAAAGCTGTTTGTGGATTGGAATTTTTGTTCTAAAACAATCACAGACCCCTCCTGAAAATTACATGGTTGGTTCAAAAAATGTTTAATAACCAGTCTACCAGTCCACTCTTCTATATGACAAGTTCTTCCTCTCCCTCACAAAATCAACTTATCAGCAGAATGATTCATCATTTTGTTTAATCAATCAAGATGTGTCTGGGATATCAGTTATTAATATAGGTTTTGTGCTGAGCCTTAATTGGAACCCAAGGTCTTGGTCGTTCAATTAGAGGAACAATAAAACTGAAAAAGATATAAATGCCAAGGGTCTTTCTTCAATTAGTGTGCTCTCTATTTTGCAGAAGCAAACTCTTCACTAATTAGCACAATGCATAAAATATATTGAACCATGCAGAAATAACTCTTCCATTAAAGATGACATAATTAGAGATTTATAGACCAATGGGTGCAAGTATGAAGAACGCTTCACTTAACACCAAGCATTGGCATGGTGGTGAATGGAGGTACATTATTTTTTCAACAACATATCCATTCTTGTTCAATAAAAATATACCTGTCATGTGTCAATATTTATCACGCAAATTTATATATTTATTCTCAATAGATGGATATTTTCTTGGCAATATTTTCCAGAGAGAAATAGGTGTCATGGTGGTAGGTGTGAGGCATTCTGGACCAAGACAATCCTTAACATCAAGTACTGGTTGAGCACTCTGGTTGCCTAAGTAGCTGAAGCATTCATCTCGAATATGGGAGGTTGTGGGTTCAAACCCCGGCAGAGTCATACCAATGACCTATAATATGGTACTAACTGCTGCCTCATGCTCAGCATTAAGAGGTTAGCGTTAGGACTGGTTGACTTGGTGTCAGGATAATGTGACTAGGTGGAACATCATGCTACATGTCTGCGGCATGATGCCCTAGTGCAGCTTAATAGAAGTAAACATTTTAAGACTTCCATCATCCACTATTCCTTTTGACTATGAAAATAAGGACAAGTGAGTCTTTATGCAGACAAGTACATTTTTAATTTACTTGTCCGTGGAAAACTTGAGTTTGGCAAAATTTCTGCACCCTTGTGACAATATAAACCCATTTACCAAATGTTCTTGAAATTAGATCAGTATAGTCTCCAGAGGTAACAAGCCAATCAGATGCACAGTATCTCTTTAGCATGTTTGTAAGTCACTTATTATTAAACAAATAAGGTTTATTTACCAAGATGTCTCAGAGGGGTAACAAACTTCACCAATCAGAGACAAGACAACCTCATTAAAATGTGTAGATCTTGCTCGTAATCAAACTCATCCACATCTTGATAATATAACCCTATTCAATAAATCTGATCAAAATCTCTTCAGATATGTAGTTTTAGACAAGCTAGGACAATCAGAGGCAATGTCACATTACGAATATGCATCAGTTTCACTTGTACTGATGGTAAAGAACTATTTACCAAGCTTGATCAAAAACCATACCAAAAATACAGTCTCTAGAGTGGAAACATATCTTGGCCAATTAGATGCAAAATAATCTCATAAACATGCATAGGTCGCACTGAAAATGTGACTTCTTTCAAGTGACTGAGATTTGCTAACCCTAAAGAATTTTCAAGAATTCAAGATAAGACCATTTCTTCTTTCTAACTGCTGTTGTTGTTCTGGGTTTAACACAATTTTTTTCAGCACACAATTTATATATATTGGCCAGCTTACCTGGTGAAGGAAGAACCACTGACCCATGGGAAGCTACTGGCAATCTTTCTCACATAACCACAATGGCCATGACTGACACCAGAACCCACAAGGAATGAGGTGAGATGGCAGTGTTCAGTAAAGGCAAGCATCTTAGACCACTCAGCCACCTGGGGCCCTTTTCAACTGTTCAGTGTTGAAACCGTCTCTGATAATTATGAGCAATAACAAGATCTTCAAATAAATTGCTGCAGTGGACATACTGAATGTAAAATCTTCAACGTTATGATATAGGACTAACTAGATCTCATTAAAAGTCTTCTGGTGAAACCCTATGCCAACATGACCATCCAATCAGGAGGAGCAGCAATAACTAAATTTTCAAGATAGCCACCATGGTGGCTATATGTGGTGTCAGATCATCATCATTTTCATTTTGGGCCCAATCAGACACCATAATAAGTCTTCAAAAGAAAATGTCATAAGACTTTCAATTCAGAATGAATAGTAACAGCACGATTTTCAAAACAGCTGCTATGGTGTCCATACTGGATGTCAGATTGGTACCATTTTCAACTAGGGCCAAGCAGGCATCACAAGAAGTCTTCTCATGAAGATCATATGTGAAATAAGTCTTTCCACTTGGGAGGAATGGTGTTTTTCAAGATAGCCATGGCAGATCTGCACAGTTTTTATTTAAGTCAAACTGCGCATCAGAATTAAATCTTTTCATGAAAACTCAATGTCAACATGACCATCCATCTCAAAGGAATAGCAATAACAATATTTTCATGATGGCCACTGTAATGGTCGTACTGGATGTCAGATCAGCACCATTTTCATTTATGACCAAGTAGACAACCTCAGAAATCTTTCAAGGAAAACCCCATCTTGATATAACCTTTTGTCAAAATGGCTGCCATAGTAGTTATACTGGATGTAAGATTGGAAAAGTTTTCATTTAGTACCAAGTAGGCATCACAAGAAATCTTTAAGTGGAACCCTCATGTTCATACAACTTTCCATCGAGGAGGAGCTGCAATAACAAAATTAAAAGATAACCACTCTAGTAGTCATACTGTATATCAAGTTACATTTTCATTTTTAACTGGATATTGTAATTAGTCTTCTAGCAACAGATGCAGGGCTATAAAATAAACTCACTTGGTCTTATGGCCAGATGAGTGATTAAGGCCATGGAATTCTTTAATGGCATCATTATGTTCAATTAAGTCAGGTTTGGTTCCATTTCAAGATGTCTTACATACAATGGAGGCATTTCTTACAGAGCATTGTTACATAAATTCCAACCTCAGTCAATATGACTTCCCTTTATGTGGAGAAGCCATAACAAGATTTTTCAATATGGCTGCCATAGTAGCCATATTAGATGGAAGATCAGCACCACTGTCATTCAAGAAAAACCAGATATCATACAAAGCCTTTTGGTATAAACCCCATACCAATATGACTTTCATCTAGGTGGTGTAGTGACAGGATTTTCAAGATGGCAATTATGGTAGCTGTATTGGAGGTCATATTGAAATCATTTTCATTTAGGATCAACTAGACATTAAAAGAAATCTTCTAACGAAAACCCTATGTTGATATGACTGTCCATTCATGAAGAGAAGCCATGTTTGCCATACTTAGATATTGGGTTAGCACTTTTTTCATAGAGGACACACTAGACAGCACAAACCTATAGTGAAAACCCTATGTTGATGTGTCCAACCATTTAGCACGAATAGTATGAGCAAGATTTCTGGATAACCATTTTTACTTACGATCAACTATTCCTCAAGATAAATGTGTGTATAAAGTTTCACAGAATTCTTCAGATAGTCTAGGAATAGCAATAACAAATTTGTGCTAACAGAGACACAGACAGACAGATGTCAGATGATGAACAATTGACAACAGTCCATCCTATAGGCTCTTCTGGTGTATGAGAACTTGACTTTAAAAAAGAAACATAATGCTTTAGTTAGTGCATTAAAGAATTTTATATAATTCTTTTACTGTAAACAGCTGATCTGACAAGAATTTCAATCACTGTCATTTGGATCCAGTTTTGGTTTATGATAATCACAAAATTAGTGTTATTAATGCTGATATAAGTGGCCATATGTCATCAAGGGTGTAATTCATCAGGCTAAAAACACTTAGGTGAAAAATCTTTTCTCTCAACAGTTAATGCTGCAATTTTTCAGGAGAAATTACTTGGGTAAAGTGGAATTTATTCTATTTGTGATAATGTTAAACTGGGACTGGTACCAGTTCAAGACCCTGTTACTGTCAAAAGTAGAGGAGACAGAATAAATAAATGGACAGAGCCTTGGATTTAGAAACGACTATGAAATATATTAGTATGAGAAACAAAGCTTGATATAGCTGGAAGAAATCAGGAAACAGGAAATTCGTACAACTATCTTGATTTTATTAAATTAAGAAATTCAAAATCTAATTACCAGAGCTAAGCTACTTCAAAATTAAACAAAATGAAAATTGTACAGACTCCCAAAGTTTATGGAAAGTTCATTTAAAAGAATTATGCATGATATTAAAATGAATGACAATGCTTCGAGAACCAATGGCCTTTGATCATATTATAGTGGCAGACAAATATTCTGTGCTTTCTTATCAAGATTATTTAGTAAACATGAAAGGATGCAGTATTCATCAACAAATATGAGACAAGTATTAAGTTTCACAAGACAGTTCCTCTTTTTGCACTTTGAATCCAAGGCAATAAAATATTGCAAAACAATGCCAGTAAGGCAACTGGATTAGATTATATATCAAAACTCTGTTCATACAGGATAGAGTAGAAATAATTACACCACATATATTTCACTTTCTATTATTACTGGTCAGATCTCATATGATCTCAAATCTGCCAGAGTGGTGCTTTTATGCTAAGAGAGCAATGCCTTTAATGTCAGAAGTACTAGAAATGATAATATATGACCAGTTAGAGTCTTATCTTATCAAAAACCAAACATTTACTCAAGTAATATTCCAGATTTTGGCAAACTGTGTCAACAAGTACTTCTTTAACACATTAACCCCTAAAGGTTTTTGTCATTTTTGCCTGAAAATTGAGTAGGAAACACATTTTGAATGCTGTTTCTGAACAGATTCGAAAATACCAAATGCCAGGTGATCTTTCAATAACATACTGCTTAGATGTGTTAGAAAAATCATTTTGCATTGGCTATTTGGCTCGCACATGAGCAGAAGGGTAAAAGTTGTATTTTTTTAATTATTTTTTTTTGTTGTTAAACGGAACCATTATTTTTGTATTGAGACCACTCTGTATTCCAAATGCCCATCTTAACCTACTTTTTGCAAAGGCTCATCTATCTGTTTGCAGTTCATACTGGTTTTCCTTAGATCTGAGACCAAAAAGTCTAAAATCCGAACACAAAATCGCATTCCGACCATGGGCGAATTTTGGGTAGAAAAAGTTGGGGTCCAAAAAATGAGTTTTTTTCCCCTGTATTTTGTAGTGTAACTAGATATTCCAGATTATTTGGTATCATTGTAGAGCTACATCTGTCTACCTTTCCATAATACCACACACTTTAGTGTATCAGGCATGACCATGAGGCTACTACCTCCTGCCATGTTAACTCGTCGCCAGGGGTTAATGTGTTAATTCATTAACAGCTCATATTAGATCTGTAATCTACTGCTATGTATGACTTTACTTGACTAAGACAGCTTTTGATACCATCAATCATTTTATACTTCTGCAGAAGCTAACAGCTACATGGTCTCAATTCTTTATCAATCGAATGATTTAAATATTTGACCTGTCACAGCAGCTAATGGATGTTCATGGCATTTTTTCTTCCAGAGCTGATGTGTGGTTCCCTAGGGATCAATACTTGGTCCTTTGTTCCTTTTTATATATGGATCTATTTCTCCACAGAGATACTGATCTAGCTAATAGCCATCTAAGTAAGGAAATGTGGTTGGTGAGACGGTGGCTCATTGATGACAAATTATTCTTCCATTTAGGCAAAGCTGAATCTATCCTGTTTTGAACCAGAAATAAGATTCCCTTGAAAGGACTAAAGCTTTGCTATCCCCCAAAAATTCCCTGGGATTCAAGATAAAACCAAGAGTCCATTGAAGGGACTAAGGTTTTACTATCACTAAAAAATTCCCTGGGATTCAAGATAAGACCAAGAGTCCCTTGAAGGAACTAAGGCTCTACTATCCCCAAAAAATTCCCTGGGATTCAAGATAAGACCAAGAGTCCCTTAAAGGGACTAAGGCTTTACTGTCCCCAAAAATTTCCTGGGATTCAAGATAAGACCAAGAGTCCCTTGAAGGGACTAAGGCTCTACTATCCCCAAAGAATTTCATGGGATTCAAGACATCAAAAGAGGTCTTTTAGGGAAACCAACATTGTGATATAACAATCCATTTAGAAAGATTTGCAATAACAAGATTTTCAAGATGGATACTATGGTGGCCATAATGGATGTCTGTGTGGAACATTTTACCTTTCAGGACAACTAGACATCCAAAGAAGTCTTCTGGTGAAACCCACGTCAATATGACTTTCCATTCAGGGGGTGTAACAACAACCAGATTTTCAAGATTGCTTCTATGGTGGTCATATTGGATGCCAGATAAATATGATTTTTATTTAGGACGAACTTGACATCATTGGAGGGCTTTCAGTGAAAATCCTATGTTTATATGACCATCCATAAAGAAAGAATAGCAATAATAAGATTTTCACAATCGTCAAGATGATGGCCATATTGGATGTCCACCATATGTATACAGGACCAACTAGTCCATGGGATGAATGTATGTGTAAAGTTTTATGTCAGTTTAGAAGTAGAAGTAATAACAAACTTGTGCAAACGGCCTGACGAACAATGGATGTTAGACAATGGATGAGTGATGGACAAGAGATAACAGATCATCCCTTAAGCTCTCACTGGAACTAAAAAGCGAAAGAGATGAAATACTGCATCTGATGGTTCAGATATCTGTTAAAACAAAATCTCCATTCAACACCTTGGTACAAAATCCAACTTTTAACTGGGTAACTGGTGGGAATGCCTACTGAAAAAAAAGTCCAATGCAAGGCAAGAGTGTCTTTTCAGAAAACATAAATATTTAATTATGAATACAAAAAGAAACTGGCAAATGTGTTTATTCGGTGTCATACTGACTATGCATGTTCCATGTGATACTCAGGTCTATCATAAACAATTCAATAAAAATTTATTTCATTTCTTAAGTCTTGGGATACATGACCTAGCTGAAGAGACATTTGTTACCCTAAGTTCTGGAACAGGAAATAAATTATTTTCTTACATTTTTAACATTTCAATACAAGAGGGCATATTGCATTTATGATGATTACATGTAAACTCAATCAAAATAAAAAAACTATGTCACAACTTGCTACAGTAATATAAATACTGCAGAAGGTGTGCATACACATCAACTATCACGCCTGGAGAAAAAAAACTCCCCGATTTTTGGGGTCGTTCCATGCCTAATTCCTGTTTCATTATATCTCCCGATATTTGCAGAGAATTCCTGATTATTACATTATGTCTATCGTTTTTCATTTCTCCATAAAAAGTCCTACATAAATATATTTTATTCAATTCAAAGAATCCATGTTCTATTTAACACCCATGAATATTGTTGTAATGAAATAATTATCACATTACAAAGAATGTGTCTTCAGTAAATAGAATGTTTAAGCATTATTCATGTCAATTTATTATTTTCTTTAACCCAACAATAGTACTAAAATCAGGAAATAAACCACAACAATAAAATTTTCAGCAATTTGTTTCAATCCCAAGAATGATCACTGTGAATGCTGTAGGAAAATTTGATGCAAAATGAGTAGTGTGATCTGACACAGAGTTTGTTGCAAAATATAGTCACAATAGATAGTATATATAAAGAACTGAGTCATCAGTTTCATTTCGATTTTGGAGTCATTCACATTTCTTGTGTTCCTGTTGAAAGTCTGCAGACATGTTTTATGTTGTACTTAGATATTATTCGAGAGGAGAAACATTTGTTTGGACTGTCCAGTGGAAATAGAAAGTGCTCATTACTTGGACTATAATATTATTCTGGAACTGTTATAACTTATTTGAAGGAATTCAGGACAACACCATCTTGACAAAATCAGTTCTTGGAGGACCAGTACATTTTCAGTTTTAAAATTCATACAGAACTTTTTATTCATTTAAGACTTTCATAGAATTTTGTCAGGATTATTCAGGATTTGCATCATGAGTTCCTCTCAGATTTCCATTTATGACTTAGATAATTAAATTCTTTGTTAAGTTTAGCAAAACATGTTCAGTTTGCTTTCTTCTGTTCCTTAGTTTATGGCCATAGAGTCGCAACACTATGTGAGGAATTTCCTGTCTTCTCACTCTCATATCAGTTTTTAAAAAGGAAGCTGTTCAGTTGTCAACCTTTATTGTTCTGTTGGAGCAGATCACATCCAATAACAATGTGATGTGTCACAGGCCATATTAAAATACAATGGTGAAACAGAAAAAACAACACTGATTTGATGCTTAATCTATTATTTTTGTTAAGGACATTATGAATTCCTATTAACTGCAGTAGAATCTATGTTGCATTATAGCTTAACACACAAGACAACCCAGGAACTAATTGTATTTTGAAAAGAAGAGATGTGTATAATAATGCCTAAAGGGGGGATAACCCATGTGGTAACCCATCAGAGAACTACAATGCACTGGAAAAAAAAACAGGGCTTACCAACATAAAAACAGAAGAGATGAAAGATGAATGTAACACTAGATAAAATATTTTTGAAGGGAGAACTGATTGTGGTTTTAACTCAGAAAAAGCAATTTTTCTCTGGTCATGTAAAGAACAATACAACCATCAACATGGCATCATTGATAAAGTTTAATTTTCTATACATAAATGGACCTTGTCTTGTTGACAATTCTGCACTCTGTAGGCGGATGAACTGACACAGAATGAACAAGATTTAAACAAAAAGTAAAGCCGCACAATATCAATGAGTAAGTTATTGCTGCCATTAAAATAAAGAGCAAATCTGCTTTCTTCAAATATGATTAAAATTATTCGTCCAGGAATACCAGTGAAAAGTTCAACAATGTAAGAACTGTTTATATGTTTGTATTTATGACTGTGTGTATCCCATTCACCCATGGTACCTCACATTTATTTATACCTTTATACTCTGTCACCTCAATGAATGCTTTAGGTCATTATACCTCTTACACCCATTTAAATATCATTTCAATTTTCTCTGTAACCATCAGTAACGAAATATGTTTTATAGCTGTTACATGAAAGGCTAATCAAAGTTGGTTAAACCTGCACCTAAACATTCATTTGTTTTTAAATGTATGCAATAAATTTTTAAAACAAAATGAAATTAATACTGGCTGCCATGTATAGCCTATCGTGTGCTGAAAAATGGCGTCAAACCCCAAAAAAAGAAAACAACAAAGAAAACAAAACAATATTCCTAAAAATAAAGAGGATGAGTTTTGTGCAAAACTATAATATTGCTTTTGCAGATAATGTTCAAATGAATTGGCTTTAAAAATAAGTATAATGGTCTCAGATCTACCATTCAAAGTTACCTCTTTCCAAAGTGTAGAACCAATGTAGTCAATTCAAAGTATTTGTTTTCCGCTGAGATATTCTACAGTTATCATCTGATGCTGGTATCAATTAGTAAAGCAAAATGGAATGTGTTGCTGGTCCAAACTCAACAAAAACAAAATTTGTCCTGATTTTATAACAAATTATATCTCTAAAACCAAAATCAAACTTAGATGATATTTTAAAAACCAAAATTAATTCTGTCAGAACCATAAACATGTGTAACCTTGATCTTGCTTTTAAGCATGAGATTTCCTTTTGAGAACATGTTTCTCGCTGGCTGATTGTTGAAACTTAACCTCCAACTGCTGAAAGTTTCATTATATCAAGACCCAGATCCGCTGTTGCATAATGAAAATATAAGTAAATGAAGAGCCTAGATCCTGAACTGCCACTGCATAATGCACTAGTAAATCTGAGTCTATGATGTGAATAGATGGTTTCACTATATACACCGGGAAATATGATGAAAACGATTAGCCTGGTCAACCAGTCCACTTCAGCTTTCATCGCTATGCAATGGCAATCCAAACGAGGACCTGGAAAAAAAACTAAGTGAAATGGAAACATGGTGCCCTAAACTATGGTGCACAAGGCAGTGCTGAAAGAGGTAAATTTCATTCAACAATGAAAGCAAACCATGCACATTCACACCTTCAAGATAAACAGAAATAAAATTATAAGTCACAGACAAAGTTGCAAGATCAACTGAGTTATATCTTAGCCTAACATCCTATTTTATATTTTCTCCATTATGACATTACATAATCTCAACATTGTATAATCTCATCTCTTGCTTAGGGGTTGTGATCAACAGTAGTCTGCCTCTGTAAACAATATGTATGAGGGCACAAGTTGTTATTGCAATTTCTCTACTTACATCTGCAAATTCTCTGTATAGATAGAATCTGAGGACTAGAAAATTCCTTAATTCAAGTTACCATTTCAATATTACTCAGGCAGCAGCTGTTATTATCATCATCTGCAAATGGACATTCATAGAATTTATTTCTGTCGTTAATAATGACAAACGAGAAAGTTGCATGTTATACAAATGTCGATGAATATGCATGTCATACAGCATTTAGTTTTCTACAAAGAGATTTAGCTCAAGAATACATCTTTCTTGGTCATTAGCGTGGGCAAAATTAAAATTGAATTCCTTTATAATATCAAGTCTAATTTTAGCAAAAATTGAATTTCAGTATTATCAGACTGTTGCACTATATATAACACCTTGCAGCTAAATATCTGATAAACATCAATGGAAACAAGGTACTAAATCGAGAAACATCTTCATTGAACAACTCAGAAATCACAAGAGATATCATCCTGACAGACTGGTTGACATTCAACAAATATTTCAATGGTCAACATATTATAGGATTTATACAGTGCAAACAGGAGACCTGAATTTATCATTCAATGGCATACTCTAAGGCAGGTGATTTTCAGTAATCAAAAGATGTTGCACCAAAGACAATGCAAATTTGCTTTCTTACTCTATTTCCTGCTTCTGATAAGGATATTTTTACATTTTGATCTCTAATTTGAAATGTTCACCTGTTTCTGTGTGGATTATGTTATCATCTTGCCCATATCAGCTGATGGTGAGGTGTTATTACCACTTTCCCAGTTGCAATGGCAACAGATGCAAAATTCAAGGTGGCAAGTTTTGCATTACAATGTATATCTTCTGGGCAGCTACATTTTATTTAATTTCATGTAACAATTACTTCCAATTAAAAAAAACTAAAAAACATTTACATGCCTTATTACTAAATTATATTAAAAATTTATTTAAAACATACAAGTTACAGATGCTGTAAAGTACAGTATTTTACTATTCAGCTTTTCTCTGCATAAGGTGTTGGTGAAATTAGCAAAGGACACTCTTATTTTGGCAAACCCATCAGTAACAAGAACATGGCATTGGTGAGAAAGGCAAATAGTGAATTGTTGTTACAGTATTATATTTATGGAACATAGGATGATTATTCAGGTGAAAAATCTTTTTAATCTTCAAGGAAATGACCAATACATGTTTTAGTCTACGTGATTAATCCGAAACATGAAATTTTGGTGATGTTTTCTGCTAATGATGAAAACAGTGCATCCTCAACATACCTGATTAATATCATATTCAGAAACTATACATGAAATATGTTATATTTGTAGCTTCCACATCTCGAAATCTAAAATGATGTAAATATATGGACTTGAAATAAACCATTTAATTTATTATGTATTTTTTATTTTCCAATCAGAGTGATTTTGGAGTTTCTTAACATTTTACATGGTAACCAATCATACATACAACCATGTTAAGCTGTGAGCATGAAAATGCAAATAAAAACAAAAATAAGTTTATAAGTTATTTCTAACCTAAAAAATTCAATCAGATAACTCCCATAAAATATTGTGGATCCTTATGAGAAGAATAAAAAAATGATTAATAAAAGGCTCAAGAGGGCCTGATATTTCTCACCCACATGCATGTAGATGATATGTCTGCTTGTGAATGAAAATTCACACACTGAAAAATGTTGAGGACAAAGAAAAGATTGGAGCACATACTTATTAAAAAATTTCCATTCTTTCTTTTACCATGTGCACACACACACACACACACACAATTCCTTGGCATCAAAAAGAATAAGACATTTATTTAAGTACCGTATATACTCACGTATAAGCCCATTCACGTAAAAGCTGACCCCAAAACTGAGCAGGTATAAACACTGAAAAGTGCATGACCCGCATGTAAACCGACTTACAGCTCTGAGGCATCTCAAGATGCACAAGGTAAGTTCTAAATGCAATTATTTAGGCATAGTTATATTTTAAAAAATTACCTGTATACTTATCTCAAGGTTGGCGTGCATGATTGTTAAAAAGAAAAGGTATAAACTTGTTTGAAAAGTAATTTATTTAATTTTCAGTTTTGTTATTGTTTCTGCCTAATTTAGATTGTGTATATTTTGATCAAATGATGACAAGAATTATGCAATCATGAGTTGCTGTAACACTACCCCTCTCTTTTGACTAGATTATTGTTTGTTTATGCATTATTGCACTGAACATTTTAAATCGGTGCACGGTAATTACGTTTTTACTTTCCTTTGAAATAGTAAATATACCTAACTCATTACAATGTAGTTCCAGTATGACAACACAATGAACAAACAATACGGTTCGATGCTAATACTATAAAAGCTGAGTTGTAGTTTGCTTTGATGTAAGCAACCTTACACCATACCTGTATACTTTCACGCTGGGAGGAGGAAAAAAAACTCCACCTCCCAATTTCATAATCTCTTCTGATTTTTGCAGAGAACTCCCAATTATTACATTATGTCTTCAATTTTCATTTCTTCTAAACAAGAAAAGTCTAACATGTTCTGTTGTAACACCTGTGAATTATTGCTGTGACAAAATAATTACTTTAGTATAAAGAATTTGATTCTTCACTCAACAGAATGTTAAGTTTAAACAATATTCACGTAAATTAATGATTTTTTTTTACCTCTACAATAATAAAAAAAATAAAAAAAATAAACCAGAACAAAAAAGTAAGCCACAACAATTAAATCTTCCACAATTAATTTCAATTCCAAAAATGATCACTACAAATGCTTTAACTCTATCTGCTATAGCGCCATTCCCAATAATAAATACCATCGTTAAATTAAAAGGAATGAAAATACCACGCAGCAAATGTGTCCTCAGAAAACTAATTCAGAATACATGTTTTATAATAAACAATACTAAATGCTTTACCAGTTGACAACAAGGGAATAAGGTCCAATATAAAAAGAGGGGAAAACAGTTGTCACATATACGGTACCATGAGGCTGGCTATTTTGGTACCTTTTATTCAACAAAACAGAGAATCCTTTATTTGCCAATCAACTGCTGGTGCTTGCGTAACACACAATAGTGTAGAACATGGTTTCTTTGAATTACGGAGGAGGGCCAATCATTTTCACAAAATAGTTCCATGGATAAGGATTAACTTTTAATTCGTTGCTCTGGCTTTCTTGCTTGCTTATTTAAGACTAATCTTAAGTTATTGTGCAGTTTGACCACAGCTGACCAGAATATGAAAATAGGGCACGTCACAGGGATAAACGGCGAGTCTTTTTGCAAATTTCACACATATTGGACCAGGAAGATCGTTCAATATTGAGGGAAAACAAGGCTTTAAATATGCAGCAGAAAACCTCCCGATTTTAGGTCCCAATCTCTATTTTTTTTTATTCAGTCTCCCTACTTGGCTTTTGAAAAGTTTATAGGTATGCCTTGCACCCTGTTTTAAAGAACTACAGTAATCGCTCTAATATTAAGGAATAAAAGGCAATTACACAACAAAGTACTTGTATAGTTACCTGTCAAAATTCCCTCCTATCACAAGCCAGTTTCAGGGTTTTAATGATTATCTGGCCTGTATGTACTTCTGTCTCAAAATGAAAGAAATTTGCCGACTATCAACATTGGTGACGCCAAAACATCAAGCTTTCCATTCTGTGGAAAGTTATGTTTGTTCAGCTAAAACACAAAACTAAAATTGATTGATGTTGATCTTAGTTGAACTATATGAAAATTATAGCCTTTATTATTACCACTCTTTGTGAACATGTAAATTATGATGCTTATGTGCCTTGTACAATAAAACGTGCATACCTTTTTAAAAATATTAACTCAATTTGTAGGATTGCTCATATCACTGAAAATGAGTAACTTGTGAGTGCATGATTCAACGCAAATGAAACAGCTATTAAGGACTAGCTGAAATGTTATCTGGCAAAATGCAATTTGGTCAAAACAATGAGTAAAGCAAAATCTGCATCTAATATGGTTAGGAATGAGTAAGGATTTAAGTGACGATATGAACCCTTTGCACTGTGTAAGTACTGTACATTATAGTTCATCATGGTCTCCCTGGTAAACTCTAAAGGCCTGCGAATTATGAAGACTATATTTACCTTTATTTAACTTCATGTTGGAGAAATCAGAAATTATGCACATGCAAAATAATAACAAAATCAGTCATAGTACTTTATAACAGTTTAATAATTATCGCCTCAACGGAAGTTACTCTTTTTTACAAGCCTATGTCTTAGGACACGGAAAAAATTATTGTTTCGTGTCCCAAGATTTACAGCCATTACAATAGTCAACAAAAAAGACCTAAAAACTGTCAAGTTTGGACATTGGCCCACAAATAAGCTGCCCCCCCCCCCATTACAGGCCTTTTTTTCTTCTTCTAAATTAATCAGCTTATACGCAACTATATACGGTAGCTTTGTCCCCTGGATCTCTCCCAGCTCTTAGTGACTTCACCATAATTAATAACTTATCAAATATTTACTGCATATATTATAAAAACAACTGTTTCAAGGTTTTTCTAGTTTTTGTGTCTTCATCTATATTTTATGGGACTGTTCCGGTAGCCTAAGTGGTTAGAGCATCTGCCTCGGATGCAGGAGGTCGCAGGTTCGAATCCCCGCAGAGTTATACTAAAGACTTTTAAAAATGGTATTAGCAGCTGCCTTGCTTGGCACTTGGCATTAAGAGGTTAGTGTTAGGATGGTCAGCCTGGTGTCAGGATAATGTGACTGGGTGGGACATCATGCTACATGTCTGCGGCATGATGCCCAAGTGCTAGACATCACTATAAACTACCACACTGTAGACATTGTAGCGATATGACTGAAAAATTGTTAAAGCTACGTTAAAAATCCAAATCTCTCTCTCACACACACACACACACACATTTTATAGTACATCAGCATCATTTGTCCAATGGCAGTTAAAGACTATGCCAATGTCAAAGTTGGTCAAATTATGTTCCACAATTTTGTTTACTACTAATATGTAAATGGTCTTCTACATTTAATAATGACAGTCATATTTGATCATCATTTGTATAGATCTGAACAGTTATCAATGTAGAACATTTGGTGTCAGATTTGAGGTTTTAGAAGAAATATTTTTCTTTTTGTAGTAAGAGGAACCATATTTGAAGGCTGCTTTTGTATGCCATTTTGGACAGTTATATATAATAAAATTAGTATATAATTGAAAACCATTCATGCCAGAATCTTTATAAAAATTACAGTATTATCTTAAAACTTCATTTGAATAGTCACTGATGCAAAAGGAATATGATAACAAAAACTTAAACATTATTCACAATGATGCTCAGTCATGTAGGACACAAACTATTAGTTTATGACAGTATAAACCTTATTAGACCTATTGTGATAGAATGAGAATTTCACTTGAATGCAGCAAATCATCAAGATGTATGACTTTCAAAAACTTTAATGCCAAACTTTCATACAGTAGGTGATTGAAAAGTGACCTCTATATCTCACCCTGCTTATACCGGTGAAGCCTGGGGTAAAATATACAGTCCAATCGCTATCTATTACACTCCTGATCCCATTCCTGGGGTAAAATATACATTCCAATCGCTACCTATTACACTCCTGATCCCATTCCTGGGGTAAAATATACATTCCAATCGCTACCTATTACACTCCTGATCGCATTCCTGTGGCCAAGAACTTAAAGTGAGTGTGACATGCATCACCAACAAATATTCTAGCCTAGTCTGACCTTATAGCAATTTAAGCTTTAAAATTTGACCTTACTCTAGCAGCAGAGATCTATGATTACATAATTATCAACTATAATTACACAAACTATAATTACACAATCATCAACTACAATTACATAATCATCAACTATAATTACACTATTATCAATTCTAATTACCAATGCATCAACTATAATTATGCAATAGCCATGGAAAGATTATAAAGTTAATTAATAGAGGTAATAACTGTCCAATGTGGAACAGATGAGGCAAAACCCATAAAAGACACATCTTTGTCAGTGAAGGAACATTTAAATCAAATTGCATCAGAATATGTTCTTTGGCTATTCTGACTACAAGCAACATCTGATGTAAAGATATTAAGATGATTCACAAGGGCCATAACTCTATCCAAAATGGCATACAAAAGAACCAAAAAAATAAAAGGTATATCTACATCTAGGAGGAAATGTTCTTAATCAATTCAATCACAATATGTAGAATATTTGCTGACTGCAAGCAAAATTTGTTGAATGTTTTTTGACCAGTTCCAGTTATGACCTTCACAGCTCTGACGAGAAGAAACTAATAAAAAGAACATCCACATCTACGAGACAATGTACACACCAAATTGTACCCACAAATACTGAAATGTTCCTATGCTAAACTGATCACAAGGTTTTGCAACAACTGAGACTTAAAATTTATTTTAAAAACATTATGGCATTAAATGAAAGAGTTGCTGGTCTTCAACAGTTAAAATAAGAAAAGATTAACTCAAAGGAAGATGAACACACAAAAAGGGTCATTGCTATAGAGCACCCACATGTGAATTAAAGAAGGGACTTGGAAGTAAAATTTTGTGCAAGCTAAAGTAGGTTCTTAAGAAAATGTAAGGGTCATATTGCAATCATCTGGTAGCATTTTGTGTGGTGTTGTGTTGTGATGTGATGTGATCTGGATTTTTAATGCAGCTTCAACAATTTTTCAGTCATATCGCAACGATGTCTGCAATGTGGCATTTTATAGTGATGTCTAGCACTTGGGCATCATGAAGCAGACATGTAGCATGATGTCCCACAAAGTCACATTATGCTGACACCAGGCTGACCAGTCCAAACACTAACCCCTTAATGCTAAGTGCCAAGCGAGACAGCTGTAAGTACCATTTTTGTAAGTCCTTGGTATGACTCAGCCGGGGATCGAACCCACGACCTCCCGCATCTGAGGCGGATGCTCTAACCATTAGGGCACCGGAGTGGTGGCATTTTGTGTGGCTTGATCATTCCCCTTGATTGTCTTGTGTATGCTTATTCAACAAGAGGCTTAATAATATACAAAAGGCCAAAGAGGGTCTGATATTACTCACCAGGCTTACATAACAGATGACTGTTCCACTAAGCAGGTTTATGTGTAGTGTAAGAACATATACTTTGTTTCATATGTATTTTACCTATTATACTATTGTCTGATGAAAATGATTTCCATACATAAAAGATATAATTAATACAAAGTCTCTTGCTCATAATTAAACTTTGGCCAAAATATTTTTCATATAAATCATTTACCATATTTTAGCAAAACTAGATGAGAAATATAGTTACAAGATTAATGGAGGAAAAAAACTCAGCCAATCAGATGCAAGATCATCTCATTAATATATGCAAATTACACAGCATGAGAAAATTATATGATCTTATTATCCAAATCAAAGCAAAATCAAATCGAAAGTTGGTCTCCAAAGTGGTAACATTAGCTTAGTCAAAGAGGTAAAAATTAATGAATAATATCCATAGATCTTGCTAATAATCATTCTCAAACAACATCTTGATCAGAATAAACTATGTAACAAAACTCAGATAAGAAATCAAGTACCAAGTGTTGACAACGTCAACCAATCAAATGCAAGATCACATCATTAATATGTGTGGATTTCAGTCATAAACACACCCAACAGTGATCTTGATGATACAAGGCTATTTACTGCCTCTAAGTGGTAAGTAAATTCAGCAAATCAGTAGCACGTTATTCCTAAACCTCACTCAACAAAAATTTCACTAACAACTTGACAATATTTCTCTATTTACTTTATGGCTGGTTAAAACTGGGGCAAAAGCAATGTCTCTGTCTGTGGTAAAAAAAAATGAATTTAATAATATGGATAGATTTTTGCTCATATTAAAATCATGATATAGAACTACAGAGTTTTAAAATAGTGATGATGGGTGATGGGCCAAGATATGTCACCTTCAGAGGGAGCCAGGTCCAACAAAGATATAACAGGTACAAGCTGCTTGGCTGTTGTGAGAAACATCAGATTCAGTACAAAAGCATAGTTATATCTATGAGCTCTAACATAGGAATAAAGTTATGTTTAAACAATGCAGTTTAATTTCTTTACTGACTTGAATAAAATGTCCAGTAGTCTTAAATGGACTTTGTTTTCACTGTCAAAGGACTAGATAAATCAAACTATAGTCAAATCTTATTCTTAAACATGATAAAAACTGAAACACATTTATGCATTGTATACCGTAGCCTCAAAGTCTAGCCATTCTGAATTACTTTCTGGATTCTACTAATCAGAAAATGTTTTTCTCCTTTTGCCACACAACTGAATATATCTGACATATGATCCCTTGTTGCTTCATGTTCGACCTTCTTTACGACCATGCACGCTCTGCTCTTTATTCAGTTTAATCATGGCTTTAATGATTGGGGCATCTTCTACAGCAAAATACAATCATCATCACTATAGTTTGCCAGTGTGCTAAACGTCCTTTGCTTTTTGCATTTACCTAAATCAGGTTGATTTTAAAATTCATTGTACCACAGTAAAGGGTGCTGGACCTATCAGCTAAATCAGGGAACTCCAAAGAGGTTGAACACATTATTTTTCCAGTACCCCAATGATATACGACCCAAGGTCAACTTGTTTTTCCAGTATTCTTTAAATGTGTGCACATGGAGTTTGGTATACTTCTTATCCTTTTTGGCTTTCTTCTTTTATGCAGGTCAATTAATTTTCTTCATTTTTGGGATCCTGAAGCTTTACTAATTTGCAGATTGATGCCAAGCCCAAGGTAAACTTGTGACCTTTATTGATTGTCTCTTATGTTCAATGGAGTGAAGCCATGAGTTATAGGTCGGTTCATGTCTTAAGTTGTGTAATCCATGACTAATTCAACTTTATGGTATATGAACAGTCATGCAATATTTGTGAACACATTTTTAGCCCACCAGTACATCAGACATCTTGAGTCTCACTGAATGAGGCTTCAAGCTGATGACTTTGTAATCTTCTCTTTCCATGTAATAAGACGAAGAATCTTTGAATGAGATCAGACTTTAGGTCTTGTGACTTTGATGCTTATGCAGAAGGATACTCAAATTCAGGGGTACAATAGTGCTGGCTCCCCCACTTTTTTATACATGTTCCAGTCTGAAAAAATGTATATGGCAAAACTGTTGGTGGGCTTTGAGTTAACATTGCTTGTAGATAATGTTGCATATATATTTCTTGATATCTGACACTTTGTTTAAGAAACAAAGCTGTGACTGCAGAGGAATACTTTTAATTTCCTTCATTTTTTTAAGAGTGGGAGTTCTAACATTCTTCTGACAAGTTTTTCTCTTGGGTCCAAGCAGGAAAACTGCAGGTCCAGAACTCAGACCAATTCTATTTTCAGATCCTGTCCTATTTTACAAAAGTTTGATAAAAATCTGATAAGAAAGAGTCACTAAAGTGCTTCCAATCTCAACCAATCAGACTCCACACTGCCTCATGAGTTTGCGTTTAGCTCGCTTACAACTGTACCCATCAAAGCTCCTGAAGATTTAAATCTATTTACCAAGTTCACTCCAAGTTAGATCAAAAAGTCTTTGGAGTGATAACTAGCTCGGCCAATCAGATGCAAGATCATCTCTTAAAATGTGTTATCTTGCTCATTATGCAATTATTTTGCAATGCTGAAGCTATATTCAAAGTCTGATCAAAATATGGTTTCAACATCATCATAATCATCATACATTCTGATGACATAAGCAGATATTCCAAGGTTGATCCAAGTCAAACTAGAAATATGTTAGCCAGTCTGGTGCAGATTTACCTCATTATACACGTGGTTCTAGCTCATATTCAATCTAACAATTAATGACCCATGACAGAAGAAAATCATAGTATGATCTCACGTTGCCCTACAATCAGGTAAACAAAAACTGCAAAATGTATAAACTTCTATCTTCTCATTCAAACATTTGTAATGAGATTAGCAGACATCAATTTAAGTTCACTGAAGAAGCCCATGTCAATCAATAATAAATTTAAAAACATCATTATATTCTGTCAACCTAAATTTTATCATGAGTTAAGCAATTTTGTGTGTGAAAGAAATGTAAATCTGAAATTAAAACATTTATTTGACAAGAGTCCCTCTTATCACGGAATCTCAAGTTTTGAAGAGAACCTTTATTAATTTGGTGGCAGGGGGTAAATCTAATTTAAATGATGTAATATTTCACTGTTGCTATTAGTAGCTGGTACATTTCCAAGCAGAAAATATCATGGCCTTATGAGAATTTGTCCTCGGCATTAGGGTGAACTGGGTGATTCTAGAACATGAGATCACCCCATATCCAGCTTGCTGGCAACTTGCCCATTTGTACCATCCTTCCCTCATTTTAGAACACAGCTTGAACTAGTTGGATTTCAGAGCTGGGCAGGGGAAACCTGGAGATAGCAAGAGGGAAGTATTTCAACAGTATTTTCACCCCCCAAATTTACATTTTAATACCAGTTTGTCAGTTTGGTGGGAGGCTGATGATCCAACAAATGGCTTGAAGAATTGAAGACTACTGCCAGATGGTATCCACAAGGGTCAGTTCATGAGCTACAACAATCAAACCAAAGGAAATATACCTTCACTTTGATGAGCAAATGAGCAAAGATAAAATGAGAAGGTAATGTGAGAAGCTGGTAGCAATGGCTCAAACCTCATGAGCTTAATTTCATAAATAAAAGGTCTCTCTCAGGAGGAAGAAAATCATCCACTGTAGGATTGACATGTTTCCTACTGCATCAATCCAAAGAAAAAAAAAACTGGAAAATATGCAGGCTGTTGTGTGGTATGCTACTACCATTGTGTCAGAGGAGACCATCATGCAGCGAACTCTTTTATTAATGTACACCCATGAAAGGCTAAGAACACTGCCTTCATTTCCAAATTCTTGATGTGGAGGATAGATTCCTCTCAAAACATGAACCCTTAAAAATTTGCTCCTTCACCTCTGGATGAGCACAAATCCCTGAATATGATGCATCTGTGAACTGATAGGAGTAGGGTTCGAAGGTGTGCATGGGAACTCCAGTTAGAAACCAGCCTCGAATTATGGACCAAAAGAAATAATGGTGGAAATCAACACCTTGAGAAATAAGAGCATTCACAGGATCCCTGTGCAGTTTCCAGTTTGCCAAAACAAGTAACTAGAGAGGGCACAATTATAGTCTGCATAGGGGAATCACATACATTGCTGAGGACATGATCCATGGTAAGGTAAGAAAATGACACACTGATATTGTGATCATTGCTCTCAGCACCTCCAGCAGGGGCTGGATCTTGACCACTCTGTCCCAAGGGACATGGACTAATCCTGTCTGTGAGGAAATTAATCTACTTGAAGACAAAATACTGAGAAGGAGTTGGCTCTGACTTGAGCCAGCCATTTTGGATCATCCAATCATTGAAAAAGGAGGACTGAGATACTTAGTGACCTAAAAATGGGCTGAACTACTGCACCCTTCTGAAAAACAGAATTCACCTCTTCCTTTAATCATACCAAATTCAACTGGTGGCAGAACATGTGGGAAATAATTAGAGAAAGGAGATCTTGAAACTGAAACTACTATCCATCTTTATAATAGAAAGGACCCGGTCACTGACCATTAAGACAGACTTCTGAAATGAGGTCCAGTCTGGCCATACAGGAACCAATGGAACAGGAATACTCTGAAGGACAGGGAGAACTAAGCAACCCAGAGTTGGAACACCTCTCTTAATTCTTACAATGACAAGGAAGGAACCTTTCATTCCTAACATATGACTAAGTTTGGTAAGGTCCCAGACCTCACCCGACTAGAGATAGGCAAGTGGGGTGATACACTGTGCCTATTCATTGCTCAAAGAAAAAGCTATAAAGAAGTTTTAATGAAAAACTTCTATGTAACTAAATTTATTTGTGTGAACCAAGTCTATGCTAATGTGATAACAGCAAGAACTCACCTTTCCAAAGGAAATTGCTCATAGAATCAGAACAATCACTGCTGCTTTAATGCAAAATGGATGCAATCTTAAGCTGAGAATGAATTGGTATTTAGTAATAAAATCAATAAAATCAAACAGAAAAACTGGTGTCTGACCTGCTTTTCTGACATAAAAGTAACACAAGCTGTACTAAAAGAAAATGTGAAATATAATTCATTACTGTAATAAAAGCAAAAACAGAATCAATACGAGTTCACAGACTAAATTTACTTAAGGCAATAAAACCACCAGATACTACTGAAGATAATTAATAAAAATTACATCAACCAGACTTATTTGAGAACTAAGCAAAAATCTATTTTTGGCAAGATTGCTGATAAAAACAGTTAATAAAAAGTAATACATGTACTATCTATACAAATTCATATATAAAGGAAATGCTTAAAAAGAGATTTGTTACTGTAATAATACAATACCATTAATTAAATGAACAATACTGTACTTGAGTAAATGAATAAAGCAAATTAACTTTTACTCAATATAATGAAACATTAATTAGTATGACTGATCGTTTTTGTAAATACTTTTCATTATGACTAGCAACCTTTATGTAAGGCTGTTCTCTTCTACTTGTACAAGTCTTTAACTCTTGTGATTTAATGCTACAAACACAAACCGTTATTTTAAGATCAATTCTAGACTTGTTATATATTTTTCTGATTTTATTGTTTTATTGTATTTTCAATAATTGCAAAATTTGACTTCTTTTTCATTTTAAATAACAAAAATATATAATTATAAACATCAGTAATTCTTTTCTATTAAATTCAACCAAAGTTAATGGAAATTACAACAGCAAGTGTAGAAATGCTGGGTATGAAACATCCCAGTTATGAAATGACATGTGGAGTCCTATGGAACACCCCCTCTCCCCAATTTCAGTCAATATACTGTTTAACCTTTGTTTTTTCTTCTCTTTTTTTAAAGTGCACGGTAAAAATGTTATATGTGAGCCTTTTTATAAGTCCTATCCCTTAAGTTTCTATATCATTTCTGTGACATAATGGCAATTAAACGATGAAGTAGCTTGTGCTTGAACACAAAAAAACATTTTACTTTTGGTTAAAACCACTTAATTTTTTTTGACTAGTGTGGGATGTTTAAGATCAAATTTAAAAAGGGTTACATTGTTTTACTCTATTTAAAATGGGCACAGTTTAATAATATGTACCATTAAAATGTGCTTTATTCTTGTAATTCACATCCAAAATTTACAACTGAATCATACAAAGACTGAATTATAAAAACAACAATGAAAATAACAAGAATTATTATTATTATTATTATTTATCCTCTTATATCCTTTCAGGGTAAAACAATGCATAGAGGCAGGAACAGTAAGTCCAATTTCCACAGCAACCATGTTTCACAACCATTATTTAAAAGTCCCTCTCAAACAACACACAAAAGTTATCACATAGATAAAGATGGAAACAATAATAATGTTTACTGAAAGTTGTACCATATATCTGTCAGAAGACAATAAGGCCGATTGCACATGCTAAGTGGGTACATGACATATTACAATATTTATAGCTTGCTAAACAGACCTATTGTTACAGATTTCCAGACATACAACAGGTCGCTGCACCTGGAATATCCTGCCCAACCCAAGTCAGGTCAACTGCCAGTGTCTCTGTGCAGTTACTGTTGCACAATGGAACCTTTCATGTAATTATCTGATTTTCAACAACAATTATTCAACAATCAACAACCATGTCAATGTTGTAACTTCATCTAGAACATCATAACATGGTGAAACCTTTCTTAAATTTTAAACTACATAAATTTTTGGGCAAATGTTGAACAGAATTTGGCAACTAATATGACCAGCTCTGATACTGGTGCAAGGTGGTCTTAACGGCAGTAACTAGATATGTCTGCATGTAACAGCATTTTACAGCATCACAGCTTAATACTGGTTATATGATGCCAACTAAAGTCTGAAAAATGTACAACTGAAGAATTGCAAAAAGCTTTAGGAAGATAAACAAGAAATGAAGAGAAAACCTTGCATGTGACATAAATTCCTGTGGCTCATGTCACAAACTGGGATTGAACATATGTAATCAGAATGTAAAGCTAACATTCTAACATGCACCTTTTTCATCTCTTTGCACAACATGAGGTGAAAAGGTGGTATTTGATGAAGCATTCAGGTATCACCAACAGTAAAAATCTATGATGAACTATTCAGGTATCATCAACAGTAGTGATCTATGAAGAAGTATTCAGGTATCACCAACAGTAATCATCTATGAAGAAGTATTCAGGTATCACCAACAGTAGTGATCAGGTATCACCAACAGTAAAAATCTATGAAGAAGCATTCAGGTATCTTAAATCTTATTTGATAATGTCTGTCAAAATAAAATTTATGATCCATTTTAAATATTACTGTGAATATTTATCACTGATTCCCAATAATGTCTAAAAATCATTAGGCAGTTATAGAAATCTGAAGTATATTTTTTATGGTTTAGGCAGAAATTGCTTTAAAAAACCCATCTGAAATCTGCCTTGACATTTTCATTATTGAATGGGGTTTAGGTTTTTCTTGTCCTAAGGGGCAATGAGATTTCATACATATTTTGACCAAAACTTTCATTGAAATTATGTTGGGGTCTCACTCAAATTTCTTTGAAATATTTGTGAGGTTTAACAAAAAATTGACTAAAACTTTTGTAAGATTTCACTAAAATTTTGATCATTATATAGTATTTTACTGAAGTTTTTTTTAGTGCTTCAGACATTTCAGCAGGTTTCAAAGAAATAATGGATATGAATTAAACAGGACTTTATTAACCAAGGTTCATGAAGGCCTGGAGAAGGGATGACAGGCGAGCTTCTGGCACCTCAAAACCAGATGCTTCGGGCAGACGGGGCTTGTTAACCTTGGGTGGTCACCCATCTAGGAGAAGGTAAACTCTGATTTCAAACCTTCGCTGCCTTGCGACTATACCCTCTCAGGGGAAAAGCTAAGGGAGTAAACCCCAACAGAAAATCCGTAGTCGAAGTCCCTAAGGCGACTTGGCATTGATTTCATTGTCATCTCGGCAACTCCTGCAACGCAGCTGGTGCCATGACGTATCGGCTTGTCCTTTCCCTTGGATCCATCAGCTGCGTGAAGAGGGGGGATCAGCTGCATGGGCAACAGTTGATTCTCCATATCACCCTACCCAGGCTTGCACCCTGGAGAGGACACTCCAGCTTTGCTCCATAGCGTCAACACAACACGGGAAGCAGCAGTTTTACCGGTTATAAGTCACTGCTCGATTGGCGTAGAGCCAGACGCCAGGGGTTGCTTCTGACGGTGGGAGAGACCAACATGTTTCACTGGAGAGCTACCGCCTGCCTCAAACTGGGCAGCCCCCAGCCAATAAGGTGCCCTCCCGCCACAGTTCGCCTGCCTTGCTGGGTGCGTAAGGCTTAAGGTATACAAGTACCTGACAAGCGGACTGCAACTAATGCACCAAGAAATAACAAAATAAAAATAAAAAGAAGACTTCAATCCTCAAGCTAGGTACCTGGAATGTCCAGACCATGCTGACTGGGCTTTCAGATGATCTCCAGACAATCAGTGATGTTCGTAAAACTTCAGTCATCAACGGCAAACTTGCAAGGCTCCAGGTCGACATCGCCACACTACAGGAGACACGACTACCAGATTCTGGGTCCCTCAGAGAAATGAACTACACATTCTTCTGGCAAGGAAAGAGTGCTGATGAAACCAGACAGTTTGGTGTTGGATTTGCTGTCAGGAACACTCTGCTGGGAATGATAGAACCCTGCCAACAAGGAAACGGAAGACTGCTATCCCTCTGCCTCCACACCACAAACGGGCCTGTCAACCTGATCAGTGTTTACGCTCCCACACTAAGATCCTCCACAGATACCAAGGATGAGTTTTATGAGTTTTAAACTCGCTCATCGACAAAATTCCCAAGGAAGAGAACTTGATTTTGCTGGGCGACTTCAATGCTAGGGTGGGTGCCGATCATGACTCCTGGCCCTCCTGTCTTGGCAAGTTTGGCGTTGGGAAGATGAATGAGAATGGGCAGCGCCTTCTAGAGATATGCTCGTACCACAAACTCAGCATCACCAATTCATTCTTTCAGACAAAGCCACAGCACAAAGTGTCTTGGAGGCATCCCCGGTCTAAGCACTGGCACCAGCTGGACTTGATCATTACAAGACGGTCAGCCATGAAGGGTGTGCTTCTTACCCGTACCTACCACAGTGCTGACTGCGACACCGACCACTCACTGGTGTGCTGCAGAATGAAGCTTCAGCCAAACAAGATCCACCGCTCTAGGCAAGAGGGTCAACCACGCATTGATGTGAGCAAGACATCATATCCAGACAAGGCTGAGGAATTCACCTATGCTCTTTCCAAGACGTTTGACTCAGATCCCCCTAACGGCAGTGCCAAAGAAAGATGGGATCACATCAGAGAGACTTTATACAGCACAGCCACATGGATCTTTGATAAGAAGCAATCAAAGAACAATGACTGGTCTGAGGCTAACCCTGCCACACTCATGCCAGCCATAGAAGAGCGTCGCAGTGCTCACCTGCAATACAAGCGATCCCCCTGTGAGAAGACACTACAGGCATACAGGTCTACCAGAAGCAAAGTGCAGAGATTAGCACGGCAGTGTGCCAATGAATACTGGCTTCAGCTCTGTCAGAGTATCCAGTCAGCAGCAGATATTGGAAACATCAGAGGCATGTACGATGGCATAAAGAAAGCAATGGGTCCCACGAAGAAACTGACAGCACCACTGAAGTCTGCCACAGGCGATACCATCCACAACAAAGGCAAGTGTTGGGTGGAATACTACTCCGAACTGTACTCCAAAGAGAACCACGTGAACAATGATGCCCTCAACGCCACTGAAAACCTCCCTCTCATGGCCAAACTGGACGAGAAACCTACTGTAGATGAACTAAAGAAGGCCTTAGAGAAACTGTCCCTAGGTAAAGCCCCAGGGAAGGAGCAGAACTCATCAAGTGTGGATGTAGCATGCTGCTCACACACCTGCATGACCTCCTCTGCCAGTGCTGGGACAAGGGGGCAGTGCCTCAGGACATGAGAGATGCTAACATCATAACCCTGCACAAGAACAAGGGCGACAGAAGCAACTGCAACAACTACAGGGGCATATCACTTCTCAGCATCGTGGGTAAAATTTTCGCACGCATCATCCTGAACAGACTGCAGACGTTTGCTGACAGAGTTTACCCAGAGTCGCAGTGCGGGTTCCGCGCAGAGAGGTCCACAACTGACATGATCTTCTCTGTCAGGCAACTGCAGGAAAAATGCAGAGAACAACACAGACCCCTCTTCCTGGCCTTTATAGACCTCACCAAGGCATTCAATCTAGTCAGCAGAGACGGACTCTTCACAATCCTGGTGAAAATTGGTTGCCCTCAGAAGCTGCTAAGCATGATCCAGTCTTTCCACGATGACACGAGAGGCACAGTGCAGTACGATGGCTCAACATCCGACCCCTTTGACAACCGCAGTGGAGTTAAATAGGGCTGTGTCCTTGCCTCCACGCTCTTCGGCATCTTCTTCGCAGTCCTGCTCAAGCACGCCTTTGTGACATCCACATATGGGGTTTTTCTTGCACACACGATCAGACGGCAGACTGTTCAACCTGGCACGACTGAAGGCAAAGAGCAAAGTACGTGAAGTAACCATCAGGGACATGCTCTTCACAGACGATGCTGCTCTAGCCACCCACACAGAAGCTCAGCTTCAATGCCTGATGGCCTACTTTGCTAAAGTATGTGATGAGTTTGGGTTAACCATAAGCCTAAAGAAAACAAATGTGATGGTTCAGGACGCGGACCCCCCCCCCCCCAAGCATCATCATCAACAACTATGAACTTGAGGTGGTGAGTCAGTTCATGTATCTCGGCTCTACCATCACCAACAACCTCTCGCTCGATGCTGAGCTCAACAAGCGGATCGGAAAGGCATCAACAACTCTCTCCAGGTTGTCGCAGAGAGTGTGGAACAACAGCATGCTGACCATGAACACTAAGATCACCGTGTACCGTGCATGCGTGCTAAGCACACTCATGTATGCCAGTGAAACCTTGACTCTGTACGCCTCACAAGAGAAAAGATTGAGCGCCTTTCACATGTGATGCCTCCGACGCATACTCGGGATCACCTGGAGTAATCGAGTAACAAACAACGAGGTGCTCGAGCGTGCCAAGATTCCCAGCATGATCACACTCCACCGCCAACGCCACATCAGATGGCTGGGCCATGTACGTTGGATGGTTGACGGACGGATCCCCAAAGACATTCTTTATTCAGAACTCGCCTCTGGCAAAAGGTCGATCGGACGGCCACATCTCCGCTTCAAGGATGTCTGAAAGCATGACATGAAAGCCCTTGATATTGATGTCAACACCTGGGAGGAGCTCGCTCTAGACAGATCAGGCTGGTGACATGCTCTGATCACTGGTCTGAAAGCCGGAGAGGACAAGCAACGCTTACTAGCTGATGAAAGACGAGGAAGACGAAGCAGCTTCAACCAACACCTGACATAACCTTCAAGTGTAGCAAGTGCAGCAGGGACTGCCACTCCCACATTGGACTACTTAGCCACAGCAGACGCTGCACAACCACCAACCGGGACATCTCTCATGGGCGCAGTTCCATTGTCTCTTGAGACTAATGGATGCCAACTAACTAACTAACTAACTTCAGGTATACCAAATGGTAATGTTCTATGATGAAGTATTCAGGTATTGCCAACAGCAGCGATCTATGATGAAGTATTCAGGTATCACCAACAGTAACAATATATGATGAACTATTCAGGTACCATCAACAGTAGTGATATACGATGAAGTATTCAGGTACCACCAACAGTAGTGCTATATTCAGGTATCACCGACAGTAACAATCTATGATGAAGCATTCAGGTATCACCAACAGTAATGATCTATAATGAGGTATTCAGGTATCACCAACAGCAGTGATATATGATGAAGTATTCAGGTATCACAAACAGTAACAATCTATGATTCAGGTATCACCAACAGTAACAATCTATGAGGTTTCAGATCTCACCAACAGTAATGATCTATGATGTAGCATTCAGGTATTGCCAACAGTAATGATCTATTATACAACATTCTGGTATCACCAACAGTAACAATTGATATGTTGCATTCAGGTATCACCAACAGTAATATTTTAAGAAGTAGCATTCAGGTATTACCAACAGCAACGTTTTATGATGTAGCATTTAGGTATCACCAACAGCAATGTTTTATGATGTAGCATTCAGGTATCACCAACAGTAATATTCTATAATGTAGCATATAGATATCACCAATAGTAATGATCTATGATGTTATATTCAGGCATCACCAACAGTAATGATCTATGATGTTTCAGATATCACCAACAGTAATGATCTAAGATGTTGCATTCAAGTATCACCAACAGTAACAATCTATGATGTTGCATTCAGGTATCTCCAACAGTAATGTTCTATAATGTAACATACAGATATCACCAGCAGTAATGTTTTATGATGTAGCATTCAGGTATCACCAACAGCAGTGATCTATTAAACAACATTCAGGTATCAACAACAATAACAATCCATGATTCAGGTATCACCAACAGTAATGTTCTATGATGCAGCATTCTAGTATCTTCAATGGTAATGTTCTATGACGCAGCATTCAGGTATCACCAACAGTAATTATCTATGATGTGGCATTTTGGCATCACAAACACTAACGTTCAATACTGTAGTATACAGATATCACCAATAGTAATGATATATGATGTTCCATTTTGGTATCACCAACAGAGACGTCCAACTTTTTTGGAAATTTCTACTGGGTACCCATCAATCATAATGAATGGTTACCCTGGTACCCGATCAAAGGGAAATTGTATTAAATGTGAACCTAAACTGCTCTGTTGTAGGTTCAAACATGCCAACACTCAAGAGAGGTGTAAGCATAATCTGTTACAAATATAAGTGGCAAAAAACATAATCTGAGCATAAAAAGAGCAATCTTAATATTACAAGCTATAATTACAGAAAATGGTATGAAAAACATACATATTTATTTTATTTAACACACATTTAATTTTGCTACTTATCTGCATCTGCAGTTAAACTTTTTGGTACAAATCAGCTAAATCCATGTGGATTAGTAGTTAATACAAGAGAATAGACATAACAGAAATGAATAAATTATTCATGCATAACACCCATTTTAACTAGTCTACATGTTAACAGTAACTTTCACGAATAGTCGTAAAGTAAACAAATGATGACTGTTGTAGTATTCTCAACCTACCATGGTTCTTCCCTTAATAATGGTCTGGTGCAATATGTTTTTAGGTTTAACAAAATCCCTCTCCTCTAACATTTTTCAGTCCTATAACATCCAACAATATCATCAATACAGCCCATACTTTAAAAGACATCTGGCACCATTTATTTTAAATGTAGACTGGTCCGCTATGTGTGTGTGTGTGTGTGTGGTTTAGATTTTTAACATAGCTTTAACAATTTTTCAGTCATATCGCTATGATGTCTGCAGTGTGACAGTTTATAGTGATATCTAGCACTGGGGCATCAGGCCGCAGTCATGTAGCATGATGTCCCACCCAGTCACATTATCCTGACACCAGAACGACAAGTCCTAACACAAACCTCTGTATGCTGAGCACCAAGCGAGGCAGCTGTTAGTACCATTTTTGCAAGTCTTTGGTATGACTTGGCCGGGGATCAAACCCACGACCTCCCGAATGTGATATATTTAAATATTTCAGTGAAAAATTTCATTCTGTATAGCTGTCCATTTCGTTCATATTTCCTAACATCGTATAAGAAGAGCATGTTATGATAACCAAGTTTTTGTGTTGCCTTTGCTGTGACAAAAAGAAAGGTCTTGAGTTTCCCGCTAATAAAAATAAATGAGTCCATTAAACAAACATATTAACAGCGGCCCTGACTTGAACAGCTAATACTCGCTTCAGGGCCACACTCTTGAGGCAAAAATGGCGTTACTTAAACTGGACATTTATATTGTGCTTTCTTTTATTTGAATTGTAGTAAGTATTTAAATTTTATTTCATCGAATATTTCTTAATCAGTACTTACTGTTGCTGTTGACTAAAGGTACTGATCTAGTTAATGTCATCAGGATCTCAAAACAAGTTATAAGAAAAATGGCGCATGAACCATGGACAGGCACAAAGTTTCGAGGGTCTAGCTTCAAATATCAGCGTAGATTCTTAAATAGGTTGTTCGAGTAAGAAGTGTCCTCCTTGTATTATTATATAGTACATGTACGTCACGTAAATTGTAAGCAGCCATACAAGCCACTGTGATGATGAATAAATGCTCACACGACACAAGCCCTGAACTGTAATCATTATTCTGTGTCTTGATCTGAACTTGGAATACATTTTTTTTACAGGTATCAGGTTGCTCAGTTTATTACCCAGGTTATTATTAACAGGTGGGTACCCGTTTACCCGTTGGCATCTTTAATCACCAATAGTAGTGATCTATTGTATAGCATTCAGGTATAACAAACAGTAACAATCTATGATGTATCATTCACGTATCACCAAAAGTAATGAGTAATGTTCTATATGTAGCATTCAGATATCAACAACAGTAATGATCAATGATGTAGCATTCAGTTATCACTAAAAGTAATGATCTATGATGTGGCATTCAGTTATCACCAACAAGGCAGAAGGAAGATGCATAATATAGTACTATATCAACTTACTGTAACAGTTGTGAAGATGAAGCCAAACTTGATTTATTTTTCATGTTAAAATCAAAATAATGACTTGAAAAGTGGTATCAGTTTCAAAAGATAAATATCAGTTTTTAATGATACAATTTGCACATAATGCCCTCATGCTGACATACTAGGAAATTATTTTAAACGATTGCAACAATGAAAACGTATTTTATTGATTGCAACAGATACCTCTTTTCAGGGCATTATTTCTTAAATATTCAGGTCCCAAATGACTTCATAAAGCACTGGCAAAAAGCTGTTACAGAATGAAAAAGATTAATCCCAACACTTCTAAGCAATCAATAAACACTGAATTAATTGGTGTACAATCTTGAGGCATACATAGAATGGCAGTGGATTACTCTGTCATGACAAACAGGATATTGATCATGTCAAAATTGTGTGTGATCTTCTCTAGAGCTAGCCTAACTCTGCTTATGACCACATGCTCTTCATGTTAAATCCTCAGGGAATATAATGCCTCAATTTGTAGAAGATTTAAGATTTTGTACAGAGCACAAGAGGAATGAGACAACAAAAATTTGATAACCTAACATATTCAGAGGTGAAATTACTCTGAAATCAATGATTCAGTAAACATATCCAGAAAGTTGGTCACAAAACAGCTTTTGCTAGCAAGCTAAATAAATATTTTACATAGAACCAATAGATACCTTTGTTTGTATACTATTTTTCCAAAAAGAGCTGCAGACAATTACAGTCAGAATTATGTTATAAAATACTGTCTGTATTAAAGGAAAAATTATAATTTAGTGGAGGAAGGGATAAAAGCTCCTGCTGCCTTGTAACAATATTTGTTTGTGTACATTATTCTATTTGGTGACCAGCCCTTTATTCTCTTAACTTTTAGACAAAACGCTTAAGCTCAAGATCACAACAGTCAAAATAAGAAATGATACATGGAGTGCACCTGCATCATTACAATTTGTCACTCTTGTAAAGAGTCCCACATCATGAAAAAAAAATTATATAAGTGAAGTGATCCTACATTTGTTCTAATCAAAGTTATATACTGTAAAAGTTCTGTACTCTGAGCATGCACCTGGGTTTCTTGCATAAAACATTTTGAGAATAACGAGTTTGGCCTGGAGATGATCATGAGTCAGAGCTTGCAATTTTTTGTGTCAGCCAGACTATTTTAATAAAACCACATTTGACTGGCTCAGAGTGAAAACTCAATCTCAAACTTGAGGTCATATTTTTGGTCATCAGGCCTGGAGATCATAACACTGAGGTTGAGTTTGAGACCGAGTCTTCTTTCTCAGCCAATCAAGCACGAATGAAAGTTCTTTGTCATTGGCATGCACAAAATCTCAAGCTCAAATTTTCAATCTCTTAAGTGTTCATTTCAAGGCTAAACCCCAGCTAAACTTCTCAAGCACATAACTGAAGCTCAACTTAAAAACCTCAAAATCAGATATGATAAAGTTCATGATATTTTGCTGTCAAAGAGAGGAACTAACATGAAGAAACACCTGAATTTACATCATTCTGAAAAAATTTCATGTGTCAACACAGTCAATGTTTTTAGGCTTTGAGCTTAAAACTTGAGTTTCATCGAAAACCATTGTAGAATACCAGGTCAGATTTTCAATAAAATTTCAAAGTTTCTGTAAATGAGAACTCCACAACACTGACCTCTCATGTTATATTGCAGCAGCTGGGGTCCATTATGTACATAATCATGATATTGCAAGGATGATTGCGAAATTTGATGAATGTGTGTACCTGTTGTGTGTCAGAGCACTGGTGTGTACAAAATACCAATCACACACATTCAATTTTCTCAAAACTTAATGTTTTAAAAATGAAATAAAAATATAAAAACATAATTCATGCTCCTTTCTTTCAACCCATATTTTCATATATTTGACAGATGTACAATAGTTTTTGTGTCAATTAAGTTTACAGCAAATGGATGCTGAAAATCTTTTAATCAATTTTTATTTGTTTCATTTTATAATCTGGTTATGGAGTACATAACAGTACTATGATATCCAGAACTACATTATAACATGGGATGAATGTATTTACACAGAGTCAACTGTGATATGTATGGTGATCCAAATGATTACTACTAAAATTGGTGTAACAAAGACATTTGTCCTTGACCCATGACAATTACATGACAGTGGCTAATGACAAGTTTCACAATAACTTTAGTTCTGACTAGAAGCACTGTGTATGCTTCAATGGGTTTCCACTGTCCCAGCAACTTTGCTTGATATGGGTTGCTGATCCATTCCTTCTAATTCAAACTTTTACTCTGTGTTCTGGACACATGGTACTAATGGTATGGAAAAGTGGGAACCAGCCTGGAAATGGGTGAACATAAAATAGAGTATATTGAATTAGGTTGACCAGGATTGCTTAATAATGTTGTTATGTTGTAGGAAAAAGAATCTTTTGAGAGCTTATCCTAGCTGTAAGTGGAAAAAATAGAAACATTGTTTTATTGATGGAATTTCAGTCCTTTAACAGTCTTGAGTTTGGAACACTCATTACTGAAATTAGCACCTGACTCTTTGGTGCGGAATTGAAAGCACATGTTTCAAACACATGCAGGTCCGAAAAATGCCACGGCTCATATCCTTTCTTCTACCCAGAAGCTGACATCCAGGTTTTATCTATACTGATAAATATTAGTTTGATCATGAGCACTCAAAAATATTAAGTTATTGAATTTTTAATATCATGGTGTTTGCATAGGTTTACTATTGAAACTGAATTAGTACCACAAGTAATTCACAACAAGTGCTCTCTTGCATATAAAAAGTTACTACCTGTAGCATTGAGCAAAATCAATTAACCAATAAGAGACTTTGTAACATCTAATAGCTGGGCTCAAAATTGATGTTATCCCAAGATAAGCAAAATCTGCCAGCATATCACTGAAACTCCACTCTCACAAATCTGCTGGAAATTTCCACTGATCAACATCACAAGTTAAAAAATAGTCTTGTATCAGATGTATGTAATAAAAGATGACGGCATTCCCTGTAATTGTTAATTAATCCTTTTAATGTGTAAACTGAGTACCTGTCAAGACTGTGCCCAACCAACAATAGGTTATCTCATTAGATCTTCTGGCCTGTAACCAGTAGAATTAAAAATACCTATAAATCAAGCTGATTGATATCTGTTCACAACTACATCAGCTCAAGCAGTCTATTTAGTACCATGGTAATATGTCTTGCCCAGAAACACACCAGTAGCAGCCAAACTTTGATGGACTGTGAAAGATTCAAACCCACAACCCAACTGGGCAAGTCCAACACACTAAAAACTTTGCCACTCCAGCTCTCTTCAATAAGACAAAAAAAAATTATGGATTTCCAGCATTTTTAGTATGTCAAAAGGTACAACTATTTCTGTATCAACAATAACGTACAACAAGTGCAAAGTATGGACAATACTTCACCTGTGTTGGCCAAAGGGTGCAGTTGAGTGTAGTTCAGTGAATTATTCCTGTGAAATTGTACATCTCTTACCTTGTGCAACTTTCACTAAACTCCACTTTCAGAAATATTTATTCTTTTATAGTAATGTGGAGGCTGATAATTAGACCCTGTTACATTAAAAAATATTTCCAAATCATGCAATGCAAAATTCCAAACTTAACAATTAGCTATTGAAAAAAAAACTGTACCCAAACAATCTTTTATTCCTCCAAATAATTTTGTACACATATGTATCTCCAATTACCCAAGAAAAACTGTGTGCAATAGGTTTGTATATGTTGCAAATGGATGCAAACAAAGTTCAGGAAGTTTTACATCCAATGTTTCTGACATTTCATGAAGCAGTGACTCAAAAAACAAAAATATAGATGCAAAATAAATATCTAGACATCACATTCTTCAGATTAAGAGGAATTAGGTCAAGGTAAGATTAAAGTAGTAGATAAAACCAGTGAAAAAGGTACTGTTGGCCTGAAATTCTTCTCTTCACTGCCATGTCTTAAAAGAAAAGGACTGGACAAGATGAGCACAGCAGAACTGCAATACTCTTATCAACTTGTAATTGCCAGAGTCCTTTATTAACAATTATGTATCTTTACGCATCAGGCTTTACATCTAGTGAGAGTATTTCAATACAGGTCTCTTTTTTAAGTACACAATTTTAACAGTGCTGTGCAGACTGCCCATTTTCTATTGATCAAAGGTACCTACAAGTCCTGTATTACCATGTGCTGGAGGGGATCCCAATTGGCCCAGTGGTCTAAAGCACTAGCCATTATGGATCGCTGCCATCTCACCTCTCTATGCATGGGTTCGAGTCTTGGGCTCGGCCAATGTGGGTATGTGAGAAAGCTTGCCAGAAGCTTCTCATGGGTCAGTGGTTCTTTCTGGGGTTTTCCAGGGTTCATCCTCTACTGTTTATATTGACCGCCGTGTATAGCCTATCTTGTGCTGAAAAATGGCATTAAACCCTACAACAACAAAAACACCATGTGCTGACAATTACCAGAGGAGGCCCCAAAATACAAACTATGCAGAACCACTTGATCAGGGCATATATCCAACAGCAAACATTAATCTGTGGAGTTTAAGTTAGAAAATTTTTCAACAGTTACTGAACTACCTGCATCCTGAGGTTTACTCATTTCAAAAGCAAAAAACCTCAGCTGTGGGATGTCTTGTGTATACAAGGTCTCTTTTATAACATGGATAATGACAACTAATGTCATAATATACAAGCAAATTATCCTCCAGTAACATTTAATGACATACAATAACCTAATCAGACCAATAGTTATATCAGTGTTTATATAGGCAATCTTCTGTCTCTACTCACTGTTTCTTCAAGGAAGTCATAGGGCAGATGTTATTAGCCTTTGTGTTGGGGGTCAGCTTTCGCAGCCCTTCAAACCACATCTGCAAAACAGAAACATCCCAATTAATTGTGCGCTGACAAAATGAATTATGTAGTAGTGTATCCATGTAGTCTTACACCCACAAGAACCTATTTTAAATAATTCTTGCTAGGTTTTTCTTTAAAAAAATTAATTAAAATAAGAATTAATTTGAAACAAAAATAAAGTCTGATAAAACCTAAACTTGTATGTGGCAGCACTTTAAATGAAATCATAGTTAAAATGTGAACCTGACATGAATAGCACTGAATACTCATCAATTCCAAGTACCTGCTTGTTTACTATCTGTCTGATATAATTCTCATTCTGTGATTCTATTATTATTTTGCTCCCATCTTAAGCAGTAGTCTCCATCAGGGAGTATTCTTCCAAAATTGAATCTGTAGAGATGCTGCCAAGTTTTTATCTGAAGGCATCAAAATAAAGTGGGAGTTGAAAACAATATAGAAGAGAGGAAATATCTGTAGTTTAATATTTACCTAAAACATAAATATCCATCACTATTTTTTACTGCTCCACTCTGTTAGGGCTCTACAGAAATCAAAATCCTTAAAATATGTACCCTCAAGTTGTATAAACTGTTAATGTGATTGCTTCTGAGTTTAATCTGTTCCTTATTTATGTATTATTCTATACTTTGGGCATATGCAAAGCTAGCTCACCAGCTTCCACAAGTTGGGAAACTTGACTTTATAGCTGTTTGAAGAATTTCAACAGTTCACAGGTTATTGTATCAAGTTCTGTTAATCAAATAGTAATTTGTACGGGTATGTTGATGAAGAGAATGCCAAAAGTACCCGGCATTTCTTGTCTGAATATTATTTACCACAAGCACACTAACAAAATAAACTATACTAAGGTTCGTGTTTTGTCAGAAATATGCACAAAATGCAATGAAACTAAGTTTAAATTCACAACACCAATCAACTATTTTAACTGACAAAACCACACCATGATCCTGAAAGAAAACTGAATGCAATAATTCAAGTACTAATTTTATGGAACAAAGTATTCACCTATGCATACTCTGCTCAAACATCAGACAGGTGTTAAAATCCAAAACCAAATTTGATGTGAAGATGTACATAGATGGTACTACTCTCAAGGCCTTACAAGTGCAAAATATAATTTACAGAACTTGTGAAAATGTAAATAGCAATTCTTTAATACAAATGTATGTATTTCCAAAAATGTATGTATTCCTATAAATGTTGCAAGTGATTCCTCAAAATCTATACCCACTTCTGCTTCACTAGGTCTTGTAAAGAAAGGAATTTGCATGGCAAGTTTAAATATTAGACACACCTTTCCAAAGCTGACACTGAACCAGAATAGAACATTTCACATGTTAGGCCCAAGTTAATTAAACCCTCTTTGGTACATAACAAGCTTGATATAGAGGGATATGAAATTGAAAGAAAAGAGAGAACATCAACCATTAATAAAGAAGGAGATGGGATTATATATATATATATATATATATATATATATATATATATATATATATATATATATATATATATATATATATATATATTCAGATCAGCGTAATATTCATTTAAGATAAATGAGACGTCATAAATTCTTACATGAATATCCATTATTAATATGATTATGAAATCATTATTAGCAAGATTTCAAAAAATGACCATACTGGATGTCTGAGAAGTACCAATATCATTGAGGATCAACTAGACCTTTGAATGAATGTGTGTATGTCTGTCAAGTCTGATAGTAATCCTCTAAGTGCATTAGGAAAAGCAGTGATTAAAAAAAAAACATTCTAATGGACAGATGGACAATGGAATATGGATGGACAAAGGACAATGAACAAGAGATCATCCTATAAACTCTTCTGTTCTGTGATTAGTAAATGACTTAACAGTAGTAAAACTGCATGCTGTTATTAGCAACCATCAAATAATATTACCATATATACTAATGTATAAGCCAAATAATTTAGGAAAAAATAAAGGCCTGGAAGAAGGGGGGATGGCTTATCCATGGGCCAAGGTTGAAACTCAACAGTTTTTAAGTTTTTTGTTGACTAATGTAATAGCTGCAAATCTTGGGACATGAAAAAATAATTTGCTCCATGTCCTAAGACTTGTAGACATGTAAAATAAATACATTATTGGTGTCCCAACAATTATTAAACTGTTACTACTATGTTTGCTTTTGTTATTATTTTGCATGTGTTTATTTTCTAATTTCTCAAACATGAAATTAAGTAAAGGTAAATACGGACTTCATAATTCGCTGGCCAGTTGAAAAAAACTACCTGGGAGACCATGCTGAACTATAATGTACAGTACTTACACAGTGCAAAGTGTGCATAGCATCACTTAAATCCTTGTTTATTCCTAATCATAATAGATGCAGATTTTGCTTTATTCATTGTTTTGACCAAACTGCATATTTCCAGATAACATTTCAGCTATTCGTTATTAGCTGTTTCCTTTATGTTAATCCACACACTCACGAGTTCTTCTTTTTCAATGATATAAATGATCCTACAAATCGATGTAATCTTTATGAAAAAGGTACACATTTGATAATTGTGCATGGCACATAACCAGCATAACTGTTACATGTACATGAAAGAATGGTAATAATACAGGCTAAAATTCTGAATAGAGATCAACTAAGATCATCATCAATCTATTTAAGTTTTGTGTTTTGTGTTTTGGCCAAACAAAATCATAATTTTCCACAAAATGGAAAGCTGGATATTTCGGCGTTCTCCAGTAGCAATACAGGCCAGTTAATCATTAAATCCCTGAATCTGGCTTGGATTAAGAGAAAATTTTGACCAGCAACTATACCAGTGCTTTGATGCATAACTGTCTTTCACGCCATAATATCAGCATGACTACCATAGTTTTGTAAAACAGGGTATGAGGTTGCTTACATCAAAGCAAACCACAACTCAGAATTTAGGGTATTAGCATAATTTTCGAAGCATTATTTCTGAAACTTCATTATTGTATTTTGGAGATATTAAAGTTTAGTGCAGTGTTCCCATGATTCAAATAAAAGGGATGTTCTTCATTCAGTGGAATGTACTTCAGTGCATGTTCAAACCAATAATGTATATTCAGTGGTGCCATTATATAAATATGCTCACTAGCCTAAGTGCAAGCTTTGAACCAAAACCTACTGTTGTTCATTGTTGTCATACTGGGATCACATTTTAATGAGTCAGGTATTTGCAATTTCAAGACAAAATAAAAACGTAATTACTGGTGCATTGATATAAAAAGTAATGCAATAACGCATAAATACACAATAATTAGGGGTGAGGTAGTGTTACAGCAACCCACAAATGCTCAATTCTTGTCATCGTTCGATCAAGTTATGCACAATTTGAATTAGGCAGAAAAAAGAAGAAAACAGAAAATTAAATAAATTTCTTGACTTTTCAAACAAATTTATTAACTTCTATCATTTCTATGTAACAATCATACATGCCAGCCCTGAGAGAGGTATACATGTAATTTTTGCTAATGAACGCTTCCCTAAATAAATGCATGTAGAACTTACCATATGCATCTTGTGATGTTGTCTGAGACTTGTGGGTCAGCTTATGCACAGGTCATGCACTATTTCGTGATTACACCTTTTCGGGGGGGAAGGCTTATAGGCAAACAAACTTAAACGCAAGTATATATGGAAAGAAGTCCATAAATAACAACCTACCTTAGCTGTTTCCTGATCTCTAGCTATCATAGGTGTGTAGTTGATGTTAACCAAGTCCAGTCCACTGCAAATGGTGACAGTCCTGGAGTCCATGGGCCCCGTCCCCTTCTGTTCTAAGTCAATGGTGACCTTAGGGTCCTGCAGAAATAAGTCTTTAAAAAGAATTGTACCAAGATCAATCACCTAGATGACACCTGCCTGACAGCCACATGCAAGGCCATTGGCCACTGAATCTGGGTCAATTAGATGCCCTCTGCTGAAATGTTTTCCAATGCTGTTGACAGTGTATGAAATCAAACATTTCAATGTTTTCTAATGCTGTTGACAGTGTATGAAATCAAACATTTCAAGGTTTTCTAAAGCTGTTGACAGTGTATGAAATCAAACATTTCAAGGTTTTCTAATGCTGCTGACAGTGTATGAAATCAAACATTTCAAGGTTTTCTAATGCTGTTGACAGTGTATGAAATCAAACATTTCAAGGTTTTTTGAGTTTTAGTATCTTCATATCTGATGACACATTGGTACCATTTGTCAAATATTGAAAGGCCTCTATGCCAGGACATTTTTGTTTCAAAGTTAGTCAAAATTCTCTTCAATAGTTAAATATTGTAAAAAAAAATTCCCTATCATGACTAATGGAAGCTATATTTGTGGGTGGTGCAGCAACATTTGTATAAATCTGAAAGTTGTTCAACTAGTACATTTTCTGTCAAAATTATGTTAAGAGCCATTGTTTACAAGAATTTATCAACAGTTTCCTTTTCTCTATTTTTTTCTCTCAGTAACTCCAGCCATATTTGCTAGTAGACTCACATCATTTTTATAAACTTAAAAGGCCTCCACCTAAAAATGTTTCCTGTAAAAACAAAATTTCAAGTTGTTGTTTGTGAAAGAAATCATGTAAAGGGTTTTCTATTAGTAACAGTGGCCATATCTGTTGGTAAATTGGAACGTTTTTCATAAATTGCCTTTGTGCCAACATGCTACCTGTCAACTTGGTCAAATTCTGTGTTTCTGACAATAAGACATAAAATTTATTATGTTTTTAGTAACTGCAACCAAATTTCATGGAGATCAGCTTTCTGCTTAAAAATTTCAACAGTATTCATGCCATCATGCTCCCTGTTAAGTTTGGTCACATTCAATTTAGCAGTTTTAAAGAGGTTGTTATTTTAAGACTGACCTATTGTTAATAATGACAACCTATTTGACAGTGGATTGGAATCGTCGGTATACATTTTAAGTATTTTCTATTTCTAGGAACTAGACCCTTTCTACACCTACATTGCCAACAAAAGAAAAAATGCAGGAAATGTGATAATTTTTTCCTATATATGCTTTGCAGGCAAGACAAAGAAAAAACATATTATTATATTCATTCCAATTGGTTCCAAGAGGACTCTGCTGTATAGGGGGTGTAGATGGGGTGGGTGGAGTCTATGGCAGTGTTATCTTTATGAGGTTACATGAAGCAGAATTTATTTCTTCTTCTTCATATTTTGCAGTCGGCATCACCAAAAAAATTCTTCAACATAAGGAATTTAACACTTTACTATGTACTTTTAACTACTTTTCTCAAATTTAAAAACATTGGGGGGGGGCATTTTCAACATCTTTAAAATTACACAAATAATTCACCAGTTCAAAATGATGTCAATTCAAGAATATAAGTTTATATGCATTTGTTTACTAATTTCTTGCTAAGTTCAGTTTACATTCTATTATGTATATCTATACTGTGTGTTCAACTGTTGTCCAAGATTATAGACTGTAATGATTATTTGTATATAACATATTACATAGCTGATTTGTCTATGAGTGTAAGCTATATATTTTAAGTAAATGATTATTTGTGAACAACATGTTTACTTGGATCTGAGTTCAGGACAAAGTTTTTCCCTTGGAAAAACATGTTTCTCAGGTTGGATTGCTAAAATTTAGGTAAACAGACATGACCTTGTTTACAGTGTGGGGTAATTTTCCATAAAAGATTATGGATTTTTTTCTTCAGAAAAGGTTACTGTGATATAGATCAAGTGGGTTAATAGATTGTTTATTGAATTTTACTAAACTTGTTGGTTTTGCTTTTTTAGGTTTCTTAGTTTAAGACGACAGAGTTGTAACAATTCAAAGACTGTTTGCCAAAATAGTGCAAGATTACATTAAACATTTAAGGAAAGTGAAGCGTCTTTCATAGCCTCTCCTTCCCAGGTGTAGTGATCGCCGCAGGACCACTGTCTCGCTCTGCGGGGCAGGAGGTTACTTGCATATGGCCTCTCCTACACTATTGTGTCCACAGCAGCACCTTCACGCGGTGCCCCCTGTTTTAACAGAGCCTGCTGTGTGGCACGACCGAGTACCCGGCGGTATAACTGGGTGGGCAGACTGGGCTCATTAGCCTTGGCAGGCAACCAGTCTAAGAGAAGGGAAACTCTGACCCCAAACCCGGGCAGATGAAGCTCGTTAGCCTTGTCAGGCAGTTCATCTAGGAGAAGGAAACTCTGATTCAAAACCAACCAAGTCCCATCCATTGGATTATGGCTCCACTGCCTTGTGGATATCTTCGGGAGAAGGAAAGGCTACGGGAGTAAACCCAGACAGAAAATCAGGAGTGGAGCCCCTAAGGCGGCTGGGGGTTGACTACGACCTCCTTCCGGCAGCTCCTGCATCCAAACTGGTGCCAAATGTCATGCTCAGCATTCCTTTGGACCCCACCAGCAAGGACGAGAGGGGGATCCTGACGTCTGGGCAGCCCAGGATCTCCATATTCCACGCCCAGGCTTGCGCCCTGGAGAGGACACTCCAGTCTCGCTACTGAGTGAGGAAACAACACGGAAGCTGACAGTTTACGGGTTATAAGTCCCACCCGATTGGCGTAGGGAAGGGGCGCCATGGGTCAGCTTTGACGGTGGGAGGGATCATCGTGTCCCACTGGCCAACTATCGCCCGCCTCAAGCCGGGCAGCCCCCGGTCAATAAGGTGTTGACCCGCCATCGTCTGCCTGCTCCAGTGGGTGTCTGGAGCTCAGTGTGTTGTTCAGCATGACAAGCAGACGGTAATTCCACACCAGACAAAAGAAACAAGAAACCAATAAAGAAGACTCCAGCTCTTCGATTTGCAAGCTGGAATGTGCGCACCATGTGTACAGGCATCTCCGACGACCTCAGAGAAGTGGACGACACCAGAAAGACGGCCATCATCGATAGAGAACTCACCAGACTAAACATCAGCATAGCTGCCCTCCAGGAAACCAGGCTCACCTCTAGTGGCTCCCTCAGAGAGGAAAACTACACCTTCTTCTGGAAGGGTCGAGAACCTGAGGAGCCCCGTCAGCACGGAGTGGGCTTTGCCATCAAAAACAATCTCCTGGCCTCGGTTGAACCTCCAACAGGGGGCACTGAGCGTCTCTTGTCCATCCGCCTCACCACTACTTCAGGTCCTGTCAACATCATCAGTGTCTACGCCCCAACCCTCACGTCACCAAAAGACGTGAAGGATCAGTTCTATGGGCAGCTGGACGAACAGATCAAAGGATGCCTCAAAAATGAACCACTATTCCTCCTCGGCGACTTTAATGCCAGAGCAGGTGCGGACCACGAGTCCTGGCCTACCTGCCTCGGATATCATGGCACTGGAAAGACCAACGAAAACGGCCAGAGACTGCTGGAGCTATGCACCTACCATGGCCTGTGCATCACAAACACCTTCTTCAAGTGTAAGCCACAACACAAAGTGTCATGAAAACACCCCAGATCTCATCACTGGCACCAACTCGACTTGGTCATCACCAGGCGCTCTGCCCTTAACAGCGTCCTCTCCACCAGAACCTACCACAGTGCAGACTGTGACTCCGACCATGCCCTTGTGAGCAGCAGAGTGTGACTACAGCCACACGTGCTACACCGCACAAAACCAAAAGGATGTCCTCGCATAAACACTGCACAGATGTCAGTCCCTGCCAAGGTGGAGGAGTATGTGTCTGCCCTGAACAAGGCTCTCCAGGACCTGCCTGAGTATGACGCTACAGCCAAGTGGAACGCCATGAAGGGTGCCATCTACAGTACAGCTATGTCAACGTTTGGCAAGAAGGAACGACCCAGCCAGGACTGGTTCAATGCACACCTATCAAGGATGGAACCACAAATCGAGGAGAAATGAAAAGCCTTCATAGCTTACAAAAAATGCCCTAATGAACGGACGCTTGCTGCTCTCAGAAGTGCCCGAAGTAACACCCAACGCATTGCTAGACAGTGTGCGAACGAGTACTGGCAACAACTGTGTGAAGGGATCCAGCGCAGTGCCGAGTCCGGACACATCCAAGGCATGTACAGTGGCATCAAGAAGGCTCTAGGCCCTACAGTGAAAGGGGTCGCTCCCCTGAAATCCCTGACGGGAGAGAAGATCACAGACCGTGGGCAACAGATGGCCAGATGGGTGGAGCACTACTCAGAACTATACTCCAGAGAAACGTCAGTCACTGATGCAGCCCTCAGCAGCATAAAGAATCTGCCCACCATGGAAGAGCTTGACAAAGTGCCAACCTTAGAGGAGCTCAGCAAAGCAATCGACTGCCTTCCAAACGACAAAGCACCAGGTAGTGACAGCATCCCGCCCGAAGCTATCAAACGTGGAAAACCAGCATTGATTAAACCACTGCACGAGCTACTTTGCCGCTGCTGGGAGGAAGGAGTAGTCCCCCAAGACATGCGTGATGCCACAATTGTGACCCTTTACAAAAACAAGGGCGACCGCAGTGACTGTAATAATTACAGAGGGATCTCGCTCTTGAGTATTGTTGGTAAAGTGTACGCCCGCATCATACTCAACAGGCTGCAGTTGCTGGCAGACCATGTGTACCCAGAATCACAGTGCGGCTTCAGAGCAGGCAGGTCGACGACAGACATGATCTTCTCCCTACGACAACTCCAAGAGAAGAGCAGAGAGCAAGGTCAACCACTCTACATGATGTTCATCGACCTCACCAAGGCCTTTGACTTGGTCAGCAGGAAGGGCCTTTTTGAACTTCTGAGTAAGATCGGTTGCCCCCCAAAACTCCTCAGCATGATAATCTCTTTCCATGCAGATATGAAGGGAACAGTCCTGTATGATGGATCATCCTCAACTTCCTTCCCAATTAACAGTGGTGTGAAGCAGGGCTGCGTGCTGGCACCAACACTTTTTGGGATCTTCTTCTCCCTGCTCCTGTCCTACGCCTTCGACACGTCCACGGATGGCATATATCTACACACCAGGTCTGATGGGAGCCTGTTCAACCTGGCACGACTGCGCTCAAAGACCAAAGTGAGAGCTGTGCTCATCAGGGAGATGCTTTTTGCAGATGACGCAGCTCTTGTGGCCCACACCGAGGAAGCCCTCCAGAGACTGGGAGACCGTTTTGCTGTTGCCTGCACGCACTTTGGTCTCACAATCAGCTTGGAAAAAACAAATGTCAGCGTGCAAGATACCACCATTGCCCCTTCAATCAAAATCAATGGTGTCACCCTGGAAGCAGTCAACAACTTTACCTACCTAGGGTCAACCATCAGCAACACTCTCTCGATTGATATGGAGCTGGATAGAAGGCTTGGAAAGGCAAACACCATCATGGCTCGATTAACAAAGAGGGTTTGGGAAAACAACGCGCTGACAGAGCACACCAAGGTCCGAGTCTACCAGGCCAGCGTTCTCAGCACCCTTCTATATGGAAGTGAGACGTGGAGTACCTACATGAGGCAAGAACGCCGGCTCAACTCCTTCCATATACGGTGCCTAAAACGCATCCTGAAAATCAGCTGGCAAGACCATGTTCCACACAGCGAGATCCTGCAGCGTGCAAGTACCCCCAGCATGTACTCCCTGCTAATTAAACGCCGCCTTCGATGGCTGGGTCACGTCCGACGCATGGAGGACGGAAGGCTGCCAAAGGACATCTTATATGGACAGCTGGCCACTGGCATGAGAAGAGTCGGACGCCCCTCACTCCGTTTCAAAGATGTGTGCAAGAGGGACATGAAGGCATGCAACATTTCACCCGATGGCTGGGAAGAGCTGGCTGAGGACCGAGGCACCTGGAGACTGATGGTAAACAATGGCATATCAGTCGCTGATGCGAGGAGAGGCCAGTTGGTGGCAGAGAAACGTAAGAGAAAGAAGAACGCAACAGCAACCACAGTAATGCAGACTTCCCAGTATGTCTGCACCAACTGCAGTAGGGACTGTCACTCACGTATAGGCCTGCACAGCCACAGCAGACGTTGCCAACAGAGACAGGCAACACCCCAAGGGCGCTATTCGCATGGTCTTTCGAGACCGAGTCGCCAATGATGAGATTAAACATTTACTTTTATAACCATATGCAAAAAATTGAACTTGTGCAAATATAATGGAATAATGGCATAAAACAAACATGAAAATTAAATTTTGAGCATTAATCCAGTAACAACAAAATTATATGGAACCTTGTGTTTCACGTTCACACCACAATTATGTAAACAACTGAACTTAACCTTGAGGATTTCATGAGTTATCTGGTTTTATAAATTTGCATTCCTGTCAAACAGTCTTTACAAAAGTCACTGAGACTTTGTTAGATGAAATAAATAAAGGAAATATGACAGGTGTTTTTACCTTGACTTTAAAAAGACATTTTATCTAGCAGGTCATCTCAAAATTACAATGCTATTTAGATGTATGAGATACAAATGAAGATTATCAGAACTAGCCTACAACTACCTGTGTTTTATTACCAATGATGACTATATTATGACAAGAGACATTGTGTCAAAATTCTTTCATTCACCTTTCACCTTATAGCTCCTCCAGCCCAAATCCTGCCTGTAGGCATAATGAGGCTGTACCCTACTTCTGAGCTCTGTAGCATCAAGGTCATTTAAGATACACCAAAGTGGATGGTATTACAATAAAGCTGACAGATGCAGCTCTACAGTGATAGCAAATAATCTGGACCTTCTACTCAGATTACAGAATGCAAAGGGGAAAACTTATTTTTTTGAGACCAGATCTTTTACACCAAAAATTCGCCCATAGTCGGAATTTGATTTTGTGTATTGATTTGAGACTTTTTGGCCTGTGATCTAAGGCAATCCAGTCTGAACTGCACACAGACTGGTGAACCTTTGCAAAGAGTATGATAAGTTGGGGATTGGGAGTAAGAAGCGGCTAGGAGTCGAAAATAATGGGTCCAATATGCAAAAGAAATGAACTCCAACTTTTACCCTTCTGCACATGCTTAAGCCAAATAGCCAAAGAAAACCAACATTTCTAGCACAGCTAGGCATCAGTTTAAGTGAAAAACTCCTAGAAAAGCAGTTGTATTTGGATGAATTCAGAATTAACCTCCAAAATGCGTTTCCTAACCCATTTCAGGTGAAAATGGTAAAAGTCTTTGGGGCCAAATGAGACAGTGGTGACTTTCAGAAGAAAAATTGGAAACAAACAACACAGTAAAAACTTTGTAACCAAATGTGAACAGTTGCTACATTATGTACATTTATGGACAAATCAAGGATGTGATTTGTGTGGTGAAATAAACCATACTGTTGCCAGGGCACTAGGGTAAGGAATTTAGATCCTGATTATATAATAAAGTTAAACACAAAGCCAAAGCTCATAACTACCTGTGGTCAGTATAGCATGAGCCATGTTGTTTCTATTAGTTATTAAGTTACTATTACATCACAAAGGCTGTATGGTAGATCCCTAACCCACTTGTATAAACAGATTCAAATATTAACTTCTGTATGTAGTGAATGGAACAGATTTTGGTGTAGATGCAATTATTCCTCTGGCAGTTTACATGACAACACAAAACCAGCATTCATGCCAAAAATAAACTGACTGTAATTACTGAAAATAATACATTCAACAGGACTAAGAAACACTCTCTGCTTGAAAATAGGAATATTGACAGCAATACTAATAATGTAAATGTATTTAGAAACAAACAATGTAAATGTATGTAGAAATATTTATGTCTCCTTGAGTGCCTACAACTGTCATTGCATCTCAGTTAATGTTATAGTTATGAGTTTAGCAATACATGTATCAGGAAAATGTATTATTATAGATCATTTAAATATTCAAGGCATCAGAAGCAAAACTGATTGAGTAAAACTTCTCTAGATAACAAAGTACATTTGTTTGGCATCTCAGAAACAAAGCTGACTGAAAAGCAGACTCATAATTTTCTCTGTATTGATGGATATGACAAGCCTGTTCTCAAAGACAGGAAGGCAGGAGGTGGGGATTCCTAATATAGGCAAAAAATGGTACAGTAATAACAAATAAAGGATGGATCTTGAATCTAAAGAAGTTGAATTAATATGGATTCTGACCACCACAGAAAAAGCTAAATTCTATTTAGTTGGCTTCACGTATAGGAGCCAGCCATCTTTAAATGTTGACTGAAATGAACATTTTGAATTTCAAATTGAGACAGTTATAAATGAAGAGAAAGAATATTACATATTAGGAGACATAAATAGGGACCTGCTAAATGAACAAATAAATTAAAAAAGTTAGATTCTGTTTTTGCCTTTTGGCATTTTGCAATTAGTTAATGAACATACTAGGGTACCATCCAATTCAAAAACAATTATGGACCATCTATAGAATGAACACAATTTAAAAAAATGATTATAAAATTATATTCCAAAACTGGTTTAAGCAATCATTTTGCAAGTTTTCTCACAAAAAGAAAACGTAACAATATAAAAGCAAAGAAGGTTCATAAATCAATGACATTCAGGTCTTTTAAAACTTTCAATAATAATGATGTGTGTGTGTATGTGTGTGTGTGTGTGTGTGTGTGTGATTTGTTTTTTTAATGCAGCTTTAACAATTTTTCAGTCATATTGCTACGATGTCTGCAGTGTGGCAGTTCATAGTGATTCCTAGCACTGAGGCATCATGTCGCAGACATGCAGCATGATGTCCCACCCAGTCACATTATCCTGACACCAGGCTGACTAGTCCTAACACTAACCTCTTAATGCTGAGTGCCAAGCGAGGCAGCTGTTATTACCATTGTTGTAAGTCTTTGGTATGACTTGGCCAAGGATCGAACCCATGACCTCCCGCATCTGAGGCGAAAGCTCTAACCACTAGGCCACTGAAGCAGTCTCAATAATTATAATTTCTTAAAGGATTTAGACCCAAACCCCTGAGATACTATTGAAAAAAAATTATGATAATGATATTTTAATCAATTGCTATTTTCAGTTTTTTGAAGTTGTTAACTCATTAACCCTGGTGCTGCATTTACATGGCAGGAGATAGTAGCCTACTGCCAAGCTCTATAGAATCAAGGTCATGTATAATACACTCAAGTGAGTGGTATTACGGAAAGGTATGTAGCTCTACAATGATACCAAATAATCTGTAATTTCTAGTTGCACTACAAAATACAGAGGGAAAAACCTCATTTTTGGACATGATTTTTTTCCACCCAAACTTTGCCCATGGTCGGAATCCAATTTTGTGTGCGGATTTTAGACATTTTAAGCTCAGATCTAAGGCAGACTGGTCTGAACTGCACACAGACAGATGAATCTTTGCAAAAAGTAGGATAAGATGGGCATTTGGAATAAAGAGGGGTCTCGATTAAAAAATAATGGATGCATTAAGCAAAAAAACAAACAAAAAAAAGGTTCATCTGTCTGTTCGCAGTTCATACCAGTCTGCCTTAGATCTGAGACCAAAAAGTCTAAAATCCGCACACAAAGACGGATCCCAACCACGGGCGAATTTTAGATGGAAAAAATCGGGTCCAAAAAATGAGGTTTTTCCCTCTGTATTTTGTAGTGCAACTAGAACTTCCAGATTATTTGGTATCATTGTAGAGCTACATCTGTCTACCTTTCTATAATACCACCCACTTTAGTGTATCATACACGACCTTGATGCTACAGAGCGCAGCAGTAGGCTACTACCTCCTGCCACGTAAACTCGTCGCCAGAAGAAGAAAAAATACCAAAACTACAGAATTCATTTTAAATTAAAATGCCAAAAACAGAACATTATTTTATATTACAATACCAAAACAACAGATTTGCTATTTAAAATTAAAATACCAAAACAATAATGTTTTTTTAAACTGAAGTACCAAAACAGTAGAATGTTATATTAAAACACCAAAATAACAGAATAATGATAATTTAAATCAAAATACCAAAACAATAGAATAATGTTATTTTAAATCAAAATACTAAAACTATTGAATGTTATTTTAAATTAAAATACCAAAACTAAAGAAGAACGCTATTTTAAATTACAATACCAAAACAATAGAATAATGTTATTTTAAACTGAAATACCAATACAATGGAATAATACTAATTGAAAATAAAAATGTTTCAATATTTGTCATACTCAGATCCAGGATTCTGAAAATGGGTTTATGTAGTCATTTTCAGGGTTTGAAACTGCCATTATTCAGAAACAATGTAGATTTCACCACAGACTAATATTGATATTAATCTAATGGGACAAAGGAAAGTTTTACTTTAAAGTTCAACAGAAGAGTGAGGGGTGCTGCCTTCTGAATCTGCAAGGATGATTGCAGCTACAATTAAACTACATACCTCTAAACATATATTGATAACTAAACTGTATTCACCTCCACTTTGACAAATATTATTAAAAAATGGTATAGTGCCAAAGAAGATAAAATATGTTCTAAAACAAATGTTAAATATAAAACAAATTTCTAAGAAATATTTTTCATTTGCTTGGCTGTGTTATTTATTTTGTTTAAAAAACATTGCAAAACAGGTTGAATATTATTATTAATCTGAATGCTCATATTTGTTTATCAACACTAAGTATATGTACATGATTTATCAATATTATTCAATGCCATCCTCTATTTTTAAGAAAATATAATGAACAGTTACCCAGCAGTGATAACCTTTTTTGAATTTTTAACATGTAAAATGGTTATGAAATCAGTATATAACTGGCATATAAGACATCAGCATGTAATATGGTTATAAGAAAACAGCATGTAATTGGTTATTACACATTTACATATAATATGGTAAAAAGATATTTGCATGTATATGTGTTATGGTTATAAGATATTTACATTAAAAGTCCCATAAAAGAACTGATGATACATTGTCCAAATTTTTTTGCATGAATTCAAGAACATTTCTTTTTTTTAACTGATGAATGTTGAAATTAACTCAGATATCCTCAAGTGACAAGATTTTCAAATTAGCCACTGTGGCAACCATACTATATGTACGAATGGCACCATTATCATTTAGGACAAACCAGACACCACATAAAGACTTAGGTGAAAATTTTATGCCATTATGAAGTCCATTGGTAAAAACCATTTGTTGATATAAACATCAACTCTGAAGTGGCAATAACAAAATTTTAATGATGACTGCCATGGTGGCCTAACTTAATGTCAGACTGGTATCAGATTCAATCCATAAGAAGTCTTCATGTGAAAACCCGTTGTCAATACAACTTTCTATTCAGGCAGAAGAATTTCAAGATGGCTACAATTGTACCATATTTGAAGTCAGATCAGCACCATTTTCATTCGGTACCAACCAGATATCATAATTAGTCTTCTGTGGAAAACTCAATGTTGATGACTTTACATCTGGGAGACATAGTAATAACAAAGTTGTCATGATGGCTGCCATTGTTGCTGTAATGGATATCAGGCTGGCACCATTTGCACTTAGGACCAAGTAGACATTATAAGAAGTCTTTTAGTGAAACTCCATCTTAATATGGCTATCCATTATGGAACAGCAATGAAAGATTTTCAAGATGGCCACTGTGGTAACCATACTGGACATCCAAGCAAAACCATTTTCAAATGACGACCAACTGGACATCATAACATGTGTTCTGATGGAAAACCCATGTTGATATGAATTTCCACTGGATATCAAAATGGAACAATTTTTATATCAGACCAAGCAGACATCACAAGAAATATTTTAGTGAAAACCCCATGGTGATATGATAGGTGGAATAATGTTAACAAGATGGCTGGTGTTGTGACCTTATTGGCAGTCTGGGGAACACAATTTTTATTTAGGACCAACTAGACCTGATAATGAATATGCGTGTATACAAATTTCATTTCAATTCCCCATCTAGTTTAAAAGAAGTAGTGAAATGCATACTTCTGCTAAGAAAAGGATTGAAAATGAATGACAAAGGTCAACGGAAAACAGGTCCTGCAAAAGCTCCTCTGGTCATTTTAGTTTGCAACCATTCATCCCATCAATGCTATGTGTGTTTATAATTCATCTACCATTAAGTTACTGCATGTCTATAATGATGATTGATAGGGATTTTATAATTCATATAATGTGCCCCAGATCTGCATTGGACATCTACTTGGCAAAGGAAGGCACTAATTTTCAAATGCAACATCTACTGTATTCTTGATTTGATCCATATGACAAACTGAAATGTAGCATTTGTTTTCTTTTAAAAAAAAAGCGATGTTAAAAGATACTTGATCCAACAAATTTTTCTTTATGGCCCATTACATTTTCAAATTGTCGACAGGTTTTCTCCAGGATGTGAAATTGAGTGAATCACCTCTAAATTATTAATCCCTCTTAAAGCTTATATAACTTCACAGTTCACCATTTCAGGACACATGCTTTTGAAGTAACTGCACTGTAATAACACAGTTTATGCAAACCAACTCCCAAACTTTATATAATATTCATTTTACCAATTTTTCTATATCATAATAAAAATTCTTTCCAGAGATGAAGATCTTGATGATATAAGCAAATTTACCAAATTGTAAACTAATGGGATGAGAAATTTTGTCTCCAGACAGAAAGGTAGCAAGTTCTCATCAATATGACCTCACTTATTGCAGGGCATATCTACAACATTAATATTATAAAATTAGGCATCAGCAAAATGCTACTGGAATTGGGTCCCAGAGTTTTAACAAAGTAAGTCAATCTGATACAAGATTTGCCTCATTAATATAAGATGGGCAGATCTTACTCAAAATCAAACTTGTCCAACATCTTAATAATGTAAGACTATTTAACAAGTTTTATTTTAAAAAACCTCACCAGAAATATGGATGCTAGATTGCCAACAAGCTCAGTCAATCAGATGCATGGATACTTTGTTAATATACACGAGTTTCACTTGTAATGATATCCAAACAAGATGTTAGGGCCTTTTCTTTAATCCTATCTAATCAAAATCCCATAAAATAATACAGGCTCTGAAGTAGTGAAATAACCTCACCCAATCACACAATATTACCTCATTAAAAGGCATAATGCTTGTCTTGCCCATAGTAAAGAAAATATCCTGATGATACAAATCTATTTACCAAGTTTGATATAAAATTTTTATGAGAAACTTAAGTTACTAGTGTCAAGGTCAATCAATGCAAGATCATCTTACTCAACCATCTTTTTAAGCATGGTCTGAGTCTGATAAAATCTGGACCAGAAATACAGCCTACAGAGTGGCTAATCAAATGCAAGATCTTATAATTGCATGCAGTAAACATGGATGATGTATATGATCAAACTCGTGAGACTTTGATCAAAAAAACCTTTATCTACATCTAAATTACAGCTAATCAGTCTGGTAACTTTCATTCAAAGTTTAGCCAAAAGAAAAGAACTGGTCCATTCATCTGCACGAAATGCACATTCTAGCTACCCATATCATGTTTACCACTTGGTTTTTGTCTTGTGAGGTTTATAATAAAAAATATTTTCTCTTACAGTAAGGTGTAAAGTTTTGTCAAAAACTAAATGAAAACTATTTCCAGTGAAGAAAAAAGATCTTGTAATTTTTCTTTTCCACTTCCCTGATTACTGAAATCACCTATTCATGTTTTTTTGGGGGACTGATTTCAATGAAGTTTAGCAGAGATCCTTATGCATTATGAATATACTGAGTAAGTACAAGTATGTTCTCCATCTTGTGTATGATTTTAGATTAACTTAACTTAATTCAAGATATCTTCAGACAGGTATTATTGTTCATAGGTCATTTTTCCAAAGTGATAATGCATAAATAACATCATGCCAAAACTAAAAATTTTGTATGAATTTAAAAATCTTTTAATTTAATTAAAAAACCTGCATATGTCCAAATTTCCCAAATGTTTGTTCAGAAACCAATTTTTTGCAATAAAATTTAAAATGTGAGAGACAGATTCCCCTTCTGTGTGGAATTCTGGAGAATTTGCAAAATAGTGTCATTTTCATTTAGTAAAACAAGATATCATAAGAAGACTTTGGTGAAAAAGTCATGCTGATGCAACGTTCTGTTTCAGACAAGACAAGATTCTACATATCGTTGCCATGGCTGTCATGCTGATGTCAGATAGGCACCATATTCATTTAGAACCAACAAGAGATCATAAGAAATCTCCCAGTAAAACCCTCATGTTGATATGACCATTCAACCAGGAAAATTATAAAGATTTTCAACATGGATTTCATGGTGGCTATTCTTAATGCTAGATATCGTAAGAAGACTTTGGTGAAAAAGTCATGCTGATGCAACGTTCTGTTTCAGACAAGACAAGATTCTATATATCGTTGCCATGGCTGTCATGCTGATGTCAGATAGGCACCATATTCATTTAGAACCAACAAGAGATCATAAGAAATCTCCCAGTGAAACCCTCATGTTGATATGACCATTCAACCAGGAAAATTATGATTTTCAACATGGATTTCATGGTGGCCATTCTTAATGCTAGATTAGCACCATTTTCATTTAGAACCAACTACACATCTTGAGTCTTCTGATGAAGCCCCATGTTGATACAACTATTCATTCAGAAGCAGCTATAGCAATATTTACAAGATGGCCACCATGGCAGCCATATTGGATGTCAGAATGTGTATAAAGTTTCATGCCAATCCTCAAAGCAGTTTAAAAGGAAATAGTGATAACAAATTTGTGCTAACAGATGGATGTATGATGGACAGACAGACAACAGATAACGTACAACATAAACTCCATTACAAGTTAATCTAAAAATGCACAAAACACTTAGCCCTGCATAATAATGAAAATTAAGAAATCCAGCAATTTTGTATTAATATTATATGGCTATGCATAACTGGTGCAAATTGGTGGATTTTCAAACCTGCCTCCAACGTCCCATCTCTTGTCAGCATACATATCTATTTTTCCTCCATTTAAAAGTGTTCCATCCCACTCAGAGTTGTTTTAGAGGTACTGCACTTTGTATAAATTAGGTCAAACTGTAAACAAATCTGAAGGAAAAATAAGGGACTGTAGGTTATCCTAAAGACATGGAGGGGTTCCATAAAAAATGCCACCAATACTGAGAGCAAATGTCTGTCTCAACGACATTAAGCAGGAAGCTTCAGTGGTCAAGCAGGTGAATGTACTTTGTGACTAGACACTTAAGAAAGAGACTTTCGGATGGAAGAGAGGAATGACCAACCCTTCTGCTGTATGGCTGCCTCTTGGCTTTGTGTTAACTTCTGCATTACACCACAAATGAGTGGGGAATCAGCATAAGGTCAGATTTATTCTGCCCCTAAAAGTATCACCATACTTCTTTAAATACTGACCCATTCCCTTTTTCAAAAGAGGGGCAAATCTTGATCGGACTGGCCAATTCTCCAACCTGTGCAAGTAACTTTTGACTGCTGGATGCATAGTCCCAAAAGAGAGTTGCAACTGGTTCTTCAAGGGCCAAAGTCTGATGTTCAGTAACCTGAAGACTAAGCCAAGTGATAAGTGCCCGATTATCTGCAAAGTGACCAGTACTATTTGACTGGTACATGACTGGTGATCTGTAACCAGTGATTGGTGACAGACACCAGGTACCCAGGGAGCTGTGCCTTGACCAAATGCATGGTGAGAGGTGAGCACTGCCAACAGCTGTTGCCAAATGACTGATATCCAGTGACTATTCACCAATCAAAGATAACTCAGTCATCAAAGACTTCCTTGAGAAGTCCCTATCCAGGGGGATAAAAACAGTGAAAATCTTCAAGCACCAAAAGGCTTGTGTAAAGTGCACAGAGATCCAGAACAAGATGGATGCTATTCCAAATGACAGAAATAAAAGGGCATTGGACTAGAAGTGTATTAATGTTCTAAGAAAGAATTGACCTTGAACTGGGGACTAGCAATAGAAAAAGTAAAAGCAATGCATTAGTAATAGGTAATATATTACAGCTACTGAAATATACACTAAGAACTATAATAAAAGAAATTTAACAGCATATCATGGTACTCAAATGAAAGGTTTCAGTTCTATTCATTGTTTTAATGTAATGATTGAAACAACTGATACATCGCAGAACTGTTGAAAAAATGTCTGACTTTTATTACTGTTTAAAAGAATTATGATTAATATAATATTAAATATTTTCCTATTTGTATTCACTGATTCTGCTCTGTGTCCTTTGTATCATTCACAAATTTGAGAAATCCCTGGGTAGTGAAACTGCATATCTAATGGTAAGTGAAGCTTGAGTGGGACCTTGGGACCCCTACATGTAGAGAGTTCTTTAAATAACACATATGTATAAAACAAGGTATGTGAAAATTACAGTGGTACCTAAAGTTTCCACCATTACTTTTCAGTATTTTGCTTCTTAATTGAAAAAAGACAAACAAACTTTGCTTGCTACTGGGTTTTACCAATTTCATATTGACTTTAATAGTTATACACCAAAATATTTAAGGAACTATCATTCTGCAACCTTACCTGGCAGCATACAGTTGGACTGCACAATTGCAGAATAATAACAATGAACACTAAAATATTTGATTTATCCAAAATTTGTCTCAGCCAGATACTGTGCATGTAAGCAGTGTAGATGTCCAGCATGGTTACAACTCTATGTTTAGAACACTCATTCTACATCCAAGTTGGAAACCTATGCTTTTTAGCAGCTGTGATCTCCACCATTAAAGTGTACAAGGACAATCATGCTGTCAATGCTGGTAACTTATGCTTTTTTGCAGCCGTAATCTTCAGCATGATAGTGTACAAGATGCACAAGCATACTGTCATACATTGGAAATCTATGCTTTCTAGCAACAGTGATCTCCAGCATGGCGACAGCATAATTATACTTGATTTAAACATGCTCCTATGCAGTACAGATACCCTGCATGGCTAAAGCATAGTAGAATATGACTTGGTCACTCATCTTGCCACCATGTTGGTTACCTATGCTGCAACTGTGCTGCAAGATGATTCCAGCATAAAGCATAATTTAAATACATGAAACACAGCAGTCACGCTGATGGCAGTGTAAGCTAAGAGCAAATACTTTCCAGCACTACTGCAGTATGCCCATAAGCATACCATAATCATGCTGCCATTTTTATAATACAAATCATGCAACAATGCATGTTCTTCTACTAGAAATGCATTGCCAATTTGAAAGGGTACATTCAAACTCATCCAAGATCTTGATGATATCAGCTCACATTCCAAAATTAATCAGAACTATGGCCTCTACAGCCTTCAAAATACCAGCCAATCAGATGTAAGATCACTTCATTAATACGACTGGATGTTACTCGTAACTGAACTCATCTGAGGTGGCAGGAGATAGTTTCATAAATTGGCCCCTATCACATTTCTTAACGTATAGCTATGATGTGACTTTTTCAGATATAATTGTTTAATTGTTGAAGATATGGACATAATTGTCAATTAGGTGTTTCAGGCTTGTATTGAGGCATGTAGATAGTTACTTTACAGTATGTAGACAGTGAAATACCAATAGCTGGCTAGGAAGAAGAGCTTGCCACCCACATCAGTTGGCATGTGAGTTCAAGACATGTAGAATATATAAAAAATGGCTTGGATGTCAACTATTTTGAATCACATCAAGCTGTTTAGTACACAAAGTCTTTTTCAGAATCATTACCTTGGAAAAGGGCTTGTGTTTGTACTGTGAGCATCACAGTGTCAAAAATGACCTTCAAACAGGAAAAATAGATATAAATTTGGGGTGCATAAAAGTCTTTTGCCACGAACTGCCATTGACTTCTCCGGTAAAGTGAATAATGTTCTTATGCTTTACTTTAATAAAGCTATCCAAAAATATGGATCGTTTTGACCTCACTTGTGTATATTATATTTTACAATATTTTTATTAGGCAGTGTCAGATGGCATTAAAATTGTGCATAAGAATTGTCCTTTGCACTCTGAACACTTGATGATATAAGCTTACATATGAAATTTCATCAGAACAATGGCCTCTAGAGTATTCACAAGCTAAGTCAATATGATAAAAGATAATTTCATTAGTATGTGTAGATGTCTCTCATAATCAAAATTGATAATATGTGATTACAAACCAAATTTAATCAAAAAGTAATCTGAAATTAAGCCTGTAGATATTTTACGAACAAATATTGACAGACACTGATGATGGATAACAGATGCCAGGTCAAGTGAGCTTAAACTGAAAAAAGGACCATATATCCCATTTTTTACAATACACACAATTTTGTACTCCTCATGCATAAATGTCTAAAACTTTCTCAAACTATCTGGAAAAGAGAGACTCATTAAAATGTACCAAAAATATCTAGAATTTCCCTTTTTATTTTATACAGAAATCATGGCAAGTTAAATTTAACATTCTCTGCTCAATTTGATTTGAAACTTGCCCAAGCTTGCCTGCAATACATATCTGCTCTATTGTATATCAGAAACTGTGTGACATAATTAGCTTACATTGATTTTTGGAGGCAGCCCCAGCCTGATGTCATTAACCTGGGAGATTTCCAGCACTTGTCCTTCCTGGAAAAAATAGAACGAACAGAATATAGCAATAAAGCTACAAAAAAGGTAGTATTAATGTTTCTTTTTCTTAGCTCAAGTCCATCAAAAAAATCCTAGACACATTCAACCTTTATTACAGAAAAAAATTAATAAAGACTGGATTATTATCCAGGTTTCTGTGTCCATGGGATATGTAAATCTAAAATCTGGGGTGTTTCCTTTCACTGACAAGAAGCATCATGCATGGGTCTGTTCCTGGTGATACAGGCTTTGAAATACAGTTGCTCAGGGTGATGCTGCTTTCCACATATGCATTGCAATTCAAATCCAAGGTCAACAGCTGCTGAATAGACAGTTCTTCTGTTCTGATCAGGATATTTTACTAAAAAAAGAGAGAGTGTTCTAAAGGATTTAGCACATTGATAGAAGAGGGATTATACTTAACATATAGAAACAAAGATCAGTCAAAACAAATTTATTAATTGGTAGCGAGTGGCCCAATAATGAGCCTGAATAACAAAGCCAATGCTCCAGCATGAATTGTACCTTATACAGTTGTTCTCTGCCACCAGTCATATCAGAAAGAAAGGAAGTTATTCTCTGCCACCAGTCATTATCAGAAAAAAAAGAGAACATGATGGTCTACAGAACACAGTATCTCACCTGTAAACAGCATGATCATGATTTACAACATCACATGACAAATTCTCGAGTTCTGATTGCCTGACTATAGGGATCTATTTTAGGAAAATGTAGTTGGGGTAAGTAAAACTAATTTTAATTATGCAATACTTACTTGCTGCTATTGCAGAGCAAACCTATTTAATGCCAAAAACTCGCAATGGTTCAACTTGAATAAATACTTCCACAGAGTGGAGAAGAGTCTATATAACATTTTGCACACCGCTCTGCATGTCGCATGGTCATGTGCAGAAGGAATATATTACCTGTCATCTTTTTCACAGACAATGATTATGCAAGACATCAGAGTAGGATGCGAGGAGGGAATTTGGCAATAGCAGCAGGTAAGTACTGCATAATTAAAATTAGTTTTACCCCCCCCCCCAACAAATATATTTGAATAGCAGTAATTACTTATACAGCCACTATTGCATAGCTGAATTTGTCAGTTAGGTGGGTAGCTTGATGCTATCAGATTGATCAAAAACAGCAATTGAACTGTACTCACCATAGAGAGAGAGGTCTATATATAGTATATAAGGTTAATGTCTCTTTGAGCCACATGTTGTGCCATAACAAAATAGGCCCCAGAGAAAAACAAAAACATGATCTGTGTTGCGAAGCTTTACCTCCCTAATGGAAGGGAGCAACCTGCTGTTGTGGTGATCAACCTCCAAAACGGAAAGGTGCAAACCTATGGTTGTGGTGCTCCAACTACCTAATGGGAGGGTGCAACCTGATGTTGCAGTGCTCAGCCTCCATAATGGGAGGGTGCAACCTACTGTAAACCAGAGACAGCATTTGTGTCAATAGACAAGGCATGAATCTCAATTTTTCATACTGCAGAAGCTCTAGTGAGTAGGAACACAGTTTGTGAGGTTTGAGAGCAAGCTTCAATCAATGGTTCATAAAACACAAGAAAGATTCCATCTGGGCATAAGAGGACAGGAGACAGGTCTCTGGCACTCACAATACTAACATCAGCAAGATGTGAATCTGAACCAATTCTGTGCCCTGAGAGAATTTAAGTTTATTGGAGAAGGCAGCTCAATAGTGCTTGAAGGTGGATACTGAACATCTTTTGGCCTTGGAAGGGAACAAAAGGAAATCAACAATGGAAGTTACAAAGGGGACAATAAGATCAACATGTTTCTTACTGCCCCAATCACAAAAGATTCTTCACCAGGCATCAGATATATCTTGGATATAGAAGCTCTCCTGGCATGAATGATGCAACTGGCAACTTGGCCTAAAAACTTGTTCTTTTGACACAAGCCTTGCATGAAAGTGGAGAATGTGTGGGCTGTTGTGGAGGATTTGTTGTTGTTGTTGTGGGGTTTAACGCCATTTTTCAGCACGATAGGCTATACATAAGCTTTCTCACATGCCCAGTAGCTTCTCGTGGGTCGGTGGTTCTTTCCGGGGTTTTCCGGGTTCTTCCTCCACCATTGATACTGGCCGCCATGTATAGCCTATCGTGCTGAAAAATTGTTGTGGAGGAGGGATCCCCAGTGTTGTGACAGGACATCCCACCTCTGAGGTAGAGACCTGGGTCTAGGAGATTACTGAACCATGATTGCCAGGACCACAGTGGGGCTGTGAGGATGATCTGGGCAGTGAGAATTCTTACTTTTTGTAGAACTTGTGCCCATGCTTTCTGATCCAGGACAGAAGACATGTAAAAGTAAGTTTGCTGTTGTACCTGGTCATCAACAGGTCCAGTAAGGGTCTTTCCCAAAGGGAAAACAGAGACTCTGTTACTGAGTGATTAAGAGAACATTCTGTGAGGACAGCTCAGTCTGGTCTGGACAGGCTGTCCATGAATATATTCCTCATGTCGGGAATGTGGCAAACTCGGATTATGACATTCTCTGAGGCTGCCCAAATGAAGAAGTTCCAGACCTCCAAGCAAGAAAAGGGACATGTGTGCCTCTGTGACATCACATATTTGCTATGATGGAGGTGTTGTCTTAGGAGGCCACAACACATCAGCCCTATATTCTTCTGATGCACTCTTGCAATGCTAGAAATAATGCTTTCATTTCTAGGGTGTTAAAGTGGAGTGACAATTTGGCCAGAGTCCCATAACCATGGAGAATTATGGCCTCTTGCTCTAAATGAACACCCCAATCAGAATCTGAAACATCAGCAAAGAGATAGGAGTGGGAATTGGATGCATGCATGGGAACGCCACCATAAATGTCTCGATTCATCCATCAAGGTAAATATTAGTTAAATCCAGTCATAGAGAGATTGGGGTTGATAGAAAGTCTCTGTGTGGTTTCCACCATGCAAGGAGGAACTGTAGAGGATGCATATAGAAACATACTAAAGGAACCAATCACCAGTGCCATTCAAAGTAAGGAAAGATAAAGGTGACCAGATAACATAGTTTGCTCTTAGCATCTCTTGGAGAGCCGGGATTTTATAAACCTGAGCCAGAGGAACCCAAACCAAGTTTTGGTTTGTGAGGAAGTCCATCCCCAGATAAACAAAGTCCTGAGATGGAACAAGTTCCAACTTCTCAAGGTTGGATAAGAAAGCCAAATGAGTTATGCTGGACCAAGAGCAAATATTGGAAAATCAATGTTCCCAGTATTTGGAGGTAGTGTGCTACCACTCCCATGTGGAACTAGTCTAGGGAATGCCTGCCCCTCTGTTTGGAGAAGCTTCTCTGTAATGTCAATTTGGAGAAAGTTTCCATGTTTTATTATTACAGCTACTAATTCAGGATTCTAATGGAGATTGCAAAGAGATTCAGTTCTATCTCAATTTATTCTTAATAAAAAAAAGGGTTCACAGTTTTGCAACATAAGTATTCTTAGGTTAATAGTGATAAAATTAATGATTGTACTGTCTTCATAAACAGACTACACTGTTCTCACTGTCAAAGTGGGAAGAGGATAGATCGTTTTTTTCTTCAAATAATAATGAACTCATTATTTTTTAATGGCACATAAGCACATGAATGATTATATCGTGTAGAGACTTCCCAAAAGACACAACAGCCACTAATTCTGACTGGTTTGGGCAGGATTTCAATCCATGCTCTTCTAGTTGCATGTAAGTATTTTTCTGAGTGTAAAACTGATTTTAATTATGCAATACTTACCCACCACTATTGTTCAGCTCCCTTTCTTGTGCCAAAAAACCAACAGTTTGATGAGAATATATCCTCTGACAGAGTGAAGAATTGTCACTATCACACAATCCACTTGTGCACCTGGCATGGCACATGAGTAGAAAGGCCATCTAATCATAGATAAAAATCATGCCAAGACATCAGAGTGGGGTAAGTGGAGGGCATTTGGCGGCATTTGGCAATAGCAACAAATAACAATTGCTTAATTAAAATTATTTTTATCCCCTTAAAAAACTACATTTTAGTTGCGGCAATAACCATCACTATTGGACAGCTGAATTTGTCAGTTGGGTGGGTAGGCTGATGCTCTCCTTATAACTGACAAAAACAGAGATAATGGAATGTACTCACCATAGACAGAGAAGTCCTTATAATAGAATATTGATGCCTCTCTGGGCCAAATGTTGTACATTGTTGTTCAAATGAACTAAGGAAAAAGGAGGAGAAAGTAGTATGGGAGTGCAAACATGCTGCCTTCATCATGTCGTCCAAGGAGGAGTGATTTAGGCAGGCCCATGAGGCAGCAATGGCTCTAACCTCATGGGCTTTTAGATTCAAAAAGAAGATTAGTAAGGGACTGATATGCTCTTCTGATTGTGCTTTGGAGGCTTTAGAAAGATAGAAACAGAAGGTCCAAACTGAGCATAAAAAGGAAATCATTACAAGAAGTTGCCGAGGGACAATTAGGATCAACTAGTTTCCTGCTGCATCAATTACAGAAGATCCTCCACCTAGGATCAAAGATCTGGGATGTAGAAGTTCTCCTGGCCTGAATGAAACTGGCAATGCGGCCTTAAAACTTGTTCTAACAGTGCAATTGCTAGGGATGAGTCAAGCATGAAGGTGTAAAATCTGTGGGCTGTTCTGCAGAAGGGATTCCCAGTGTTGCAATAGAAGATCCCTCCTGTGAGGCAAATACCAGAGTCAATTGATCAACAGGTCAAGAAGACTGATAAACTACAATTGCTGGGGCCACAATGGGCAAATCAGAATGTGAAATTTCGACTTTTTGCAGCACCTGTGGTTATTGACAGAACAGTGGGAAGGTGTATGTGAATAACAGGGCTCTGTTATGGAGTGGTGAAGACACCATTCCATGAGAATGGCTCTGCCATTCTTGGACATCTGTACACTAATGGTTTGTTTTTTTCCCCAGAATGTGACAGGCTCAGAGAGTGACGTTCTCTGAAGTGGTGCAGCAGAGGAGGTTCCAGACATATATGCAAAGAGAAGGGGTAAGTGAGCCTCCCTGACATCAGAGATGTGCTATCACAGATGTGTTGTCTGAAAAGACTTTGACACATTGACCCCTTACTGTCAATGCATCTTCCAAAGTAAGAGATAATGCTTTCATCTATAGGTTGTTGATATGATTTGGCCTCCTTCTGGAGGGACATCACAGGCTGCTAAACTCCTTCTGGAGGGACGTCACAGGCTGCTAAACTCCTTCTGGAGGGACATCATAGGCTGCTAAACTCCTGTGACCCTTTAGTGCTTTTCCAATTAGACCAGAGTTGAAAGACCCTGGAGAATAACAACCTCCAGCTCTAAATTAGTGTTCCAACCAAAATCTTATACAGTATGAGTGAAGATTGGTTGCATGCACAGGGACCCTAGTCAGGAATCTTTCCCTGATTCATCCACCCGCACAAATGGTGATGAAATACAGGTCCTAGAGTGATTGGAGCTAATAGAGAATCTCTGTGTGGTTTCCACCTTGGACCCAGAGTAGACGTGAAAAACTGTTGATGATCCTGCAAGTCTTGATAAACCATGGTACGGATGAATCCCTCAAAGAGGGTTTTGACTTCATATAGAGCAGCCATTAGGTCTTTACTGTGGTTTAACAAGTCCTTACAGGAGTCCAATGCAACATCAAAGCCAATATGCCAATTATGTGCTTGTAGAAACATCTTGGCTACAACTTCCAGCATGTGTTTTAAAGCAGCTGGATTCAATCAGGGTTCTCACAGCACAGCAAACAAAACTACCTGAGAAGAGTTCATGCCCAGGCTCCAGTTGAAATACCCACTTTGGATGAACCAATATCCAACAAGGAAGGTTTAGTTGGCTAATTGAAAAATGTATCTGGTAACTGGCAGTAGAGAAAGACCAGTCTCAACATTGCTGAGTGATGTTTTGGCCTGCTGAGAGCTTCTGAGAGATTTCTTTGATCATGGAGGAAAATGGAAAGGATCTTCTTCGATGGTTTCAGACACAATTTTGTGGGTAAGAGGTGGCAGACTTCATTTACTGCCTTATCAATGAACCAGACCATATCCTCTTCATCTAACTAAGAAGAATTAGTGGGCCTTAAAGGCAGCATCAGTGGTGCTGCTTCAGACTTGAACTCACTGGAGTCAATGAGAAAAGAGTGGGCATCACAGACCTGCCAACCCTAACAAAACTTTCTCAGTAAGGCAGTCAATTTTTTTCCATAACTTGGACCAGTTTTCAGTCAGGGGTAACAAAATACCATGTATTGCTATTATCAAGATGGAAGACACATTTAAAAGTCAAAAAGTGTCATTCAAGACTGATGCAGCATCAGTAAATACTGTGCTTAACTCAAAAGTCTGTAAAGTTAACTTGAACCTAATTGCTTTAAAGGAGACCAGAAACCAATGGAAATATAGAATAATAATAAAAGTACTACAGCAGAAAACCCTATTCTGAAGTATCATCTGTGACCGTAATGCCAATATTTAAATATTGGCCTATCTTCTAGGAGCTGAATTTCCGTGACCTCGTATGCAAAATTTCCGTGCCTATTCGGTTACTTTCAGGATGTGACATCATAGTAGCGACTCCAGCAGCCCAAGTGGGAGTTGCCAGAGTAAAAGACAATACCGTTTTGCGTTGCTTACGGGTGTAATAGAACATTAAGAAAAGCCTGTGGACATATTTTTTTTTCTTTTCCGAAAGATAAAGGCATCATGAAAGAATGGGTACATTATTACAAACGAGTTGATTTCAAAGCAACACCATACAGCTCTATGTGCTCGTTACATTTCTCAAAGGAGAGGGATCATGAAAAAATAACAGCTCAAAGATACGCAAATGCTAGGCCTAGACTAAAAGTTGGCGCTGTTCCAGACATACCTTTGGACATTTTAAATCCTGGGAAAACAGTTAAACGTGTGAGTTACGAAAATAGGCAGAAGGACGAGTAAGTGACCACAAAATGCAACAATCAATCCACATATCTTTTATCTAAAACAGCAGTGCTAAAAACAAATCTGATAGCCCGACACCCTGGGCCCCTTCTGGTTTTAGTTCCAGCCCACTGTATTCAAAGTGAGGTGCCCGTCAGGCTTGTCGAAACAAAAATTGTTTGCCTGAGGAAACTCTGATCACGCAGGTGAAATGAGTAAATGTATTTTCAAGACATTGACATACATGCCTTAACACGGCACAATCTAAATCAAATCACCACTGTCCTAGATGAAATTTAGATTTGATTTTAATCAAATGGAAGTTTTGCTAAAAATAAGATTCTAAACCTGTCGTGTTTCAAGAAAACACAATTTTCAGTAATCTTATAAAAATTTTAAAAAATTTTAAAAAATGCATTGTATACATGTAGTATGCATAAACGGTAATCTGTATTAATTGGAACTGATATAAAACTATTCCTTGGGCAGTTTAAAAAGCAGCGATTAAAAGAAAAAGGTCAAAGTTTCACATTAACTGTCTGACAATAGAACGGGGGGGGGGACTATTGACCCCCCCCTTGCCCCAATGTGCGACCGCCCATTTGACGTGCCATTTCTCGCTGTGATACGCCTTATTATTCCCCCATGACAAGCCCCTTTTGCATATTCTGGTCAGTTCTGACTAAATTGCAAAATAGCTAAAGTTTTGATTTAAGTATGCAAACAATAAAGCTGGTGTGACTAATGAACAGAATCCTTATCCTTGCATTGATTTTGTGAAAAGGACTGCCCTTCAGACATACTTCAAAGAAACCATGTTCGACAGTGTGTGTATGTGTAAGCACCAGCAATTGATTACCAAATAAACGATGCCTATTTTGTTGTTACTTACGATGCCATAGACTTCATTTTAACAGTTCAAATCTGCAGTCACAAGTTACCGTACATGTGGCAACTGTTTTTCTCAAGTTTTATGCCCCATCTTATTTCCTTAGGTTTAAGTCTTAATGCATGTAACACTGTTTGCTGAATAAAATATTTATTCAGAATTAGTTCTTTAGGGCCACATATACTGCATGGTATATTTTGTTTTATTCCTTGTAATTTAATCATGGTAATTAAACTTTTCATATACGGTAGAGGAATGTCAGGTGTTAACTGGCGAAGTTTCTTTGGTGGAAATGGAGATGCGATTTTGTTTGCAGAGAAAATTTCAACGTGATCATTCATTTAAGCTAATTAGTGAATTTTATTCTTTTAATTATTTTTTTTTTTACTATAGTACTGTTGTAGTTGTTTAAAAAATCTGAAATTTACTTGAATAATGTTTAATCTTCACGTTCTATTTACTGAAGAAGAAAAAAAGAAGAAAAAAAACTGTTGTATGATATTAATTATTTCCTCCAGTGCCGGGTTTAGACGTGTGTACATGTGATTTGAATTTTTAACGTAGCTTTAACAATTTTTCAGTCATATCGCTACGATGTCAGCAGTGTGGCAGTTTAGACTGTGGATTGCATACGTTATATTTAAAAATGGTTTGGGGTTGGGGTTTTTTCTTCTGACAAATGAAAATTGACAGACATAATGTAATAATCAGGGCTTCGCTGTGCAAAATTTAGAGATATTACAAGATCGGGATGTAGATGAGGAAATACCCCCAAAATCAGGAGGTTTTTCTCCCGGCTTGAGAGTTGACAGGTATGAACTGTCCGGGCTTGTGGAATTTCATTCAGGACTTTAGTTTATTTAAGTCACCAGCCCGGGGCCTGTGCCTAACAAATTTCTTTTAGCACTTACCAGTACAGCATATAAACTATAATATCAGACTGCAGATTCAACTTTTGAATGTGCAACCCAAATGTGTTCTCCTGTCTGCCTCGCTCGCCAATGTTTATGTTTGTATTCGAGGACTGGCTAGTATAGTGTCACGGTACCACGTGATCTGTCGTCTCATCAAAACTCGGAAAAACTCAGCAATTTACGGAATCGTGGTATCTTCCACGCAATATAATCACTACCCGCTTACGATATTTAATTTATAAACATTGCAGTCGAATTAAAATCTGTAGAGAATTACATACGTAAAAGGAAAATTTTGATTTCTAGTCTCCTTTAAGCACAGTTTCACAAACTGTAATTCCAAAATCCACGGAACTTAATGGCTCGATAACTCTCAACTTGATGTAATCCTTACAATAATTTTTTTTTACCTGGCAATCATCTTTTCCCACCACATGACATGCTCAAATTTACACACAAGATACCCACTAAACATAACAGTTGCCCAACCTGAATTTTTCCCAAGAATCTGAATATTCCCTCTTCTTATTCTATACTATTAAACCTTTTAAGAGGTTTATTATACCTTTCATCCTAATATGTTGCTTGCTGGATGTCACTTTTAAAAAGATGTTTTGCATCACAAAATACACACAGTTAAAAGCATCTGAATTAAGTTAGTCTGGTCCCCTGGCCAATTCCACTGAGTCTATTATGAAACTTGATCTGAATCAAACATGGACAACCTAGTATCCAGATTTTATCATAAACAATTTTGTTACCATAATTTGTCATTTTATTCCACAAGTCCATATTTTACAAGTCATTTCCTTAAGACTTGTTGCAAAATTGTAAGATTTGGGAGGCCTGGGATCAACATCATCATCTCGCATAATCCATAGAAGAGACTGGCTGGGTATCACTATGCCCTTCAGTTGTGAAGAGAGAGCATAGAAATTCTTTGCCCCATGGCCCATAATTCTCGTTAATGAGTAGGAACCTTAGTGCTATAAATCATAAGGGAAAAATAAGATTGTCTGTCTGCCCTGGATGACGTGATGCCTGTAGCATACTGGGTTGATCTTAAATTGGTGAGGAGGTCATGACAGGAAATGAGCCATAGCATCACTTCTACTGTGGGGGGCTGGGTCCAGTAACCCACAGGGGCTTAAAGAACTGAGGACAATGAGAAGGAGGACCACATATCACATGAAAATATGCAGGATTAATAGGGAGAAGGGATATCCATCCAAACTCCTTTTCTAGTCCAAGCACAGTGTGCAGACTACCAATCTTGTAAAGGATAGGACAGTAGAAGAGGGAGTTGGGGGAACTGAGTCCACAGTTGGTGTGCCACCACCAGTGTGGAAGGGAGCCACATACTTCACTGAACATGAGATATACAGTGGACCACCTTCCTGGTGGCAGGGAGCAACAATGTCATGTCATGGTTATGAGGCATGAGGTGTACCACCATCTTGTCAAGTACACAATTTGTGTGCATTTGGAGCAATATATGTAGCCAGGATTAGTGTCCCAAGGGCCATTATTGTGGCCCCACTGCCCCACAGAATGTCCTGACATTATTCTAAGAACAAAAATATGAGATGATGATAATATATATATTTCACAAATAAACTTACTTGTATGTATGCAGTGTGTACTAAGTGCATACACCCCTGTTATGCATGAAGTAAACAACTGAATGACCCATTTTACTTGTCTGTTTTCCTTTAGTGAAGATTTCTCACTCTTGAAACCTTTTATGAAGAAAAAGATGCTGACACACATGCAATAGCAGTTGCAAAGTGAGAACACACACATTACTATTCAATGTGTTGAAGGAAACAACAACAACAACAAATTTTTTACCAATCTATTTTGAGTCCATTGATATTTTAGAAAGAGTGAGGGAAACACCAACCTCGCTGTGCCCTTTTTATGCTTTGCAGTTTCCAGCAGCTATTTCCTAATACATGGACTTACCTGCACCTTGGTTGTAAATTTATAAGTAGGAGAGTAAGAGAGTGTACCAAACCTCTAACAGGTGGGATACACAAGTTAACTCCTTTGTCCCTTAAAGAACTGAATTCTACAAGGAAGAAAAGGTTAACAGCATAGAAATTAAATTACAGAATGGATAGTGTAACACCCAAATTTGAATTAAATGTTGAAAGGAGACCACTAATGCAGTAAATACTCACTACAAGAAAATTTTCTCTGGTGATGATCTAAGCACAAGATCCACATAGCATTGCATCCTTGTTAAAAAAAATGACCCTTCTATACACGTACCATGCTAGGTGCATGCAAGGCTTACATCATACTGACAATTCTCTGCATTGTGCAAGGAGGTATTCTCATCAAACAGTGTTTTTGGCCAAAAAAGTGAAGCTATGCAATAGCAACAGGTAAGTTATTGCTGCTATTAACCTCATCAACCACTAAGCCACTGCAGTTCTCTTTAAATGCTAAATCTGCAGCACTCTAATGATGAAATGAATTTATATAATATATGGCAAACCCAAAGCAAAGGTACTGTTTCCTTTAAAAAGAGACTTAATATGAAGTGAAAAAATGAAAAGAGATTCATCTATTTTCTTCGTAGCAGGTGTCCTTTAAAAAGACTTTTCAGTAAGATTTTTCCATACTATATGTTTATAACACTTTTAAAATGAAATCCATGCATCAGTTTATTTGCATGCTTTTTATCTGTAACACTGGACTAATTCTAAGTGCTGTGGCTTGCTGATTATGATATGTGAATGTTTTCTGTTTTCTAATTACATGGTGGGTTTTTTGTTGCAATCATATCATTATGTGTTGTCCAATGTTGTAAAGGTGTTGTAAAGCGCTTACAGCTTCTAAAGATTAAGCTCTATACAAAGTCCTCATTATTATTATTATTATTATTATTATTATTATTATTATTATATAATAATTGGGACAAAAAAGATGAAACTTAATGACATTTACCAATGTGAATTTTACATAATACAGTGATGAAGTACTTACTGATCTATAAGCATCAAATGAAATATACATATCAATTGATTTTTAGGCAATCTTTTCGATGGGGTTTTATTTTAAATGATGTGGTTTCATTTCCTCTATCACTATGTCATAAATGCCTGGCCACAGCAAAAACTGATTTGCATTTTACTTCGTATATGTTACAAACTGAACCATTTATGCAGTTAATGGTAAAGCTGCAACATCTACTACAAAATATATCTGAAAAAGTAGTTTACAATGACTGAAATGATGTCATTAGAAACTCAGCCTCTGCCCATATCTGCCCATTAGGCTTACTGAACAGATTAGAACTATTGTAATGTGACTGCTCCAGCTTGCTAAACTTGCTTCAGTTGGATTATTTATGTCTTGCACAACTATGACAAGATTCAGGTTTAGAGATGTTGATCTGAATATATCTGACACTTTCAGTAAAACATCCTAGAATCAATCAACACCACTCAGTAAAACATCCTAGAATCAACACCACGGTGTTCCCAAATGCTACAGGTATACTGATAATGAATCTATATATACTGCCTGGACATATGCATAGGATGTTGATAGGATCTACAATGATCGGAAAATAATTATGTTGAAATTTGATGATAATTTTATCGAACCTGTAGTACTATAAGGGATGTCGAGATAAAACAAAGGACACATGACTGGTCAGTCTTTACATAGGTCACAGGATACAAGACGAGACACACAGGGAGAGTGGATTAAGATGTGATCCGAAAGGATACTACAGGTTCAATGAAGTGATCCGAAAGGATGCTAAAGGTTCAATGAAATTATCATCAAACTTGAACTTGGGAAGTATATTTTTTTTTAAGTTTCTAATTTTACAGAACCCTTTGTACCCTCAAGGACCCTAGATGATATACTGAGTGTAATCTGTGACAGAGGTAAAATAAGGCAAATCACTCTGCACTGTGAATCATGAAATTCTATTATGCAAATGAACATGAACATGATAAAAGCATGTATGAAATTAAATAATGGGTTGGAGCCAGTCTAATTGGGTTTACAGTGAATAACAACTCTGATGAGATAGGTTTCTGATAATATTTACAAGAAGATAGTCTTAGCTCCAACCATCTTAATTTAATGTTGTAGCCAGAGGTACCTTGTTTGAATGAGTACCACTAGTGAATGCCATTTATATACCATCTAGTGTAAAATATCAGTAATGATGACAGCAGCTTGCATGGTGGATTTTAACCATTGTGAAATGTGCCAGTTCACACAATGGACCTGGAAACTAACATTATTCTTAATACTGTTTGTCCTTTCAAAATATCTAAAACATATCTGGTGCATAAGCTGCTAAGCAATTCCTCCAACTTGTTTAGGATCAACAATTATAAAGATAACTCCATTCTTATATACGTGTAAATTCCTAAGATTTAAGAAATTAAGGGTTTGTTATCTCTGGCTAGAAGCAATCCCTGAAGCAAACCAATGTGTACGAGGGAAACTTCAAGGAAAGTTACTGGTGAAAGCAACTGAATATCTTAGCACAATAGTATAACAATGCAACAACATTCCAAGGTAAATTACATCTCTGGTTAAACACTGATCTCCTGAAACATGCAAACAATGAGTGTTGTGAATAATTTGAACCATAAGACAAAAATAGAAATGTGCTAACAGCTGATATGGCCGTATTGATAGTACTATATCCTAGTCCATTATGAATAAGTACATGTAAGGATGCCAAAAGAAAATGTACAAATTAGCAAAGGGGAGAGATTAGGTGTTGGTCATAAAAGCACAGCAATCACTAGAGATATGTCTGGTAGCATAACTGTAATGATTGTCTCCAGTGCAGCACAAAATATCAGAAATTGATTGTTAAATGAAGTAACATGCCAATCCTCCAAGTAGTTGACGAGTAGGAATAACCTTTGCTAATAAATGGATGGACAAACGACAGATGGACAGATGGATGAAGCCATTCCCCTATGATCTCCTGGATGACGACCCGTAGAGCTAAAACTAATGGTAAATTTTTTGATAGTGAAATGACATTCTGATTAAAATACAATATTTCCTCAACAGATTCAACAAGATTTTAATGCTTAAATAAAAATAAAAAATAAAGACTGCAATTCCTAAGTTATTGTACATTCACTTGTAATATGGCTCTCATAGCTGTCAGTCCTCTTGCATTTTTTTGGAAATATAAATAAAATGCATCAATTCATTTAAATGCAGAAATTTTCTTTGCATATAAATTAACACCAATTTTAAGTTGCTAAAAAAAAACATTGGGCATCAAAATAAAAAGCACCATTTGTCATTGTATCCATCTGAATCTTTCTATCAATCCATCCTCTCATCTGACCATATTTTTTATCTTCTAAATTACTGGGTGGAAATTCACTAAACTAAGTCCAGCATTGCAGAGTGCATCCCCCCTATATAACACCTCAACAAGATGAGATGGTATTGACCCAACTGCATCAAAAAACATACCTGACCCATGCATACCTCCCAATGGGTGAACCTCGACCTGACTGTATATGCTGACTATTTCCACTGATAGTGGAACACATTTAGATGTGTTGATTTCCATAAACACATTAACCCCTGGTGACAAGTTTACGTGACAGGAGGCAGTAGCCTACTGCCTAGCTCTGTAGCATCAAGGTCATGTACAATACACTAAAGTGGGTGGTATTATAAAAAAGTAGACAGATGTAGCTCTACAATGATACCAAATAATCTGGAAGTTCTAGTTGCACTACAAAATACTGAGGGAATAACCTCCTTTTTTTTACCAGATTTTTTTCCACCCAAAATTCATGCCGGTCGGAATCTGATTTTGTGTCTAAATTTTAAACTTTTAAGTCTCAGATCTAAGGTAGACTGGTATGAACTGTAAACAGACAGATGAACCTTTGCAAAAAGTAGGATAAAATGGGCATTTGGAATAAACAGTGGTCTCTATACGAAAATAATGGGTCCGTTAAGCAAAAAAAAAAAAAAAACAGAAAAGAAAGAAAAAAAAAGAACTCCAACTTTTACCCTACTGCTCATGCGCGAGCCAAATAGCCAATGAAAAACGATGTTTCTAACACCACTAGTCATTATGTTATTGGAAAATCACCTGGAAGTTGATTTATTACGATTTATTCAGAAATAGCTTTCAAAATCTGTTTCCTACTAGAATTTCAGATGAGAATGACAAAAACCTCCAGGATAAGAGGACATATCACCCAAGAAAATCTTTTACTTTTTTAAGGAATGCACTTGGTGATAATATGGACTAGACATTTCAGGAGTCTACATTTTTTGCCTTTATTTTTTATCTTATATACATTTTACAGATTGCAACAACTAAACCTTTAATATTTTATATTATTATACTTTATATTTGCATTTATTTCTCTTCCTAAGTCTTTTGTGCAATTTTTAAAAAAATACATTTTTAGTATTTACTTTTAATTGGCACCATATGGCCACTTTTGTACTGAGGTATCATCAAACACTAACACATACAGAACTATCTAAACCTGGTAGGTGGCTTGGCCATATTATAGCCATGCATCAGAAACCAAGGAATCCTGGAAGAATTCATTTTATCTCCCTTCCCTGCAGTCCTTGAGATAAAGCCAATATTTCAATTGTACCACAGTAACATTTTACAAAAGATTTTTCCAGTACATGTCAGACTTTCTTTCCCAATGTCCTTAACATTACTAGATCAGGAAAGGCAAACATTTTTATTCCAGATTGTGCTGAATTCCAGGACAAAACAAAAAGTCTGCATGATGCCCCTGTAAAATAGACATCCATCTGGAAACAACATTGACACTGGAGAATCTTTCTGTGTAATGTGCCAGACCTGCACACACCTCCATTACGAACCACCTGTCTCTTGATTCCAGTATGCCTAAAGGAAGTGAAGCAGCTGCTCAAATTTATCTTGGAACATCTAAATTTTCTTGGAACTTACCAGCCTGCATCCTTGGTGTCTTATGATATCACATGGCTTTGTAACTAATATAGTCCTTGTCTCAGCAACAGTACAGTGAAGGGTACATTCTACACAAGCCCTCTGTCTAATAGTCCTCAGCAACAGTATTGTGAAGGGTACATTCTACAAAAGCCCTGTCTAATAGTCCTCATTAACAGGACAGTGAAGTGTACATTCTACACAAGCCCTGTCCAATAGCCCTCAGCAACTGTACAGTGAATGGTACATTCTACACAAGCCCTGTCTAATAGTCTTCAACAACAGTACTGTGAAGGGTACATTCTACACAAGCCCTCTGTCTGATAATCCTCAACAACAGTACAGTGAAGGGTACATTCTACAAAAGCCCTCTAATAGTCTTCAGTAACAGGACAGTGAAGGATACATTCTGCACAAGCCCTGTCTAATAGTCTTCAGCATCAGTACAGTGAATGGTACATACTACAAGAGTCCTCCATCTAATAGTCCTCAACAGCTGTGCAGTGAAGGGTACATTCTACACAAGCCCACTGTCCAGTAGTCCACAGCAACTGTACAGTGAAGGGTACATTCTACACAAGCCCTCTGTCTGATAGTCCTCAGTAACTGTACAGTGAAGGGTACATTCTACAAAAGCCCTCTAATAGTCTTCAGTAACAGGACAGTGAAGGATACATTCTACACAAGCCCTGTCTAATAGTCCTCAGCATCAGTACAGTGAATGGTACATACTACAAGAGCCCTCTGTCTAATAGTCATCAACAACTGTGCAGTGAAGGGTACATTCTACACAAACCCTGTGTCTAATAGTCCTCAGCAACAGTATAGTGAAGGGTACATTCTACACAAATCCCTTGTCTAATAGTCCTCAGCAACAGTACAGTGAAGGGTACATTCTACACAAATCCCTTGTCTAATAGTCCTCAGCAACAGTACAGTGAAGGGTATATTCTACACAAATCCCTTGTCTAATAGTCCTCAGCATCAGTACAGTGAAGGATAAATTCTACACAAATCCCTTGTCTAATAGTCCTCAGCAACAGAACAATGAAGAGTACATTCTACACAAATCCCTTGTCTAATAGTCCTCAACAACTGTGCAGTGAAGGGTACATTCTACCTTGTCTCTGTCTAATAGTCCTCAGCAACACTACAGTGAAGGGTACATTCTACACAAGCCCTGTGTCTAATAGTCATCAGCAACATAGTGAAGGGTAAATTCTACACAAATCCCTTGTCTAATAGTCATCAGCAACAGTACAGTGAAGGATAAATTCCACAAAAATCCCTTTTCTAATAGTCCTCAGCAACAGTACAGTGAAGGGTACATTCTACACAAATCCCTTGTCTAATAGTCCTCAGCAACAGACAGGGCATGGTTGCATCAAGAAATGGGTTTATGCAACCTGGAGCATTCATCATGGTATGCAGTACTGAAGCAAAATTACTGTGCAGAAACCATTAATTTCTTATTATACTTACCATGACAGTGACCATTGACCTTTAGACCCTAAGTGCAAAGTCATCCACAAAATGTGGTCAAGGAACTTACTACAGAATAATAGTTATTCTGCAATACTTATTTTTATTTAAGCTACAATAAAACTAACCTCTTATCATTTGCCCAGAAATCAATAGGCTTCTTACAACTTTAAATACAATAACTATGGTTATGTAAAGCCATTTTTCTTCTTCAAGTCAATTTTATCATGACCTTTAACCATTTAAACCCAAAATCAATAGGCTTCTTTCTTACTGCACATGCAGGTCATCCACAAACTTTGGTGATGGCGCATGGTCGATAATTGAAATTGTTGTTCAGAAACCATTTTTCTCTTAACAGTCAGTGACCTTCACATGTAACCTTTTGACCCTAAAATCAACAGGCTTCTTTCTTACCTCAAGTGCAAGCTATTCACAAAATTTGTTCCAAGCTGTGGTGTAAAACAAATGTTACTTTGGAGAAACCATTTCTCTTCCTTCAGCTAGTAAATCAGACCTTTGACCTTTTAACTGCAAAATCAAAAGACTTCTTCCTTTCACCAAATGCAAGTTATCAGTATGGTTTTTTTCAAGCACGGGATGTTTAACTAATTTTATTGTACATAAATCTTTTTTTTCCTCTTTCAATCAAGAGTGACTTTGACGTCTGGTCTTTTAAATATGAAATAGGAAGACTTCTTCCTTACACCAAGTGCAAGCTATCCCAAAAGTCTGGAGAAAGTATGTGTTGTAGAACTAATGTACTCATGCAGAAAATGGAAGGTTAGCTGATAGATGGACAGACAGACATGATCAAAGCAATGTTCCACCAAAAGGATGTTAAGGCATATACATTTAGATCTCAGTCATTTTGGGCATAACAATATATGTCTCCAATGGGTTCAGCTCCCAACACAGACAAAGGAGCTAAATCTTCTAGTACATGTATGTAAATACATGTTATGGGCACATTGTTTATAACATCTTCTGCGTGCACTTATTTAAAAAAGCTTTCACCTCTTGAAATTCACCCAAATATGAAATCTGAAGCTGAATGAATATTATGTTGAATATGGTACTCATGATCTCATGCATCCAGCACAGACTGATCTGCCTTTACATAATTCTCCAGATATGGGTCAATCCTGCGGTTACTCTGTGATCTCAAGCAATCAGCACAGACTGATCTGCCTTTACATAATTCCCCAGATCTGGGTCAATGCTGCAGTTACTGTGATCTGAAGCAATCAGCACTGACTGATCTGCCTTTACGTAATTCCCCAGATCTGGGTCAATGCTGCGGTTACTCTGTGATCTCATTGGCAATCAGCACAGACTGATCTGCCTTTACATAATTCCCCAGATCTGGGTCAATGCTGCTGTTGCTCAGTGCACATTAAGCACAATAAAACGCAGTATTAATTTTAATGAAGGCACTCATTTTAACACTGGCACAAAAAGGTCATTAAGAATGTTAACTGTCTAATGTTGAAACATTTAACTTTTTTTGAAAATTTAAATTTTACATAGCTAATATTCAAACAGTATTAACATATGACAGCGTGAGGACACTGGAAAATGAGAGCTGAGACAAACCAGACAAAAATTTAGGAAATCTTGGCCAATTGAAACAGGTGTCATGGAATTATATTTTCTTGGATAGTTATTAATAAAGACAGTCTAGAGAGAATTATTCAGACTATGATGGGGACTGTTAAAGTTTTGTGGTGGCTAGAAAAAGTAATCCTAATTGGGTAAGCTAAACAAAGATTAGATGTTCCCATATGGATTTGACGGCTTTAAGAAAATCTCCTTGATGAAATTAGTCAGTCTAAGTTCTGAGGACAGCTAGAATTTTCGCTACAGGAAATAATAAGTATTTCTTGTTAGACTATCCAAGGGATATGAATCAGAAAATTGAAGGTTATAGGAATCATGGATCTTAAAGATTTCATGCATTACTCTAATACAAACTGTGAGAATTAATTTATCTATCTGTCCTAAATGATATGTAACATGTATGATAAGAATTTATTTTTCTATGTCTATTATCAATGAATTGCTAATTAGCTGAGTAACAAAGTTAGTAAAACAAGTGAAGTCGATTAATTCATTTGCGTAATTAAGTTATGAATTCTTCTCAACCAAGAATCGATGGTGTTAGCATTAAGAATGTGTGTCGACTGAAATAATCAACTAGTAATATACAGCTGACAATAGGTGTGATGGCTTACCTAAGAGGGCTAATTATGTCATGGTTCCAGTTAGGAATGTGAGGAAACATTATGAAAGACATAAATTCATGATAATAAATTGTTTGTGTATCAGCATCAGTTTGCAAAATGTCCATAGTTGAGTTCTGTTGAATTTTTATAAACAATATCTGACATAAAGAGAGTGGGAATATTGTTTGATCCCAAAAGAAGAAAAAAAAAACTGACCTGTCTTCAGGTTAGGTATTATATTTCTATTGGAAGGAAAAATAGCTCCATGCCTGAACTACACAGTGGAAAAGATCACAGTTTACTAACAAGATGGTGGATGACCTGATGAGGATAGAATGAGGTAGGGAGAAGAAAGAAATATGGCATTGCCGACCTATCACCACCAATGATTTGGAAAGACAGGAAGTAATCAGGTGATGTTAAAATGACGGCAATTTGAGTTCAATTAGTCACTCAATTATATTATATGAAGAAATTTGTTCTTTTAGTATTAACAGAATGACTAACTGAATTCTGTATATATTTGTTAACTTCTATTCCTAAGAGAAAGTGAATCATTCAAATGTCATGTTCAATTTCATTTTGTTTATGCAAATGATTAAATTGTTATTTTTTATGCATGGGCTGATGTTTTTCTGTTCTATATTTCTGCTCATATCTCCATCCATTAATTTCATATTTTACTGTATACTCGATCTGGGCAATAACACTGTGGTTGATCACCTCCTAGATAATGATAACCAAAGCACAATAAGGAGTAGGGATCTGCATCATATCCCACCTCATGGCAAATTCAAAATCACTAAAATATTTATAAGTAGAATAGCAATTTCTTGTGGTGGTCTTAGTTAAATATCTATTCAAAAGTTAATTGTCATTACATAAAAAGTATGGGAAAAAGTACCCTTTCACTAACTGCCCCTAAAATAACAGCTGAGTCTTTAACAATTGATAAAATATGCACAAGATGCAAATCAGAGACTCCTTTATTAAATAAATACACAAAGAAAGGGTATACTGGCGAGTGAAGTTTTCTCAAGATGACAAAACTATAGAGGCAACATTGGTTTTCCACACAGGAAGCCTGTGCAGCCAATTTACACCCATTTATATAAATCACTAAAAATTTCTAAAGGTCGCACACTTTTAATTTCTTTGCAGTTATTATTTGTGCATACAAATTTTTCCTTTTCATTCTCAAGAGAGAGAATTTGCAACCACATAATTTTCCGTACATTCCCTCACAGAGTTTATATATGCACTACAATACACCTAGGTAAAAAGTTTCCATATCAATATCACTATTTATCATGTCATTCTGAGTTTTGCAGTACGCCATCATTTTTTTAAAAAATGGACTGACTTCATAAGTCTGCGCTGCAACATGGATACACCTCTCCCTTGATAACTCGTGCACAACGGGGGTCCAAAAACATAGACCACACTATTAAGTGAGGCCATGGCTACTGAGGGACCTCTGAAAAATGAAGTGGGTGCCATCCTGTTTAGACATCAAGAAGACCATGGAAGTGGGGAGTAGCAGAGTTGTTTTATGGCTGAATACTCATTTTTATCATTGCAACAGGAATAGCCGTCTCCTTTTTTTTAATGAAATTGTTTGCTTTTTGGTATAAATTACCTTTATGACCAAGAGAATTAATCTAAGAAAGTTCATAAAAACCAACTCCAACAGGTTTTAACACATTACAGACATGTGTGCCTCACTGTGTACCTGCAAAACATTTGTGTATTACATCACTGCAGATTATGATTCCTTTTGTTCAAAGAGAAGACATTTATTTTGTGCAAAAATCTGTGAACACTGAAACTTCATGTTTTTAAATTGTTTTATTACCGAAATGATGATGTTGAGATTTCATTGCAAATAATAGTGAAACTTCTGCTCATCCTTGAGCAAATTTCTGAATGTCAGTTAATTAATTTTAAGATTACAACAAACTTTGGAACTTTCTTTGCCATTATGAACAGTATCTTGCAAACAAAGCTTCAAATTCACTGGGTACTTCTTTAGCTTAGTTGTATATTTGATAACATCTGCGAATGACTAGGATAGTTTAAGGTAACATAATTGTTACTTACATAAGAATATTTATAACAGTAGGTCGATAACCACTAGCTATCTACTTACACAGGCAGGATCAGCATGCCATTTAACTTTTAATTTATTCCAATTACTTTATTTGATTTGAAACCAAAGACATAATTAACATGATAATACAAAGAGGGTCTACTTTTAATCAAGTCTAACATTACAACAAATACATCTGTACATTGGAGATCAAAGCGAAGTCAGCAATTAGTTAGGTTTTAACAGAACTCCAACTGACAGCTGTGATGGTGTGTGTGTGATTTGGATTTTTAACATAGCTTTAAAAAAAAATCAGTCATATCCCTATGATGTCCACAGTGTGGCAGTTAACAGTGATGTCTAGCACTGGTGTATCATGACACAGACATGAAGCATCATGTCCCACCCATTCACATTATCCTGACACCAGGCAGACCAATCCTAACACTAAGCTCTTAATGCTGAATGCAAAGCAAGGCAGCTGTAAGTACCCTTCTTATTAGACTTTGGTATGACTCAACCGGAGTTCGAACCCACAACCTCCTACATCTGAGGCAGACAATCTAACCACAAGGCCACCGGAGCAGTCTTTCATGGACAATTATTGAAACCTTACCATGGGGGTGGGGGGGGGGGGAAGAGAGAGACATAATTAGAGGTAGTTTTTTGCTACATTATAAATGGAAACACTACCTCATGACCAGGGGCAATTAAGATAGGTGTGTGTTATAGATCAGGAAATACACCTAAAAGCAGTCCTTAAATTGTTCTTTATATGTGTACAATTATACTAGCCATATCAGGCTTATTATTAGATGCATCTTGTCCCACTCCATCACATTATCCTAACACCGGGTCATTAGGAATACCAGCCCTAACACTAACTTCTTAATGCTGAGCGCCTAGAGTAGCAGCTGTTAGTACCATTTTTATAAGTCTTTGGTATGACTCAGCCAGGGTTCGAACCAGTGACCTCCCCCCATCTGATGTGGACACTCTAACCACTAGGATACCAGAGTTGTCAGCTGTGATGGTAGATTAACATTTTTCATGGCATATCGCATTTATGATTACAATGAAACCAAATTAAAATACACTAAAACGCATATTTCACTTGATAAAATTATTTCATTCCTTATCGTGCTGGCACTGGTAGGCATTACTGACATTTTTCCTGATTAAAATTTTATCAAGACTTATTTACAGTGCAGAGAATTTTTTTGTCAAGAAAATGAAACAAAATACAAGATTTCTTATAATAAGCTGAGAATTTCATGCTGCTGATTCAAATTTCTGGACACTACCATTTTCAGCAATAAAATGATCAATACATCAGAATTTTATTAACCAATTTTCATCTGGATTTGCTTCACCTTCAACAAATAGGGGTCAATTCTTCTGGCATGTTCTAAAATAAAAAGGAGGTCCACACCTGCCCATGCAGGTTGCAAGGTATCCATGTGCAAGTTATTGAAGGAGCAGTGTATTTCGATTTAACATTTTTATCAGTGGAAAATTCATGACTGATAACAAGGCAACCCCCCATTTTCACAATCTTCTGACAAAACTATGCTAAGATAATATTTGTCTGATAATAAGCACAGCCCTTACTTTTTACTGAATTTATTAGGCTAATGCCCTGGTCTTTTCATGGGGGAAATACTGTAAAAATATATACAATATTCTTCCAAAGACTGCTGCATCCCATTTTCAGCATGTCAGGAACAAAATAACCAGCTGCTCTTCATAAACATGGAGAATTCATAGGTAAACAATAATCCAAACATGGCTACAACTAGCTTGAGTGAAATAATCATGGTGTGAATCAATCAATAAATGGACACAAATCTGATAAAGATTAAGGATACTCCACTTAACTACATGTAGTGGTGTGCAAGTTTGCATAGGCATGATGGTTTACTTTAACCTGCTAGTTTCTCTGGTGCCAAGGGGTACTTTAGGACTGAAATATAATTAATCTGAGTTCAATAATTATCAGATAAGGTTGATTTATGTTGCTGCCACTGAGCGGCCTCTCTGCCAGCAATGCACTTTAAGTAAACAGAAGAAAGCTGTTTGCCAATATATGAAGAGGCCAAAGGACTAGTACACAATATATCTGACACCAAAAGCAAATCACCTCAGAATAAAGCTCTCTAAAAGATAGTGGAATTCACCATTTTGGTCCCAGTGAGAAAAAATACCTTTTCCTTCCAATAACATTGTTTTAGCTTGTAGGAAAGGCAGTTTCATCCCAACAACTGTAGGAAAAGTTCAGGTTTTCCTGTTCTAATTTACACAAAAGGAACAGTATTTCTTTTTTAAGTCTTCAATAAAAATCAACCATATATTGGAACCCATTTCTCTTCTTTATTTGTCACCTTTTCAATTCTGTATCACTTAACTCCTTTATGAGCCACTGTAGCTCAAATGGAAGAGCAATGGATTTGTAATCCAAGAGTTGTAGATTCAATACCTGCCCAGTTCAGCCCAGGTCAGCTGCTTTGACATGTCACTGGGGCTCCAATTTCCTTAACATTATAAAACCTGACTAAAAAGCCAAAGTTTTCTATTTTTCTAACAGACTTCAAATGACATTCAAGATTTCAACCAATTTCTCTTCCAATTTCATTATTTCTGTAATTTTTCAATCTTTCACAATCATTAAATGACTCCAAAGAGGCACATGTCACAATATTGTACCCCGCCCCATGAACCTACACACAAGATAAATATTCCCTATTGAAGACCCAGCATCTACATCAGGGGTTTCAAACATGTGGCCCACAAGCTGCATGCAGCCCATGGAGTTATTTCCTCCAGCCCCCAACAACTGGAATTGGTAAAATTTGACTGTACATCGTTGACTTGTTTCCAACATTTCAACTAGCTACCTTTTATGACTCGCTTTCACTGTATGAAAAGGTTTCAATGCTATGGCCCTTGGGCCACTGGACTTAAGTCTTCCTGTGACCCTAGTCGTGATTTCAGTTTGAGACCCCTGATCTACATCAACTATATGTGAAAAGGAAAAAGCAAAAGTCATGCTTCCCTTTCCACCTGTACAGTCCAAAATTCAGTCTGTAATTCAACAAGAAACAGAAAACTGGTTACCTATTTTGAATAGTGGGGCACCCAGTAACAAAGTGGTCTAAGGCCATGTGGGTTTGAGTCTCAGCTCAGTCAAAGTGGGCATGTGAGAAAGTCTGCCAGCATTTTCTTTGGGTTGGTGGTTCTTCACAGGGTCTTCCCGAGTTCTTCCTCCTCCAAATATATCAGATGCTATATATAGCGTATCATGTGCTGAAAAATGGCATTAAACCCAAAAACAAACAAAACAAGAAGCCTCCACCTTAAAGTTCAACCAGGGCCAATATCTATGCCATCAAGGATCTGGAGTGTAAATGTTGCTACAACCTGATGCAAGATTAAAAAATAGTGCAAACCTGACTGCATGCATACCAAGTGTCTTTTTAAACATTTTAACCCTTTCTTCATGATTGATTGATCTGTTTTTGATGGCCACTTTAACAAAAGATGGCTATTATATAATATATTACATCTGGGTCTTTGCCTGAGATGTGGAAGGTCTATCTAATTGTTTCCTTAATGCTGTAAATAATTATTCAAATTAAGTCAACCTTGTGTGATCAAAGCATACCCAAAAAAACAACAATCAGAGGATCAACAATTTCATAAAATACAGAAAACATGATAAGCCGACAAAATTGTGTGAACTGATCGAAGGAAAATTACCTGTCTGCAAAATGATGTCAATCAGCAGTTTAGATGAACAGAAAGATATGGTATGTAGAAGATAATGATCAAAATAAACAACCTGTCAAATCTTACAGATTCCAAGAATAATCAGCAATTAGAATATCTGGTTGCAAACAACCTTGGAGATTCATGGTTCATGAAGATATGATTCTGAAATAAACAGCATAGAAATGGGTCCCAGCATCTGACTATCTTGCAAGCTAAACTAAAACTATCTGAATATTTAGTCCTTTTAGAGTCAACAATAGAAATGGTAAGCTAAAAACCATTTTAATGTGACTGTTCAACTGACATGATCTTGCAGACAGAAACAGGAGAGGGATAACCATATGTAGACAATGTTGTATCATTCAATTTATAATATAAGCTTGCAAATTGATGGCATGACCTAATGAAAGAAAATTTTCATTTTGTAAAGAAATGATAAATTTCACAGATTGTTCAGAACATGTGACTCTTTTTGGAAAGAGAGGTGATTGCAAGTTGTTTTTTTTGTTGCAGGGTTTAATGCCAATTTTCAGCACAATCCAGGCTATACATGGAAGCCAGTATAAATGGTGGAGGAAGAACACGGGAAAACCCAGAAAGAACCTCCGACCCACAAGAAGCTACTGGCAAGCTTTCTCATGTACCAACATTGACCGAGCCCGATTCTCAAACCCACACCGACAGAGGTGAGATAGCAGTGATCCATAACGGTGAGTGCTTTAGTGATTGTACAGACTAAGCAGTGTTGTTATTATCACAGCAGAATGACTTCAACTTCTGAGAGATATCAGGAAATAAGTTACTGATGCCAAACATATTTTCCTAATGCAGCTATTGTGAAAACTGATGAGCTTCCAATATCTTGTACTTACAGAGGTATAATCAAAGACATATATCTGGAAGATGAAATTCACTTTGACCAAATGGACTAGCATCAGAAAAAGATATTCCAGGAACAAATTAACAATAGCAGGTACAGCAATATATTACTGCAATTGTGAAGATTTTAAGTGAAATCTCAATATTTATCAAGGGATAATGATGGACTTGGAATTTTGGATGAAGTGACTTCTCTATTCTATCTAAATAGGGAAAAGTGATGGGAAAATAAGGACATGTTAGAAGTCAAAATATGCAACAGCAAAATTAAATGTAGTTCATCTACAACTGGCACTTTTCTGACTCAACAAGTTAAATAGCATTAAAATACATAGAATTTTCATAATACTTAATAAAAACAAAATTCTGAATCTGAAAAAAACTTTCTTAATTTCAACACCAAATGCTGCAACAGTGAAGAAATGGAAAATAGACTACTGATATGGCTGCTATGGAAGTTACAACACTGTAATGTGAACCACCCTACACATAATTTGATAAAGCATTTGTTAAGAAACATTCCAACCAAATTTGATAACAGAAAAAGCTCTGCAGTTCTACAGTAAAAGCTGCAATAGTGTAATAATTGCTATGGAAGCCATGTTATTACCCAGGGAACCACCCCAAACTCAAATCTGAAAGGTTATGTCTGTAATGGTGAAAATTTTGTAGATAATTTCACAGTACATTCTTTTGTGATCAGCATGACACGTAACCAGACGTATGGGCTAGGCTCACAATATACTGGTGACTGTGAGGGACAGGTTCTGCTCTGTTTGGGGCATGAACTGAATTTTAATTACAGTCTATTCAATAACGATCTTACATATTTAGTGTAGGGTAGTATAATGGAAAATGGTAGAGTTGAGACAAACCAGAGCAAAAAATATTGTGGAAACTCAAGCCATCTGAAACATGTGTCATAAAATGACATTTTCCTTAATAGTTATTAATAAAGGTGGACTAGAGAGGTTTATTTTAACTTTGATCAGTCTATTTTCAAAAAATGGGTGGTTATAGAAAGTAATCCGGACTGACTAAGCTAAATGAGGGTGGTGGTGTTCCCAGATGGAATTCAAGGTTTTAAGTAAACATACCTTGCAAAATATTCTGAGGCAAGCCAAAATTTAGCTCAGGGAAATAAAAAATATTTCTCGCTAGACTGTCCAAGGGATGAGTGACAAAAAGTTAAGGACACGGAATGAGAGATTCAACTGCATAGTAAGGGTGAGTCTCAATAAAGCAAACAGAAAAAACAGCTCCATACCTGTACTGTATAGTGGAGAAGAACACAGTCTACTACCAAGATGGTTGATGATCCAATGAGGCTAGAGGGAGAGGAGAGAAGGAAAGAAATATGGGAATGCCAACCTATCACCAACAGTGACTTGGAAAAGACCCGAAGCAACCAAGTGATGCTAACATGCCAGCAATTTGAGTTTGATCAGTCACTTTATCTGTATAACAGAATGGCTAATTGAATTTTGCATAAATTTAAACATAAACTGAAAGTGAAACATTTAAATGTCATGTTTAATTTCATTTTGTTTATGTAATTGATTAAATTCTTATATTTTATATATGGGGACCTGCATTGTTCTATTCTATATCTTTGCTCAAATATCTGTTACTCCATCAATTAATTTTATATTTTATGTTATTAATTACTCGATCTGGACAGTAACACCGTGGATGATCATCTCCTAACTAACAATATCCAAAATCCATAAGGTGTGGAGATCTCACATCATCCCCCACCTTCTGACAATGTCTTATGAAAATTTCTTACTAGTTCAGTCACAACTGGCTCAACCATTAAAGAGAAATAGTCAAAATTAGGCTCTCTACTTTAATGCTATGGAAGCTGCACAACTGCTTAGGATGCCATTACAGACACATTTTGGATCAAAATACGTCCTAGGAAATATTCCCACCAAGTTTAATCACAGTTTTCTTGAGAGGAAGTTGAAAATAAGTGTTTCAGATGGTTTGCTGTGGAAGTCGCACTGTTGCTAATGGAGAAACCCCTGACACAATCAGGAAATATTCCTACAAATTTTGAACAAAGCTGTTTTGAAGAAGTTGAAAATAGGTGTTTTCCTTATGGATGCAATGGAAATTACATTGTTGCTAAGGAAGTAACCCAAGACACAATTTGGAGAGAATATGTCTTAAGAAGTATTCCTACAAAGTTTGAACATAGTGGTTTAAAGAAGTGAAAAATAGATATCCCATACATATACTATAGAAGCCACACTGTACCCACTGCAACCACCTCAAATATAATTTGTGTAGAGCATATCTAAAGAAATATTCCTACAAATTCTGATCCAAGATATTCTTGCAATGAAATTGCAAAATAGGTTTTACATGGCATTATCATGGAACCAGGTGAGTCACAGCACAGTTTTGATAAAGCATGTCCTACGAAACAGTCCTATCTAGACTGACCTAAAATGGATCCGCTATTCTACAATAGTCAAAAACAAGTTTTCCATATCAATGCTAACAAAGTGACAACATTGCAAGAAGAGACATGACAGATATCTGTTTGATAAAGCATGTCCTAAGAAACATCCCTAAAAAATTTGATCAAAACTGGTTCAGCCATTGTGTGGAAGCTGAAAATTGGTTTTCCATATGGTTGCTATGGAAGCCACACCATTGCCAGAAGTGCCACCTGAATTAAACATTTTGTTAAGTATTTCCAAAAGATCATTCCTGCCAAGTCTGATTCCAACTGGCTCAGTGGTTTTTAAAAGTAAAAAAATTGCAAATGTGGATAGATTGACTGATAGCCAAAAGATGCAGGGCCATGCACTAGTTCATATGGCCTTCGCCCAGGTGAACTAAAGAGAAATTCCACACCTATGAACTGGACAGGTCAAACAGATGTATAGTGCTGCAAAATGATGATATAAAAGTAGAACACTGGCAATCCAAATCAGCAGTGGCCTCATAAATATCTGCCTATAAATTAGGTAAAATTTGCTTGAAATCAAAAAACCTCAGCAAATGCACTGGCTTGCTGTCATGGCTTCCTTCACTTTTTATTGCATGTTCCAAAATAGACCTCAATTATCTATTAACTCTACCCTTCTTTGCCACCCACCCCCAAAACTATTTTAATCTGATGCAGGACAAGCAAACATTCCATGTTACCTGTCCTGCAGGAAATGAAGCCAAATGAAAAGTTTTGGAAGGAAGATCTTAATCCTCTGACTGCATGTATAAAGTGTCATTAGAAAATATATGATGATTCCATTTTCTATTGAAGTTTTCAACATCTGACCTTTAACTGCCTCCCTGGGATCCTGTTGGTGGAAGCCAAGAATGACAACCCTTCTTGCATCTAGTTATCCAAAAGACAACATACAATTGTAACAATAAAGTTTCATGAATTTCCACTGAACAGCTTAGGATTAGAGGTAAGAGACAGATGGACAGCCTGATGGTCAGGTGGTTGCAAAGACAGTGGCCATAACAATCTCCCCATCTAAAGCAAGGGGATAATTGATGCACATGCTGACAATCCAACACTTACAAAGTCTCCACAATAACAAGCTTCAAACCTGATTTGGACTTAATATGATAGCTATGGGAGTTTTATGTAGAAATAAAAGCAAGTAGATCAGAAACCAATGAGTTATAATGGTACTTAATGATGAGATAGAGTGCTATCAAATTAAGCAATGGTTTTTTTGATCAATATCTGGCTGCATATACCAAACCTGGATGAAATCCAAAAATTAATAGGGAGTTATTGTGCAGAAAAATGAAAATACCATATATAACTGAGAACAACAAAGATCCTGATCTGACATAGTATATGGAGGGGAACCATTTAAAAGTTGTGGAATAAACTTGAATCTGGGTCATGGTAGCCAAAACCAATAAAATTTCACCAACAGTTCTTGAACATTTGGTCTGACCTAATAGAAACAATATTGGCAGCGTTAAAGGAAACCTCTACTTTTGAATAAATCAGTTTACTTAGTAAAAAGCTTCTATTTTTCAAATAAACAGTAAAAACCCATCAATCCATACACTTTTGTTCCAAGAAGCTGCATTAACTTGGTGGTTACAGCACTGGACTTGTGATCACATGGGCACCTGTTGATTGTATGGGCACCTGTTGATTGAACAATTATATCAACTCGTAAGCATCCTTGTGCAAAACACGTAACTCTTCTTGACGTGGCACAATATAACCTAGCAATAGTCACAATGCTGTAGAATTCTTTAAATTTTCAAAATTAAATTTTAAAAATCCACTTCTAATTCATCCCTTTCATAAAGATGATAAAGAATCTAAAAATCACAAATAACTTCAAAGAATGATTCAGAAAATCTGTTCCTAGAAATTGTTGTCTGGATATCAGAAATCCCAATAAATGGAGTCCAAATAAACAAAGCTTCACTGTAGACATAATTTAGTTGGTGAACTCGAGGCCAGTAATATTTAAAATGAAAAATTGACAGGCTCAAGCTGATCTGGGACTCTAGTACTCCCAATCGAGCCTGTAAACTGATGTTATCTCAAAAGTTTATTCTATCTAACTGAACCAGAATCAATATACAATTTTTTTCCATGGGTAACCTTTAATCTGATACATGCTAATAATACGAGTTTTATCCAAAGCAATTTTGCCTTAAATATTCTTCAATTGCCTGCTAATGGTCTGATTCCTTTGGGACATCTGCTCCAAAGTTCATCCTTTCTATTTCATATCAACTCTTATGTGATGAGTTTGATGAAGGAAATATTGCCAGAAGGATAATATTGATCAGCAAAGTAATCATCCTACAAAATTCAAGAAACAAAGATTATTATGTCAGAATTAAATACAATAATTGCTCAAGATAATACTTTTTAAAGAAGACGTTAAAGTGTACCATGTTTTAAATAAGATCACCTTGTACACGGACAGTTATTTTTCCGGGACACACAATTGTTTTAATTAGCTAAACTTCATGAATCTGCATTTAAAATGAGTAAAAGTGAGCAAAAAATTATGCAAATTTGCTATATGCATAACAAAACCTGTAGCATTCATTAGTATTAACAAAGCTAATCTGTTCGTACAAGTTCTTGACTTCTGGATCAACCCCCATAATCAAGCATGTACTAAAGCAAGTCTCTGCAACTCAGCAATGCGACACTTTTATTAATTATCTAGTTCCAACAAGCATTTTACCAACAGGTTTGGACAAGACTGTACAATGGCAGACATGAAGTTGTTCTATATTCAATGGTGATATCTCTGCTGTTACATGCAACTGTAGTGCAACCGCAACAGTGCCACTGTCAATAAATATGATCTCTTCCACTATGCCGATTATAAAAATAAAGAACTTACTCTTCATTTATTAAAAGCTGTTCTTCACATATCTGTTGAAACGTATTACAAGGGGTCGATCCTGAGATACTGTTCTATCTAACAACTGCTCTACCCACAATTTATATTTACCAACCGCTGCAGGTGGTGGTGGTGAATTCCTTGTGTGAAAATCCTGGAGAACTCACTGATTGGGGTACAATACATGGAAAAATAAAATTCAACCAAGAAAATAAGATCTCAGATCATACCATTTTATATTAATGACTGAAGCATATTATAATACAGAACCTGAATTTTTTTTTAACATAATGTAAATTTCATGATTGTTTGGGTGGGGGATATCAATTTTTGTGGGGTTGATGATTGATACAAACACTGAATTTTTAAAAACCTGATGTTCTTCTATAGTCATGTCATGTGCAAGGCAGATATTCAAGTATAACCTCCATATTTTATAAAAGTATAGGCATTTGTTATGTGGGGAAAATTGCTCCCATGATAAACATTAATAAACACCAAATAAATTTAAGTAAAAATGGGATTAACTGATATAAATTTCAAAGACTGCAACAAATTGGTTATGGCATCATATAAACTCCAGTATACTGCAAACAAGACATTATTAGACAATCAGAAATATCAAGAGACTGGCTTTTGACCAAAAGCCATTCACTCAATAAAATTCTGATATAGTCCACTTTAATCAACAAACAGAACTCACTGACAGTCTTTAAATGGACTTGCTATAATTTCTGTTTTTGATGATGAATGATTAAACTGAGAATGATAAGAATTTGGTTTCATTGCATTTAGTCCTGTCTTCTTAATTTACTGGAATGCAAGTCAAAGTGTCCTTTTACATAATGAGAGTCGGTCATGGGTACATTTACAAGCAGACAATTATGCCTGTAAGCCACTGGAAAGACTCAATTGCCTGCAAGTTATATGATTACATCTGGCACTTACTGTTCATGCAAAATTAATGTTCACTGTATTTGTTCCCTTGGGGGTTGCCAGTTAAAGTGATAGACTGTAACATGTTTTAAAAATTTTAAAATTGTCCTTTAGCATCAAGAATACCTGAAAAGCTGATGCATCCATTTTCAGAACCTTGCCCCAGTTTCACTAAATATCTCAAAATTTCTTCTCAAACTGAGATCCTACAATTTCCTGATCATGATAATATTAACAATAATGGAATTTTCATTAAAGATGGAGATAAAAAGAAAAATGAAAAAAATCTTAAAAAACTTTTGCATGTATACATCAAGGAATCTTGATTTTTAAATATGAATTAAAGTTTTCAAGATCCTAAATTTTCTTCCTTTCTTCTTCTTTTATCTTAACAAGACTCTTGTCTGGAGAATTGAAAATATTATGACTGTATTTTAATCCTTGATGTATGCTAAAGTCTAAGGAAAAGTTCACTGTTGCAAACCAAGCAATCAAGACAAATATACAAGTATTTCAAAATCTCAATTTCAGAAACAATATATGAAATGTAGAAGTGAAAGTCTAAGTCTGAACATAACATCATAATCCAGATGTTTTTTTTCTGTTAAAGACGATGACAATGAGGAAGAGATTAACAGTCTTACAGAGAGGAAGATAAATCAACAGATTCACCTTACCTTGCCATCGCTTTTCCAGTAGATGAAGAATCCATATTCATCTACCCGCACCAAACAGTTTGGTTCCAACAAAGAACATTCCTGCGATGTAAAGACAATAGTTATTACTATCCAGCTTTTGATAGTACGGTGGTGGTGGTGGTTTAAAATACACAGTAACAAGCAGCTAATTTGCTACCTCATTCATAGTTTTGCTCTTTGGTGAAAATTCTAATTTTAATTTTTGCTACCAAAAATTTGGAAAAAGTTGCCACCACCACCCTCCTGTGATATCTCCTCTAAAAAAAGCACTTGATTAAAATGAGTCCCAGGTGATAAGCAGTATTATTATACTTCTTCATCTAAAACAATTCTGTCATTCATTGTCAAATATTTGCCACCTGCTGCTCCATATTTAACTCTAAACCTGATGAGCAGGAGCAAGAAGGTAGCAGTGAGGGCAGAGATAGAAGTGGTAATGAGGGAGTAAGGGAAAGGTAGCAGTGAGGGCAGAGATAGTAGTGGTAATGAAGGAGTAAGGGAAAGGTAGCAGTGAGGGCAGAGATAGTAGTGGTAATGAAGGAGTAAGGGATAGGTAGCAGTGAGGGCAGAGATAGTAGTGGTAATGAAGGAGTAAGGGATAGGTAGCAGTGAGGGCAGAGAGTAGTGGTAATGAAGGAGTAAGAGATAGGTAGCAGTGAGGGCAGAGATAGCAGTGAGGGCAGAGATAGTAGTGGCAATGAAGGAGTAAGGGATAGGTAGCAGTGAGGGCAGAGATAGTAGTGGTAATGAAGGAGTAAGGGATAGGTAGCAGTGAGGGCAGAGATAGTAGTGGTAATGAAGGAGTAAGGGATAGGTAGCAGTGAGGGCAGAGAGTAGTGGTAATGAAGGAGTAAGAGATAGGTAGCAGTGAGGGCAGAGATAGCAGTGAGGGCAGAGATAGTAGTGGCAATGAAGGAGTAAGGGATAGGTAGCAGTGAGGGCAGAGATAGTAGTGGTAATGAAGGAGTCAGGGATAGGTAGCAGTGAGGGCAGAGATAGTAGTGGCAATGGAGGAGTAAAGGATAGGTAGCAGTGAGGGCAGAGATAGTAGTGGTAAAGAAGGAGTAAGGGATGTTGAGGAGGATAATACAGGGTTTTAGCTCATTCAGCCCCAATCCTGCCAGTAGGTGTAATGAGGCTGTACCCTACTTCAAAGCTCAATAGCATCATGGTCTTTAAGATACACCAAAGTGGGTGGGTGTACAATAAAGCAGATACATGTAGTTCTAAAATGATAGCAAATAATCTGGACTTTCTACTCGCATTACAAAGTGCAGAGGGGAAAACATATCTTTTAAGACCTGATTTTTTTACACCCAAAATTCACCCATTGTCTGAATCGGATTTTGTGTCTGGATTTTATACTTCTTGGCCTGTGATCTAAGGCAGACTGGTCTGAACTGCACACAGTCAAAAATGATGGGTCCAATAAGATTTTTTTGTTACCCGTCTGCACATGCACAAGCCAATGAAAAACATTTATAGCAAAACTAATCTAGGGTCTAAGCGAAAAACTAATGAAAGCAGATGTATTCAGAATTAACCTCCAAAATGCGTTTCCTATCCCCATTTCTGACAAAAAGAACAAAAGTCTCCGGTTCTGAATGAGTCAACATATACCGTATATACTCACGTATAAGCCGAATAATTTTGGAAAAAATAAAGGCCTGATAAAAGGGGGGGGGGTTGCCTTATCTGCTGGCCATGGTCTAAACGTTAGTTTTTAGCCAATTTTGTTGACTACTGTAATGGCTGTAAATCTTGGGACACGAAAAAATAATTTTTATCGTGTCCTAAGACATAGGCATGTTAAAAAAAATCTTATAAAATACAATGATTGATTTTGTTATTATTGTGTATGTGTATATTTTCTTATTTCTCCAACATGAAGTTAAATAAAGGTAACTACAGACTTCCTAATTCACGGGCTGGTTGAGTTTACCAGGGAGACCATTCTGAACTATAATGTACAGTACTTAGTGCAAAGCGTGTAAAGTGTCACTTAAATCCATACTTATTCCCAAACATATTAGATGCAGATTGCAGATTTTGCTTTATTCATTGTTTTGACCGAATTGCATTCTTCCAGATCACATTTCAGCTAGTCCTTAATAGCTGTTTCATTTACACTGAATCATGTGCTCACGAGTTACTCATTTTCAATGATATAAGCGATCCTACAAACTGAGGTGATGTTTTTAAAAAAGTATGCATGTTTAATTGTACAAGGCACATAAACATCATAATTTACATGTTCATGAAGAGAGGTAATAATAAAGGCTTAAAGTCTCATATAGTTCAACTAAGATCAACATCAATCGATTTTAGTTTTGTGTCGGAAAGCAAAAGACAAATCCACCAACTATCAGCAAGGAGACGCCAAAACATCAAGCTTTAAATTGTGTGGAAAGTTTGATGTTGTGCAGGCAAAACACAAAACTAACATAGAC